>OZ026578.1:3000000-3487500 GCA_964020215.1 Aurelia sp. 3 sensu Dawson et al. (2005)
ACGATTTTCTTTGTGACCACTCTCCAAATATGGGCACCTGGTGGTCACGTGGTCTAACAATAGGCATTGGGATTTTTATTTTCTGATTGCCAGTTAAATTTTAGGAAAAGTCAGCAAGTTTCAGTGCCATAGCTATCATCGTTTAGGAGCTATTAAAAAAAGTTCGGGAGGGGGGGGGCGAAAAACGCCCCCCCCCCGGTTAGAATAGGGTTAATCCTGAATTTTATCACACAGGAAACTTCTCTGCTACTTGTCTACAGAAAGTAATATAAACATTGCAAAAGATACTTTGGCCGTAGGTCTCTTTCAGAGTTTCATTTATCTTCATTGATATAATTTTTTTTATGTTTACTTTGATTCAGGAATTGTGTTGTAATTGTTTCATATAAGTTCAAAATACCCGAGAATTATAATGCCTTCTGCTTGGCTTCTAGATCAATTAAAATCCGCGCGAGAGAACTTTAGATTTGGCTTTCTTCGTTCGTTATAAGCACATAACTTCTCCTAAAAACTACCTTTCGCTTGCACAAGGCTAGAGTTTGCCCTATTCGTTTTGGGGCAATTTTTGCGGCCGCGTTTGTTTTGATTTACCGGTATTACATTGTTATGGAGTTTCAATTATTCTTGTCTTCTTTAACGTTAATAGGCAGAAGAGAACAACAATCGTCTTTTGAAGATCATTGCAAAGATAGAAGATGAAAATGATTCGTTAAATGATGCTTTGAATGCCTTGCAAAAAGAAGCTGCTGAGATGGCAAGTTATACAGGCCCGTCGGCAGCGGGGGGGCTGGGGGACTTCAGCCCCCCCCAATAATTTGCTAAGTTTGTTGGTTTTGAAAGTGAAAAAGGCTGTGAAAGCCAAGGTCGTACGAATGAATATTCAAATTAATATATATTCCAGCAAGCTTCCAGAATCTATCAAAATGCAATGTCTTTTGATGTCATACAAGTAAAAAATTTCAAAATTTTCAGGGAAAGAATCTCATTATTCGTGATTTTTTGCTTCAGTTAGTGGCACATTTTCCAAAAATGGGGCGTTTTCCAACAATCTAAAGGGCATCGTCATGAAAAATTTTCCCGGGGGCAAGCTCCCGGGCCCCCGTTTTTCCTCGCTTCGCTCCCACCTCGTTTCAGCCCCCCCAATATGAATTTCGTTCCGACGGGGCTGATACCTGGTGAGTCAAAAAAGTGTACGCGTTTGGCGGGCAGTGGAATAAAATGTATGAGACTGATATTCAAAATTAAAATGTTAATCTATCAGTCAAAGGTTAACTTAGATGGGAAAATTTAGTTTGGTAATATCATGCATAGACCCCGAAATTAGGAAACCTTAGTAAAAAATGAACGTTAGCAATTATCAGTAAAGTTCATGTATTTTTTCGTTGCTGTATATTTAATTTTAGTTAAATTACATGTTCTCTATGTTAATGACTGCGGAGTTGTCATGGTCTCCTGCACTCCCTGGTATCATCCTCGTAGTCTACTAAAGTACACGGTTTTTTTTATAAGAAACTAGGATCAAGCCATAGTACTAAAAGTTTCTTAATTTAACATGAAATTTTGTCCATTTTAGTACTAAAAGTTTCTTAATTGGTTTCTTATTTTTTGAATGCATGAATTGTCAATGTGGTCGCTAACACTGCTGCAGACATGTTTCTTGATATTTAAAACATCATACAGGAATAAACAGTGTTCTGTTATGTTGAAAACACAAATGGTTAGATAATAATGCCCAATGATAAAGGTTCAACGATCTATTTGCTATAAATTCATGCTTTTAACTTTGAAAAGTTTCTTAGTACTTCTCAGACATAGTGCTAGAGTTTCTTAAAATTTTGGCCATCTTAGTACTAGTTTCTTATAAACCAGTTTCTTATAAAAAAAAACGTGTAGCTCGTACGTAGTATCTCAAGTAGTTCGTTTTGTAAAGTTTTTATATTGAGTACAAAAAAATCAGGAAAATGCTAGAAAAGGGTATATTTGGGAACGAGGAATCCACATTCCATTTTTGTCCATGATTTACTTGCATTTTGAATAAAAATTCTGTTTCGAAACTGACAATGTAAACTTCAATGCCATATAAATTATGGACCAGAATGGAATGTGGAATTCTTGATTCCCATACAAACCCCTTACAGCCATTTTTCTAATTGTCGGGACCTAAAGATTTGTGGTTTTGCCAAGACAAAATTTTCTCACCTAAGTTAAGGCCCATTTCCACTTCATTCGCAATTCGCAAATCGCATCCGATCCTTTTTTTGAAATTCGCATGCGAGCGTTCGCAAATCGCATGCGAACGTTCGCAATGCGATTTTGACCTGTTCGCAATGTTTGATTTCTTGCGAACGTTCGCATGCGAACCATTGTCTCCGATTGAAAGCAGCCAATCAGAAAACAACTTTACGAAACAAAGAGACAAAGGCGACACGCGCTATCAAAAGGAGACAGATTTGATTGGTTGAACAAACAATCGAAATTCGTGCGAATAAGTTTGAAGTGTGTATTGAATTCGCAGGCTTTTTGAATTCGGAATTCGCAAATCGCATCCGTTTTGCGAATTGCGATTGAAGTGGAAATGGGCCTTTAGCCGTTCACCGCTGGATCAATATTTTTAGTTTTAAATATCGGTCACATACTTTTTATTCCACAACCCGCCAAACGCGTAATTTTTTTGGAATCATTCGTCAGTAGCTAAATTGCCCGGGGGGTACTTCACTATAAATTCATACGGGGGTGTGCGCCGCAAGGATTTCTGTTACGACCCAATCCCAGAAATTTGGTCCGATATTGATACCCAATCCCAGAATATATGTCAGATATTGATACCCAATCGAAGAAGTAACAAAAGCAATTCGACGTCAAAAGGATAAGGGATAGAGGGCTGGGAACGATTATTTTGGTTCCAAGTGGCCATTGGAACGAGGTTCTGATCTGAGGACGTTTTTCAACACAAAAATACTTGAAATCAGTTCACCTGAAACTGACAACGTGTTGCTCGAAAATTTATCCAGTTGTACTTTCATTCAACACCCATTACAGAATTTTGAGTAACCCCCAATCCCAGAAAATTCCGAGTGAAAGTATACCCCAATCACAGAAATTTTCCATTAAAAGGATACCCCAATCCCAGAATTTTCAGGCCAAAAACTACCCAAAACTGGCGCACATCCCCGTCTTACCCAAAGTGAAGTACCCCCCCCCCCGGGCTAAATTGTTTTCTCAGGTGAGTAAGACTGCGTTCACACGATGCCGGCACATTTTGAAAACGGTGAAAAATGTGACGGCAGCAAAATTTGAGCTAGCGTTCACACGATGCCGGCACAATTTGAAAACGGTAGGAAAATTGACAGTAAAAACTCGTTCCTGGACTTTGATGCTGAAGAAAAGTACCTACACACTAAGAATCGACCAGTGTCGATTCAAAAGCGTTGAAAAATGATCTGTTTACGATGCTGTTTCAAATTTATACCGGTTAGAGTTCCGTTTTCAAAATCTACCGTTTTCGAAATCTGCCGGCAAAAAATGTGCCGTTTTCGTGTGAACAGGAGGCCTATCCGTCACATTTTTCACCGTTTTCAAAATCTGCCGGCATCGTGTGAACGCAGTCTAAAAAGACGGTCCCGGTTTGAAACGAGGGGCAAATCGAAGATTTTTGAGACTTTTCCAGCACTTTCGAAGATTTTGTTAGATTTCTACTAAGACTTTTTCCAATTGTTGGAGAAAGTTTTGATTGCCAAAGGAACGCCTGGAATGTCAATCACACTTACTTTGAAAAGTCATTTCGCCCCAAAATGGGAATTTTTTTACGCTCATATGAAAATTTCAGGTCGACCTGAAAACTCAGACCGACCTGCGAAAGTGAAATGAGTTTCAGGTCGACCTGATTTTCATTTCCCCTGCGTCATGTGAGCGCTGCAAGGGCCTCGACAGCAGACCGGTTCAGACCGGTCTGAATTTGCTCATGTGAAAGCACTATTAAATGTGAATATTTTTTTCGATGTCATTTGAAAGAATACATCCCTGAGTGTCAACGATCAACGGTAATTCATTTAACGTTTCAGTTAGAAAAAGAGAAGTTACTCCACGCAAAAGAGTTGAAAGAATTGGAAGATGAAATTGAAAACTTGAAGAGACTTATTGAGCAGTTGCAGGATCATTATGAAACTGAGGTTGGTTCACCTTTCCTTGATAACGAGGCTGTTGACCCAGTGAAAGATGAGAATAGCTTTTGCAGCATCTCAAAAATCTGAATTATCGTGCTGGATGGGTCAGAGAAGCGTGAGGTGTTTGATAAAAGCATGTTTTGGCGGCAAATAAGTAAAAAAATTCGGTGTTTTCGAATTTCATTTTGGAGAAGAAGGATTTTATTAGTTACAGAAATTTTGTTTGCTGAACTCGGTCATTGCTTTCCGTATCTATCAGCTATTTGCGAAAAGGCTACTTTGATGAAAATTGAAAACTATCGTCAGTGCAAGAGATTTCTGCTTCCTTACAATTAAGACCTTTAGAAAACCATTATCTTCCTTCTTTTGGATGAACTTTTAGGCTAGATAGCTTGCGGCATCATTTTCGGGATGCACAGCGCTGACTGTAAAGCTGAGTGCTTGATCATCTAATTAACTTTGATTCCTTTATTAGGCATATGATCGTGAGTTGTCAGCAGTAAATTTTGTGTCACGTGACTTAGAAGACCTGAAACAGAAAATTCTTGAAGCTGAAAGAGATGCAGAACGAAGGGTAAATTCGCTCTATTCATGTTTCGTCAGTTTTTTGTTGTATGTTATTCTAAATCATTTTATTGCTCGCGGAACGAAGTGACGCGAGTTTGTGAGATGGGATGGGAAATTTCCCGTAGATATTTTTTCCCTTATATATCAGGACCCATACTGCTTTGCGAAAGTTTTGAACAAAGCATCTTTTCAACTCTGCTGTCTGCGGAATAGCATACTGGAAAAACCAGACCGTATGACTCTGAGACCCCAGTAACCCTTAGGACCCATCAGGACCGAGTTTAAAAGGATCCTTAACATTAAGGGGTCATCTCCTCTTAATAATGGCAGTGTTTCAAGATACTATATGCTAATCAGGCTGTTTCTGCTATAATTTTTCAAATTTAGCGCCAATACCGTTCACTTCAGCATGGGGTGAATACCGTTTCTATGGTGAATACCCTTGAACAGACGTGACACCAGTACAGATAAAAACATTTTATTCTTTGAATTGCTGAGCATGCAGTGGCAGCGCCAGCTCTGACAAATCCATAGGTAGGCTTTTCAGGTAGGCTTTTCTGCGCAATCAGTCAGATATGCTTTTCCTACCCTTGAATATTTAATGGAAAAAGAACAGAGAGAAAACAACGATAAATACTTGGATGATAATTGAAACCGTGTTAAAAACAACAAGATAAACTTTGGCCTACCTTTCTAAAACTGCCAGTAGTTGACATATCTGCAAGGAAACTGTCTTGTTATCTGATGCCATCTTAGGGAATGACTCCTTTCAAACTCTGCACTTTGGGTCCTAGAGGTCGTATTAGTCTCAGGGCCATAGGGTCTGGTTTTTCCGGTATGCCCTGCGGAATTTATTGCACACAGCACTTTTCAATGCCATTGTTGTCTGGCTTGTCTGAAGTGGAATCAAAACCAGTCATAGCAAGTTTGTCCAGTTTCAATCCAGTCACGTACCAAAACAGACTATTGTAATTCTTTTCTTCAACAAGAAAAGAAATCAATGAATGAATGTTTTTCCTGTCTGCCCGCTCATCGGCCTACAGAACAGATTTCAGAAAGAAAACAAGCATGCAGCAACTGAAATTTGGAATTCATGAGAACCAAGGCGCACTATGGGAGCCGATGGAGTGGATGAACCCCTCCAAATTTGAACTGTTATGGGGGCATATGGCTAAAAACTACTCTCACATTCAGCAATGCCATGCTCTTTGTTTACTCTCAGCGAAAGTTTACAATGTTGACACCCCCGGTCAAGTGTCCCCGTACATTCTACCCCGGTGAATTACCCGCTGGAAAAATATGACTTCGTTTTAAGACCACTAGGACCCTGGTGAACATCTGACCTCTCACCGGGGCATTTAGACGGGGGTTTATTTTGGGGATAAATAAAACGTAAATCAGGAACAGAAACGAAACCAAATCCGTTCGTCTGGTAATTCCATTCAGCCTCTGTGAAGGAGAATGAAATATCTAAATCACACAAAACATAGCAAGAGTGAGATTTGAAGGCGGAGGTCTGCAAACACTGGAACCTGATAGGAATATTTCATCGTGATGACTTCAAGAGCGCCAAGGGGAGTTTCACTTTCAAGGAATATTTTACATCTTCGGCAAAGATTCTTTTGTTTTGGAGAAAAATCCACCAAAAATCCGTAAAAATCCTGTTATTCTGGAAACGTTACGTACGATTTATCGTTCGAATTTTTAATGCCTTGCACAAAAACCATTGGAACTATTCATGTGTGCCAACTCGAACTGCTCGTCCACAGCAACAGGAATCTTAGTTGAAATTGACGCAAAATATCACTGCACCGGCACCGTGTTGCCCTGGCCTAACATCTTACCTTGTGTGGCTGGATAGCAATGCCTACAGTTTCATTTTGAAATGAACTAAATGATGACAAAATCGGATATCCCAGTTACGTTCCGCGAGCTACCCATAGGTTCACCTTTGATTTAAAGTAGCGAGAAACTCAGCCCCCTGCCCTGGGCATCCCCCTACCCTGGGTAGCGAGAAATTCATCCCCATGCCCTGACATTCGTTCAAGGTAGAAAATTCCACAAAAGCCCATCGTTTTGACCCAAAATAGATAATCAATAAAAAGAAAAATTGTTTTTAGAAATTTCGGTTATTGCCAAGTGAATGGTTAAAAGAATTACTATATTTTCCCCATCAAGTGGCGAAAACTATTTCTTTTTAGGCCCCGTTTACACGATACCGTTTTCATTTCATATCGGATTGGTTTCATATCGGATTGGCCTTCTGTTTACACGATACCGTTTTCATTCCATATCGGATTGGCCTCCTGTTTACACGAGAACGCACCAATCCGATATGCTCCATACCGTTTTCGCGTTTTCAAATGAAAACGCTCTGATAGTGGCATGAAACCAATCCGATATCGTGTAAGCGGTCGAATGCGATATCAACTCAGTAGGAACCTCATTATCAATTCTACTAGCCTCGAATCCATTAGGGGAGCTGCGCAGAATGCGCAGTGGAACCATTACCGAATACGGTGAAACCATTACAGTGCAAGGCGAAACGGTATCGTGTTAATGGAACCCCAATCCGCTATGAAATGAAAACAGCATCGTGTAAACAGGAGACATTTTCATATCGGATTGCCTTACCCAATCCGATATGAAATGAAAACGGTATCGTGTAAACGGGAGACATTTTCATATCGGATTGCCTTACCCAATCCGATATGAAATGAAAACGGCACCGTGTAAACAGGAGACATTTTCATATCGGATTGCCTTACCCAATCCGCTATGAAATGAAAACGGTATCGTGTAAACAGGAGACATTTTCATATCGGATTGCCTTACCCAATCCGCTATGAAATGAAAACGGTATCGTGTAAACAGGAGACATTTTCATATCGGATTGCCTTACCCAATCCGCTATGAAATGAAAACGGTATCGTGTAAACGGGGCCTAAATCGCGTATGGACCCGTCTTTTATTTAAAAAGATCCCAGAGATTCTCAGAAAATCAAAAAATTGAATTTTTTTCCATCCAAAACTCCTAAAAAATTCAACTCTCCTTAATGATAAGCTCTAGGAGTTAATGACTTGGTGAACCCACCATCCTCAAGTCCTGAAGTCCTGAAGTCCCGCTGCCCAGCTGCCTGCTGCCTTGATGCAGCAGTGGTAATTCACTTTTATATACAATCTATTGGTTAATAAATTCAAATAGCTGCCTCTTGAACCTCGAGCCGTGTCTTTTCTGGAGTCTAGAGCTGGAAGATTTTGTGACGTTTCTTATCAATGTTTGCAATTTAATATCCCTTCTTTTCTTTTGCATTTCCAATCCCAGTTTTTCATCCAGTTTTGTAATTTGTAAACACTGCCTTTCATTGGGAATACAAGTTCTTGGAGATGAAGTTCACTTCGTCATGATTTGCCCACAGTTTCAAGAGGACAGGAAATGTCTTGAAACCAAAATAGCCAACGTTTATCCAAACGTAAAGCAACTCAATGCTTGGAATAAATTTGTCTGGTTAGTGAGTCAAGAGGACAAGTATTGTTTAAATCTAGTAGCAGCTTTTATATTAAAATGCTTCAAACTGAAATCTGAATCTAGCCTGCAATGAACGTGCAACATTTATGTTTACTAGTGTAACTGTCATCATGGAAATTAGCTTACGGTTATGTTTGTTTGTTGGGAAAATTGATCTTCTTTTGTTTAATTAATTTCAGTCCGTAGTTAGAGTTATGTTTGTTGTAATTAGGTTAGAGGCCGTCTTGGCCTAGATACCTTTTTCATAAAAAAAAGGTAATCTCATCTAGAAACTTATTTTGCTTGTTGCGAACACAGATTTCTCCTTGTTTTGTTCTTAGGACCGTCATCATATGGACTTCAAGAAAAGATTGTCAGATGAAATCGGCAGATTACAGCATGCTGTAAGTAGATATAAAAGTTTTCTTGTCCCCAGTTTATGCTATGGCCAGAATTAAGAAACTTTTGAAAGTATGTCTCGTATTAGAAGCTAACGTTTAAATGTGCATCACTCCAGTCTCTGTGTTTAACTTTCACAAATGAATCGATAGCAGAGAAAATGCGCTATCGTTAAAATTTTTCAGAAGTTGAAAAGTTCCTAAATTTGATTTTCAATAATTTTTTAGATTTTAACAACATTTTCCATCTTGATGCTTCAAAATGTGTTTAGGCTTATGGAAACACCAATTGTTGATATGCTGATGATAATACAGATCGCAATTTCTAAGAATGGATTACAAACCGTCGAGGAATTTACCTCACCTGAGGCTTCCAAATTTGCTAAGTTCTTGCTAAACCTTGGGGCGGCTTTCCTTTTTACCTTAAGATATGAAGCGGAGACCAGACCTACGAAAACCTTGTTCCTGCACTATTTTCGGCAATAGACGTTTTTACTTTTTAAAAAAGAGACTTTGATCGAGCATCCCTATCTGGTAAATTTGTAAAGGAAAACAAAAGCATGACCCCAGTTCTCGGTATAATGAAGCTAGCTGTGGCAAGATGTTGCTTCCGATTTCGGAACCCTTCACAGAGAGTTTATTGTCGACAAATTTGCGCAGAGTTAGTGATGATTCAGTTTTCACAGAAGCAAACTGTTGTTGGTCTTGTTGCTTTGTTTCTCGTTCTTTTCATTCATTGTTAGCTGACTTTTCTTCAGTTGAATAACAACGGTTAAAAACAGCTAATTTCAATTTGCAAAATCGCAAAATGAAACGCTTGTATGCTCGCACTTCTCACCTGTAACTGTTGAAGGTGTTGTGGCTCCGTGTTGTAATCCACTTACTTTGCAGCCAGAACAGTCAGGCGGACGGGGTTCAAATCCCACCAGCACCTTTGAGCGTCATGACAAGGGGTCGCAGACTCGATTAGCGCTTAGCTATTTCTGCGATCCCAGCGCTTGGCGCTTAAAACCGCAACTTCACCTTCACCTTCACTGTTACACAGCAAAATCATCAATGAATGTAACAATGCAACAATGAATGAAAACAATAAGAAACAAGGCCAGAAGATTAATAAAACTTCCCTGTGTATTAATTAAATCATTCCTAGCTTGCTTTGAGTAATTCATCGTTGGTTAACTCTCTGAAAATTGTCCTGTAATCTGAAGCAACTTCTTGCCGCACCTAGCATCGTTCTATCGAATACGGGGGGGGGGGGTCATTTTTTCGTTTTTCTTTACTAATTTACCAGATTTGGACGCTCGATCCTAGCCTCTTTTTTAAGAAGTGAAAAGGACTATTGCATTTTTCAAGTTTTTCTTCTTAATGCCAGGTTGACAAAAAGGATTACGAAGGGAGGCTTCTTCATGGCGAAAATTTGTCATTACGACAACGCCTTGATGATGAAATTGAAAATGCACAAAGAATGGTAAGCGAGAACTTTTTATTTCTTTTATTGCATAAGTTTTGATTTAAATTACTGATTGAAGGCTGATTTTGCCAAAATTTTTCGAGAGATATTTGGTCGAGAGAAATTTGAGTTTGAAATCGGGAATCTTTCAATGAAACACCCTGTATTTGAACCAAAATCTTGATCCTGTCTTCTTTTCAGCTTTCAGATTTGAAAATGGCTTTAGCAGATCGTGAAAGGGAGATGTCTGCCTTACGAAACTCTACAGAACCTGTAATTGGTAGGTGAAATCGTCATGCCTATAAACAGAACTTAATATTTCGATATTAAGGGTGCGTTTGATTGTTGATTCCAACCCTACCAAATTCTGAATATGGTGGACTTCACAGATACAGAAACACATTTCCCAATCAAACAGAAGTTCTCCAAAACAGCAGGTTTCAGATTCATCCTGGCGAAAACGAGGCTTCCAGTTGAAAAACATGAAAACGAGTCTTTTGCTTGGCAACAAAGTGTAAAATGTTTTATGGCAAGTTATTACCGAAGCAGCGCGAGAAGATTTGCCTCGTTTTCAGAGTTTGGCAAATGGAAACGAGGATTTCTCCAAAGTCTGCCAAACCTTAACAAGCACAAATTCTGATTCTACCAGGTCTACTATTTCAGAATTGGTACCAATCAAACACACCCTTTGTTCAGCTGGAACTTAAACCCATACCTGGCGCACTAAACAAGGTCCGTCCAGTCGTTTTAAAGTCTGGTTTTCATCAAATCGCAAAGTGTCGCAAAATTTCGCAAGTGTCGCAGAGTGTCGCAGAATTTTGGTTCTGCAACACTTTGCGACGAATGGAAACTGCTGTACTAAAATGCTGCGACACTCTGCGATCCTTTTTGTCTTTGACCTGCGATCCTTCCCTCCAGCCCACCCTACCAGATTCTTAATGACCGGTCCCTAACGATGGATCGGAGAGCAAGAACGACGACAAAAAAAATCATTTTCTTCGTTTTCAGCGTTTCGTAATTTTCTTTAAATGTCCATTTTCAAAGATGACAAATCCATGTTATAATTAAGACCATGTTATAAGACAAATCAATGAGACAAATCCATGAGACAAAATAAGTGGCTAAGCCATAGTGAATTCCACTTTAGAAAAACCCCTTGTTTGCACAGTGCCTACGAAAAAGCCTAAAACACGAGATCAAGTCGTAAGGAAACTTCTCACACCAAACAATGCAAAAGCACAGTTTTTCATGGGTATCGGATGTCACGTGCACATTTATTGTCGTTATTTCCAAAATCTTTACTATTTGTTTAAAGATACATTTCCCATAACTCTCGAGAAAGAGACCAAATCCCCATGCGTATTGTCCTGTATGAGAGATTCCTTCTTTTAATTTGTTTTGAGTGGGCTTGTCAGGATTACTAGCTACTGAAAGCTATTTTAGGCCCACTGTGCATGCCGCATCCGAGCATGGGACCCCTTTTCAACGTCTCTTTCGAATATTTCAGAGGTGTTCTTTTATTTTAGCGCAATATAGGAACCAGCTGAAAAAGCTTCAAAACCAACTTCAAGTTAAAGAAGATGAATTGAATGGCCTTCGCCAAAAAATGAGAGATGTGTCACAGAATTCAAGAACACAGTTTGTGACGGCAAAAGGTATTGGCATTTTTTAGTTAGCATTGCATATGCATTGCCTCGTGTCTCCGCATCTTTTGACTAAGGCTCGTTACTCTCAGCAGACCATATAAACACGTCTGCCCACTCTAGCGAGCCTACGATGAACATTCCAAAAATGCACCCAAATGTCTAACTTAAGAATGTCAGCACCATTTTTGTTACATTATCTCATTAAATTGTTCCAGTTGAGTAAGTTGCAGTACTTGAAGATAATCAGGAGGGGATGTTGAGTATTTCGTCAGTTTTGGATAGGGCCCGGGGGAATTCTCGGCTAAATTTTGGGTAGGGGTGTGCCGCCCACAGTTTCAAAATTTGACCATTGGCTAGACCAATTAGTGTGAAAAGGATACCATTGAATAGACTAATTTCTACATCAAAAGTGCCATGAGTTGGCGTTTTCTTGGCAAAACTTGCCAAATTTTTACATTCTCTGTATCAAAATGACAAAATTTGGGTTTCTTTACAGAAATTACCGAAGTTTGACATTTCTTTGACCAAAATTGCCAAAATGCATACCCTTGCCCAGACTAAACTCGGCTAAAATTGCCAAAAAGTATACCCTTGGCTCCACTAGAAGTACGAAAAAGTGTACCCTAGCGGGTGGCGCATCCTTAGGTACCTTTACTATTGGAAGAACCCCCCCCCCGTGGGATAGGGCTCTTATCATTCAATTTGATAGGGTTCTTATCATATAATTTTGTTACAGTGCACTGCGACCATGATTGGTGAGCTTCGTGAAGGAATAACCAGCCTTCTCTCTGAACCTGCGATGAAGCCCTTGTCATAATCTTTCGAATTATTTTGGATAAATTAGGTCTTGCCAAAATATATTTTTGCCAGAAAGAGATCTTGTTTAGGAGGACAGTTTGGTTTTCAGTGTTGGCTGAGAGCAGGACCTCCTCAGAAGGTAGACGGGGACAACGGAATGTTTCCAATTGGTCCAAGAATAATGCATCACATCATATTGTGTAGCCCTACAAGTAGCGCTAACCCCCTTACATTGAGAGAGGAACTCAGATATGTTTGAACGCTGGCTTGCTAGTGCAAATACAGCCAGAACAAACCTAATTCTTGCTTTCTTTCCAACAAATCAAGTGATCTTAAAATATATTGAATCATATTTCAGATCCTCGCTTGGATGATCTTTCCAGCCAAATAGAGGCTTTAAAGAATTGCATAACCAACATGACAGGAAATGCATCGATTTTACTGTCATCCTGGCCCAACGGAGGAACAAATCAAACCTACCCATTAACACAAAGTGCTCTGAAAGTCCAATCTCCTGCGGGGGCTGCCAGCGGTCCAATGTCATCAGTGCATCATTATCATTATGGTACAAAAGGGGATATTCCGTTAGAAACAATTGTGAATGGCAGTGCTCAGCCTAATGGAGGGGTTCATATACATCATCATAATGGTGCTAAATCGAAAGGAAATAAAAAGAAAAAGAAGTCATCGAGAAAGGGAGTGTCGTATGAGGATGAATTTTGTAACGTACAAGACCATGAGGATATGGTGAGTGAAGAAGACTGCTAGGCCAAAGTCTTTTTTTTTTTGAAAGTCGATTGTGGTCCTCAAAGAAATCTTTTATTGATGCAATCGGATAGAACCATGGGTGGCAAGATGCCTGTAGTCCACAAAACGCAGGCCTTGACTACAGTGGTTGTAGACCGAACGCACAACAGTACAATCAACTCAGCAGGATACACAGCAAAAAAACACGCCTGCTGAATGTGCGTAAACAAATGTGGTTCGCTAAGGAAAAAAAAAAATAACAGTAATAAATATACGATAACGAAACTATGCAAATTAATATCAACGAAGCATAATCTAAAAATATGAAGAACCAGAAAACTTTACAGCAAACCGAAGAAACTCGAGTCATAAAAAAGTCAAATAAGCAGGGCCTAAATGTCCGCAAAATGTCCCAAAAATATACGAACCTTGCACCAAACCAATAGAATACAAATGTCAACACAAACTAGCTGCAAATAACAAGATAGATAAATGTTTATGCAACTTACAATCTATACGTCCTCGTAGCCATAAGAAACTTGCATTATGTGGGGGTGGGCCTAACACAGCATGGAAACCAAGGCCACACCTGCAACTAGAAACTCTGCCACAGTCCGTCTCACAGCTGATTCCAAGGAGAAGTGAATGCACAAAAAAGGGAGCGCGAAGCCTTTTATGACTACGAGAAACGCACGAAGAAAAAAATAAACAGCACGACTCGAAAAACGAGACGAGCACTAAAGTTCGTCACAAGGGACTACAAAAAATAAAAATGTTCGTCACAAGGGAATGCAAAAAATAAAATTCTTCTATTCAAAACAAAACAGTCATTCGCACTAACATACCCAGCCCCAAACAGGTTACCCCGGGAGCCTGTTTCTAATCTAAATCCATTGTGCGAATTTCATCTTCATTTGTCTTCTCGAGCTTCAAGCAAGCACAACTTGTCAACTGGTCTCACCAACTCTGTGTTCATCGTCTTGACTCGAGCTGAACGAACCAATCCATCTCTTCCAACGTGAACGTCTAGGACTATTCCAAGGGGCCAACAACTTCGTGGTGTGGTTTGATCAACTACCAACACTATGTCATCCTTTGAAATATTTGGTCGAATGCTTTGCCACTTCTGTCTGGTTTGCAGTATCGGTAAATATTCTCTCACCCATCTTCGCCAAAAAACATTAGCCAGGTACTGTATCTGTTTCCATCTACGACGGCAATATTGGTCTTGCTTGCAAAATATACCAGGTGGAAGGTTTGAGTTTGTCTTCAACAGGAGCAGGTGATTAGGAGTTAGAGCATTCAAGTCAGAGGGGTCATCTGAAACCTTTGTCAACGGTCTCGCATTTATGATTGATTCCACTTCACACATCAAAGTTTGTAGACCTTCATCATTCAGAATTTGTACTTTTAGTAGAGCTTTGAGTACACGTCTGATCGACCTGATCATTCTCTCCCAAATTCCGCCGAAGTGTGAGGCATACGGAGGATTGAATATCCAATCAACATTGTGCTGCAGAAGAAATTCATGCACCTGATTTTGATTCCATCCTTGTATTGCCAGACGTAGTTCTCTTTCTCCACCTTTGAAGTTAGTCCCGTTGTCTGATCTTATCTCCTGTGGTGATCCACGTCTTGCAATGAACCTTCTCAACGCATTAATGAAGGAGTCAGTGTCAAGGCTGTTGGCTATTTCAATGTGAATGGCACGTACTGCTAGATAGGTAAATATAACTCCATACCTTTTCTCAGTTGTACGGCCTCTTCTAACCAGGAACGGTCCAAAATAGTCGACGCCAACAAATGTAAAGGGAGGCTTATCCGGTGTGACTCTTTCCATTGGGAGATCTGCCATTTTCTGCTGACATGGAGCTTGAGTTCTTTTCTTGCAAGGGAAACAGCTTCTGCATATCTTTCTCACAGGTACTCTTGCTTGTATTATCCAGTAACACTCTCTGATTATTGAAAGAACGTACTCTTGTCCTGAGTGTCCAGATACTTCATGGAAATGTTGAATGATCAAGTTGCTCACGTGGTGCCCTTTAGGAAGTATAGCTGGATGTTTCATATGGTCATATTCGTAGGGAGCATGCTTGAGACGTCCACCAACGCATAAGAGGCCATTCATGATTACAGGATCTAACCGTCTTAATGAACTTGATTTATTCACTGCACCTTCAGATGATTGCAAGGACTGAAATTCTTCAGCGAAACATTCCTTTTGCACACACTGTATGATAGCATCTTCTGCTTCCTTCATGTCACTAGCAGTTATACATTTCGACAGAGGGGGTGTTTGATCTCTTCTGACCTTTCTGAGTAGCCAATGCTTGTATCGCAGGATCCAGGAAACTGCCTTCTTCAAGCGAGTCCAGTTTGAAAAACGTGAAAAAATCAATGACGTCATACCCTTTCCATTGCTGATATTGACTGAGTTCGACAGCACCATCCCTTTCACTTCTACATCATCTTCAGGTATTTCAGTAATATCATCATTCCATTTTGGCCATGTGTCACTTGTCTGCAACAGAAATTCTGGTCCATTCATCCACCGTTTACTTTGAAGAAGGTCATCTGCTGACATTCCACGTGATGCATCGTCTGCAGGATTGCTCTTCGTTGGTACATACTTCCACTGTTCAGGATCTGAGCCTTCATGGATGGCTGTGATTCGGTTGGCCACAAACGTATGAAATCTCTTGTCTTTGTTATTTATGTACCGCAAAACGGATGTACTGTCAGTCCAGAACATGGATTTCTGCAACTTAATCTCTAGCTCTTCCTTTAACATAGTGTCGATCTTTACAGCCAGTGTTGCAGCAGTGAGCTCTAACCTCGGGATCGTGACTCTCTTCAGTGGGGCTAATCGTGACTTCGCAAACAAGAATGCAGCATTGATTTCACCATTTTCATGAACTGTTCTCAAGTATGATACTGTGCCATAACCTGTCTCAGAGGCATCGGAAAAATGATGAATCTCATGATTAACACAAGTTCCAAATTCAGGCACCTTGATACATCTTTTCACCGCAAACTCTTCCAACTTCGGCATTTCCATCAGCCAATTGTTCCACTGTGTTAGATTTTCACCAGATATCTCTTCATCCCATCCAAGCAGTCGACATGAACTTTGAAGAAGTCTCTTTGCAGGCAAAACGAAGGGTGCTACGAATCCAAGTGGATCAAATATTGAAGAAATTATACTCAGTATACCTCTCCGTGTTGCTGGCTTTTCCTTCTTGCTGATTTTGAATCTGAATGCGTCACTCTCAATGTGCCACTCTAAGCCCAATGTTCTCTCCACTGGAAGGGCATCATCCTGAATGTTGATATTCTTCAGCTCCTTCGATCTTTCAGATTGTGGAATGGAATCCAACACCTTTCTGCTTGAACTGCTCCATTTTGTCAGGTTAAATCCTCCACATGCTAGCAACTCCGTGAGCTGTTTTTGCATCCAAATCGCTTCATCCGTGCTTCCAACTGATTTGAGCATGTCATCAACGTAGAAGTTCTTGTCAACTGTTCTGGTGACAATCGAGTCAAACTTGCTTGCATTGTCCAAAGCAGTTCTCTTCAAAGCAAAGTTTGCACAGCAGGCTGACCAAATTCCACCAAATAGATGTACTACCATTTGATATTCTTCGGGCTCCTTTGATAGATCTCCATTGGGGAACCATAAAAATCTCAAGGCATCGATGTCTTTAGGATCTACGCATACCTGATGATACATTGATTCCACGTCTGCAACCAATGCAACATGCTCTTGTCTGAATCTGCAGAGAACTCCTATCAGTGAATTAGTCAGATTTGGTCCTTGCAACACATTGCTGTTGAGTGATACACCACGACACTTAGCTGCGCAGTCGAAGACAACTCTGGTTTTCTCCGGCTTCTTAGGATTCACAACGTTATGATGTGGGAGGTACCATGTGATGTCTGTTTTGCATCTTGATTGTCATCTGTGATCTTTCTGGCATGTCCCTTGACAAGGAGGTCATCGATGAAATTTGTGTATCGAGTTCGCAATCCAGGATCTCGTGACAGGCGTCTCTTCAGGCATCCTAGTCTCTGCTCTGCCATCACACGATTGTTCGGTAGACATGGCTGACTGCTCTTCCAAGGAATTGCCATCTGATAGTGACCATTTGTGAATTGCAGGGATTCTTCTAATATCTTCATTGCTTGCTTGTCGTGAACGGAAAGTCCTCTCTTGTTGTCACATGTCAGCTGGTTAAATTCACGATTGAAATACTTCAGCAGTTGCTCCTGAAGAAGATCATCACCAGATTTGCATTCAGAGAAAAAACAACTGTTACCTGTGAAACTGTGTCTTCCAAGGGGTCCATTTAAAGTCCAGCCAAATTTAGTTTTTACGGCAAACGGTCCACCATTTTCACTTTTTCGCATCTCATCAGGTTCTAAGGTTTCAGGGACGTCTACTCCAATCAGAAGACTGACTTTTCCTCCTGCTATCGTTTCTGGCACCATGATTCCATTCAGATAAGGCCACTTGTTCACATCTTCCTGTCGAGCAATTGCGGATGTGGGTATGTTCAAGCTCTTCGTCTGAATGCAAACAGTTTCTTCAAGGTCCATGATCTCCAGGCTCACCAGGGAAGTTTGACATTCATCACGAACACCATCAATGGTCGCTAGTTGTATCTGACACGCTCTACCTTCTATGCCTAGTTCTTCCAAAAGAACATTGTCGCAGAATGAAGCAGTGGATCCACTGTCCAATAGGGCGTATGTAGTGGCCACGTTGTTTCTTCCTTTACATCTCACCTTCATCGGTACGACTGGCAGTCCTTGACCAACACTGCAAGCACCAGCTTTGCTCGTCAAGCCACTGAATTGACTCTGCTCTGGTTTGGGTCCGCCACGTTGATCTTGGCTAGACTGACCACTTCGTCTTCTTTCAAACTCTTTAACTGCATTATGAATTGAAGCCAGATGTTTACGTCTCACGTCACAATTAGGAACTGTGCATGCTTTACGTCTCTTGCAACCAGCAGAAAAATGAAAGCTAGATAAACAGTTATCACAAAGTTTCTTCTGGCGAATAAGTTTAAACTGTTTCTCACCATCTTCCAACTTGAAACTTTCACAAGAATCCAGTCTGTGGTTTTTGTCACAAAAGTAACATTTGCAGCCATCACTGTTAGTTTTCACTCCTTCACCAGTTTGCACGCTGAAGTTGACTTTGGTCTTCGTTGCGCCTGTTCGGTTACTTGTTTTCTGTCTTAGCTTAGAATCCTTGTTGTCACTATCCATAAGACTGCCATAAACTGGGTCACATTTTTCACTTGCTGCCATTCTGATGAGCTTCCGGATGTCCTGGACGTTTGGGTCCCTTCCTTGCGTCTGCAGCTCTTGGACTCTAGACTGCCAGCGAGATCTCACATACACCGGGCAACGCTTCAAAATCTTAACCAAACTATCTTCATTATTCAACTGTCCAAGTCTCCCAGTAGCTTGAAGTGTAATTTCACAACTCTCCAGCTCGTCCGCAAGGTCTTGCAAAGCGTCACCATCACCGGGTTTGATTTGTGCACCATCCATGATCTTCTTCATCCATGTACTTGAAATCTTGTACGCACCACCAAATCGTTCTGACAGGATTTTCTTTGCTTGTAGATATCCCTCATGAGGTTGTAGAAGAACGCAGCTCTGGATCGCCTTCCTTGCCTTCCCTGAGCAAAACTGAATAAGAAGCTGTAATCTCTTACTAAAATCTTGAGTGCTCTTCTCAACGTTGTTCTCAAAAGAACTCATAAACAGAAAGTAATTTAAGGGGTTACCATCAAAATTCATCAACTCTGCCTTTGGTAGCAATGCAGCAGTTGCTAACGATTTCATTGCTTCAAGATAACTTATGCCATCATCAGATCCAGCTCTGCTATCAGCTCTTGGCGGGGAGTTTGCGACTGCTTCTGAGTAACATGGATCATCAACCTTTGGCCTAGGAACTACATTGTGAATAGGGTTTTCACCTGGCTGCCATAAATGGATGTTATCATTTGTCACAGGATTCTGAGGAGGATCATGGAAAACAAATGACTGCTGCTGGGGAGGAGCACTAGATGTCACCAAAGGATCTTTCAAAGCATGGCTCCCATCTGACTGCAAAGGAGGATCACATAAACTCGCCGAGGGTCTCTGAGGAGGAGCATGAACACCAAATGAATGCTGCTGAGGAGGAGCACTGGATATCACCAAAGGATCCGTCAAAGCATGGCTCCGGTCTGACTGCAAAGCAGGATCACATAAACTCGCCGAGGGTCTCTGAGGAGGAGCATGAACACCATATGAATGCTGCTGAGGAGGAGCACTGGGTATCACCAAAGGATCCGTCAAAGCATGGCTCCGGTCTGACTGCAAAGGAGGATCACATAAACTCGCCGAGTGTCTCTGAGGAGGAGCATGAACACCAAATGAATGCTGCTGGGGAGGAGCACTGGATAACACCAAAGGATCCATCAAAGCATGGTTCCGGTCTGACTGCAAAGCAGTATCACATAAACTCACCGAGTGTCTCTGAGGAGGAGCATGAACACCAAATGAATGCTGCTGGGGAGGAGCACTGGATAACACCAAAGGATCCATCAAAGCATGGCTCCGGTCTGACTGCAAAGCAGGATCACATAAACTCGCCGAGTGTCTCTGAGGAGGAGCATGAACACCAAATGAATGCTGCTGGGGAGGAGCACTGGATAACACCAAAGGATCCATCAAAGCATGGCTCCGGTCTGACTGCAAAGGAGGTTCACATAAACTCGCCGAGTGTCTCTGAGGAGGAGCATGAACACTAAATGAATGCTGCTGGGGAGGAGCACTGGATAACACCAAAGGATCCGTCAAAGCATGGCTCCGGTCTGACTGCAAAGGAGGGTCACATAAACTCGCCGAGTGTCTCTGAGGAGGAGCATGAACACCAAATGAATGCTGCTGAGGAGGAGCACTGGATATCACCAAAGGATCCGTCAAAGCATGGCTCCGATCTGACTGCAAAGGAGGTTCACGTAAACTCGCCGAGTGTCTCTGAGGAGGAGCATTTTCTTTTGACACAGTGCTAAATACGGGTGCATGAATGTCAGTCATCTGCTGGGAAGGAGCATGTGCATGCAATGTGGTGCTGTATGAAGGGGCATCATCAACAAACCTGCCAAACATAGCATAGCCAGCTGAAGGTTCTTTCACGGCAAGGGCTTTTGCAGGGGTCTCAAAGGCCAACTGATCAAAGGCTGACACTCGTGTTTGCTCATGACATACATCTGATTTTGCAAGGGAAGGGGACATCTTCGACACCACTCTTTTCGTCTGACTCATTTGCAGTGGGGTTTTCAGCACATCTCTTGTGAAGTCACTGAGGGTTGTTTCATCGAATTCTCCTCCGCAACGGCTGCCTGTTGACAACTTGAATTCAAGGCATACTCGTTCTTCTGCTTCCAATTTCGCTAACTGGGTGTCCAACGCCAATCTTTCTTTCAACTGACTGATTTTCATTTCTTCATTGGCAATGTTTTGATGATGTTCTAGCATTGATGCTTCAGCTCTCAATGACGCCATCTTTGTTGCATTATTGAAGTGTTTCTCATCAATGGCAGCTTTGCTACGACGAGAGGAACTCTTGCTACGATAAGAAGAAGAGGATTTAGATTTACTAATCGAGCTTATCGAGTCTTTAGGCTCGATATCAGAAGGGTCTCCCCTCTCCATGAACGGTTTCTTCTTTGCTTCTAGCCACAGTGCCACCCTGTCCTTTGAGCACAGATACTTGGTCTTTGCTTCCTGAAAATATGCAGCAGATTCTTCCAGGTCGTCATCATCGTCGAGCAAATTCTTGTGTTGCTCCCATGCTTCAGTGAATTTTTGAAATGCCGAGTCCAATCTTTCTTCGATTGCTTGAATCTCCACAGCCTCTTCGCCAACAGTCAGGGCATTAGAAACTCGCTTGATAGCATTCGTCAGTTCACGCTTCGCAATGGCTCTCACTTGCTTCAATCTTCGTAATCTCTCCAAATCAATGCCTTCCCAGTCCAACGTGAGGTTTCTTCGTCTCACTCGCTCACCAGAATTCAATTCTTCGTCCATCACAGCATGCAATTTCCAAATGAACAAGATTCGAACTGATGTAGTCCACAAAACGCAGGCCTTGACTACAGTGGTTGTAGACCGAACGCACAACAGTACAATCAACTCAGCAGGATACACAGCAAAAAAACACGCCTGCTGAATGTGCGTAAACAAATGTGGTTCGCTAAGGAAAAAAAAAATAACAGTAATAAATATACGATAACGAAACTATGCAAATTAATATCAACGAAGCATAATCTAAAAATATGAAGAACCAGAAAACTTTACAGCAAACCGAAGAAACTCGAGTCATAAAAAAGTCAAATAAGCAGGGCCTAAATGTCCGCAAAATGTCCCAAAAATATACGAACCTTGCACCAAACCAATAGAATACAAATGTCAACACAAACTAGCTGCAAATAACAAGATAGATAAATGTTTATGCAACTTACAATCTATACGTCCTCGTAGCCATAAGAAACTTGCATTATGTGGGGGTGGGCCTAACACAGCATGGAAACCAAGGCCACACCTGCAACTAGAAACTCTGCCACAGTCCGTCTCACAGCTGATTCCAAGGAGAAGTGAATGCACAAAAAAGGGAGCGCGAAGCCTTTTATGACTACGAGAAACGCACGAAGAAAAAAATAAACAGCACGACTCGAAAAACGAGACGAGCACTAAAGTTCGTCACAAGGGACTACAAAAAATAAAAATGTTCGTCACAAGGGAATGCAAAAAATAAAATTCTTCTATTCAAAACAAAACAGTCATTCGCACTAACAATGCCACTTCATTGCTGCAGCTTTTTTCGTTTGCGGAGGAAAAATTATTCACTTCTACGGAGGAGCTAGCATGAAGCCTCCTCCGCAGAAAGATATGAATTTTTCTTCTCAGGTGCATATATGCTTCAACATAACGGCGATACCTAACTACCAAGGTAGCACCATTGAAAGAAAAAAGTCTAGTTCATATCTTTATTATATCTCATTTCAACAAGGGCAGATTTTGTAATACAATAGCATCAGTCGCTTTGGTTCACACCTCAATTCAAAGCGATTAATGTCAAAATTGATGTCAAAGCGAGCAATGTCAAAATTGGCGTCCCTCAAGGCTCTGTTCTTGGGCCATTGCTATTCAACATCTTCCTAAATGATTTATTCTATATGGAATTAAATTCAGAGATATGTAATTTTGCCGACGATAACACTGTGTATTCATGTGGCACTCGTATTAGCGAAATTATGACAAATTTAGAAAACGACCTAAGTACACTCCTAAATTGGTTTTATGCTAATGGTATGGTAGCAAACCCTGATAAGTTCCAATTGATGTTCTTGGGACTAAATGAAAGGCACAAGTTACGCTTGAATATAGAGGGTGTAAAAATATCGTCCACAGAACATGTTAAACTTCTTGGAATTGAAATTGACAACAAGCTTCGATTCAATAAGCATGTAGAAACACTATGCGACAAAACAAACAGAAAAGTCAGTGCTTTTAGGTGGTTAAAATTTTATCTCTCAAGAGAACAGGCAATGAAACTGTGCAACACAGTAATCATCTCAAGCTTTAACTATTGCCCATTAGTGTGGATATTTTGTGGTAAAGATGCCAACCATAAAATAAACCGTACCCACAAGCGTGCTTTAAGAATACTCCACAACGATTACGACTCTTCCTTTAATATACTTTTGGAGAAAAGTGACACTGTTACAATCCATATTAAAAATCTCCAAAAACTGATGCTAGAAATCTTTAAGTCAATGAACCATCTAAATCCATCATATATCTGGCACCTTCATGAAAGGAAGCAGATTCAGTATGATCTCAGAACTAAGCATCTGTGCAAATTGCCGATTACGAGGACGATAAAATTTGGCGTGGAGTCACTCTCATTCAGAGGAAGTTTATTGTGGAACAATCTTAACGATGAAATAAAGGAGTTACCAACAGTTGCAAGCTTTAAAACAAAGATCAAAACCTGGACGGGTGAAACATGTAATTGCAAAATTTGTAAATAGCCTGCCCATTACGTTGTGTAGCTTGTATATATTTCTTAGACATACTTGGAAATTATATTGTAAATAGTTGGTATTAATTAGTTTTTCTTTGAACTACGTTACACTAACTGTAAAGAATGTTTATGATTTGATTTGATTTGATTTGATTAACAAATGCAGACAAAAGAAATTCTCTCAAGCAGAAATTAAAAACAAACGAAGCCGTAAAGTTGCCCTGAAACCAGTTCGGCAAACTCTCGTTTGGTGCGGGCGAAGGGAGGTTTTTAAGAGAAGGTATGTGCTTATAACGACAGAAGAAGGGTAAATCTAAAGTTCTGTCTCGCGGATTTTTTTTGTTTGATTCAGAAACCGAGCAGAGGGCATTACGATTTTTGCATATTTATTGCTCAGATGAACGCAGTCACTCCTCAGCTCCTGAATCAAATAAACAAAATCCGCAGGACAAAACTTTAGATTTATCCATCTTCTTTCGTTATAAGCACATACCTTCTCTTAAAAACCTCCCATCGCCCGCACCAAACGAGAGTTCGCCGTACTGGTTTCAGGGCAACTTTGCGGCTTCGTTTGTTTTCAATTTCTGCGTGAGGGAATTTCTTTTGTCTGGATTCGCTAATCGCTTTGAATTGAGGTGTGAACCAAAGCGACTGATGCTATTGTATTACAAAATCTGCCCTTGTTTCTCATTTCGTGATAAGATAACCCACCAGTTTTAAGCCTCAGCTGATGACGGCATGTTGTTTGCAAATAACCAGGATGATCTACGGAAATATGGCTGTATCTAACCTTTGAAAAGCTACAGTTGCAAAAAGCATTTCAACAGAGCCATTTGACGAGAGCATGAATGATTTAATGAATTGATATCCCAAGGAAGGTACTTTCCTGTCCAATCATACGGTGATTTGCGCCAGTTTTGGGTGGTTTTTGGCACGAAAATTCTGGGAATGGGACGTACTGTTTAAATAAATATTCTGGGATTGGAGTTTTATTTTTGCTAGAAATTCTGGGAATGCTTAGGTTTGGGATAAAAGACAATTTTCCTATTCTTTTGTTGTGAAACTACTGGTCGGCAACCACATACTTATCTTGGGATTGGGTAGGAACATCCCGCCTGTATTCTGGGATTGGGTCATACCAGAAATTCTCGGAGCGCACACCCCCATATGACTCAATAGCGAAGTGCCCCATCCTCCGGGATCTTGATATGACGTTGAGAACGGGCAGAGCAATGGCTGTAAAAATCTGATTTCTCACCTAACCGTAGACTTGCCCCAAGTCTATTTTGGGCAGACTTATTACAGATGATGAAATAGACTTGAGGCAAGTCTAACCTAACGGAGAATGTAACGATGGTTTCTTATGCAATTAAGTATGCAATTACTGATGCAACATTTGACACTGCTCATCTTGAGAAATATGAATCTCCATACTCAGTGGTTTAAGGAACCATTGATACCATCTCCGATAGGTGAGGAATCAGATTTTTACAGCGATTGCCCTGCCTAATTGAAGAAAAGCTCTTTGATTAGATTTCCCATTCTATCCTTCCTGCAAACAAGATGACATCATGAGACAAGCCTCCTAAGTAGTGGATTACTCGAAAACGAATGAGATATAAAAAAACTTTAATAAAAGACATTTGTTATCATTCAACAGTGCTGTTGGCATCAGTGAACATTTTCACTTCAGATCACAAAAGAGACCCTTCTGGTAGTTAAAAAGTGGGAAAAGCGTCTTAATAGTTTTTGCTTCAAAATTTCCACCGTTCTTCTTAATCTGGGGATCAAGGATTCTAAGACGAAACTCTCTCTTAAAACTGCTTCTTGCTTGAGAACGAAGTGACCGATTTTTCGAACTAAATTTTGTAGCTGAGTTGAAATGTTAGCTGCACAGTGAACGTCAGTTTGAAGGAATCTGATTAGTTGGATAATTACTGTCTTTTTTTTTACATTCAATCTAAAAAGTTACAATACATATTACAACTACACTACTTACAAAATACTATACCCTACTACTAATATAATTCCATTTGGAGCAAAAAACTATGACTACCTCATGGTAACATAAAACAGGAAACACGATCATAGCACTACACGTAACGGCAAGAAGGAGAGAATGGAAGGAAATGGAAGGAAACGGGACAATTTCTTGGGATGATATGAAGATTCTTTAATCAAGACGTTCTGTCTTGAGGATATACGTAATAGTCAAAGTTAGAATTGATCTGTTTGCCTCATAAGACAGACTCTGATCACCGTACAAAAGAAGTTGCAAAAAGCTGTTGCTCCAGACAGAATGCCCTCTATTTTGTAGTACAGCATTAACATCAGCGAGAAGATTACATCTGTGTTCTTTAAAAGAGTCGCAAAGCAGCAAGAAGTGTTCCGTATCCTCTACACCATCATTGATTTGACACCTTGGGATTATTGTGTCTCTAAAATTGTGTCTAAATTTGTGGAAATTGAGTTTGCTCAGTCCGACCCTGAGTTGAGTTAAATATGCAACCCCTTTTTTGGATTATGAATACCATATACAGAGTTCGCAGGTGGCCTTGTCTTTACTGTCTCTTGGAGTATGTACATTGCCGAGTATAAGAACATACCAAAATAAGAGCCAAGAGGCTGTTTTTCCTACATTATGCACCTTGTAATTAAGAACCTGTTTCAGTTTGATGAAACATAGGTTCTTATTGCAGGAGTAGCAATGTTGATTTTTGATTGTTGTTACTCAGTTAACTTTTGTCCCAGTTTGATTCATCTCCCCAATTCGTTACTGGGTCCATAAGAACCCTTCTCAAACAAATGATAGGACTGAAAATCTTTTTTAAGACTCTGAAGGGGCCTACACAAGTCACCCTTCAAATAAGAACCTCCAGACCTTGAAATTAGTCTTACTGCCTTTGAAATAGGAACCTGCTTCACCCTGGCTCTCAAAAAAGTAGGTTCTTATAAGGGGGGATTTACTGTATATGTCTACAGTCTACATATGTTTCAACTCATAAAGAGTGGTTTAATGGCCAGTTACCTTTCATGTTACCTTTTATGTTACCTTTCATGTTACCTTTTATGTTACCTTTTACAAATAATATGACAGTAATCGCATTTCTTTGCTTTCCTGGTTTTGATTACGACGTCCAACTTTGTAATCTAAGAGGGTGGTCCAGGTCAGTAAGAAAGTAAGACAGGCAGTCACGTTCGTTAATGCTATTAATTTACCGTTTTATCTTTAGGCAAATGAGGTCACCGCTTTGGAGCACAGGTTAAGGAATAGTACATTATCTCGCTCAAAACTCTCTTCGGTAAGTTAATTTGTATTTTTGTGGAATTTTTTTAAAGAGTCGTTTGAGTCTCATTTGGATGACTGCCAGGATAATGGTGGCCACTAGAGGGCAAGTGGGTGCTGTCGCGCCTAAGTTTGGGCAGAAAACAACTTTGCAAAAGAATGAGGATACATTAAAATCTATAAAACTTTCGGATGGAAAGTTTCGGAGAAACAATTTCGGACAAAAAACTTTCGGACGCCATTTTGGGTGTACAGTTACACCAACTGTTCGCATTTGCAGCTCACAATGTAGGACAAGTCCGGGTTTGGTTTATTTTGATGACAAAATACAAGATCATATACTACTATGAATGGTGTTTCATACTTTTCTATACTATTTTTTGCCATCTCTTGTTAATTTACGTATTCAAATCAGTGATTTGAGCGAAATGACATCATATCGCTAAAACGAAAGCGAGGCTGTCCTATTGTTTTTCGCCTTTTTAATCGTTGCTAGCCTCTTTATCGTGTGTTCATGCAAGAAAATGGCGACGCAGAGACTGGATTAGGCCTAAATCGTCAGATTGTTATGGACACTGATTGCCGTTACGAAGCTCACAATGTAAAATACAGGAAGGAATTCGCTTCAGTACTCTCGAGTACCGAATAACCGCCCCCCCCCGCTTATTAATTTTTGAAAATTTTCCAGCCCCTCCCGCTCTTATTCCAACCCCCCTTTTATTAAATTTTGGAAAAATGAAATGATAGTAAACACAATTTCTGAATAAACTTCTGAATAAACGCAAGAAGAAGTCTCAAGAAGTCCATTCAACAGAACAAGAGTTCAAAAGTAAATGCATCAGTAACATCACATAAATATATAAAAGATACGTAAATATATATAAAATATATAAAAGATATGTATGTTCACATAAAAATATAAAAGATACGTATTTACCTAAGAAAACGACTATTTTCGGTTTTTCCAAGCACCCCCCCACCGATTATTCCAACCCCCCGATTATTGTTATATCGAACCGTTTCCAACCCCTCCCCCTGATTACTCTCACCCCCCCCCCCTCCGTTTATTCGGTACTCGAGAGTAGTTCGTAAGTTTACTTTGTAGTAATAATCATATACCAAACCCGGACTTTGCCCTTTAAAACAGTTGATTCGCTTTTTTGTAGGATAACACACCTTTAAAAATGGAATTAAAGGAGTTAGAAAATAAGGTATGTTTATTTGCTGTTAAATATTCCGTTGTTTATTATATTTTTGGCTTTCTCGTCTTGCAGTTGTGTCTGGCATTTTGTGAACAGCGAATCTTAGATAACAAGTATAAACGTAGCTTATGGATAAACCATTTTAATGTAATATTATCAGTACTTGTTCAGAGGGAGGGTTCTTATCCTAATTACGGGTAGGGGGGTGCAGCCAACATTTCCAAATGGTTTCATTTGCTAGACTAATTTTTATGAAAATGATACCCTTGACTAGACTAATTAATGAACCAAGAGTGCCTATATTTGGACTTTCTCAACAAGCATTGCCGAAATTTCCCCTTCTGAGCCCATAGTCGCCAAAATTTGACGTTTCCTTGACACGCGTTACCAAAATTGGGTTCCCCCTGGACAAAATTGAGCTATAGTACACCCTTACCAAGACCAAACCCTGCCAGTAGTCATGCACTTGGCGAGGGGGGAAATGAGAAAAGTGTACCTTCTTGGGCGGCAGCACATTCCAATTTACTATGTGCTCCTCCCACGTTAACACTTTATCGTAAACCTAATACTAGGAGCTGTTCAAGTTTTAAATTGTTCAGGAACGCTCTTGCAGCATTTCTTACAATCCAATAATCAACGTTCAAAATCGATGGCGTTGTTCTCCTAAATAGTTACAAGCTTAGTTTCCTCGGTTTGAGAGTAAATTGCTTTCGAAGGATTGGTAGATTATTGCATTCTTCCCATGTGAATCATAGAAATATGGTATCACAGTACAGTAAGTAATATCTTGATGGCACGCCTGACTTTGAAGGTCGGGTCGGTAAATCTAAACAGCTGCACACATAATCTACTTCTGACCGTTTAGAAAATGCCCTTCCCCCGAAATTTTCTCATCGAATTTGCACGAATCTCAAGGACCATCCTCGGGAAAAGTGGAGGGGGGCTAGTCCCCCCATTCCCCCCCCCCGTGGCTCCGCCACTGCCGCTGTGTATGATTGCTAAGGTGAACTGAAACGAAATGATAACCAATACATCTTCTATTTACATGGAATTTTTATCGTAGGTTGAAGATGCTATGATCCGAAGATATCGGATGAAAATAAAGAGGACACAAAATCCTATGGATTCTACGTAATTATTTAAAGGATTTGCATTCTTATACCGGGTGAGCTAGAAACAAAGTTCCCACTTTTGAAAATTCATAGTATCAAGAGTACTTCACAGATATGAATGAGGAAAAAATAAACTTCCTGCAAAGTAGCCAATTTTGGAGAAAAAGATAAGCCTATAGCCTTACTTATTGAGGGAAAAATAAGCTTCCCGAAAATTAGCAGATTTGGGAGAAAAAGGTAAGCCTATAGCCTTACTTTTTGAGGTAAAAATAAACTTCCTGCAAAGTAGCCAATTTTGGAGAAAAAGATAAGCCTATAGCCTTACTTTTTGAGGAAAAAATAAGCTTCTTGAAAATTAGCAAATTTTGCAGAGAAAGGTAAGCCGATAGCCTTACTTTTTGAGGAAAAAATAAACTTCCTGCAAAGTAGCCAATTTTGGAGAAAAAGATAAGCCTATAGCCTTACTTTTTGAGGGAGAAATAAGCTTCTTGAAAATTAACCGATTTGGGAGAAAAAGGTAAGCCTATAGCCTTACTTTTTGAGGGAAAAATAAGCTGCCTGAAAATTAGCAGATTTGGGAGAAAAAGGTAAGCCTATTGCCTTACTTTTGAGAGGGAAAAATAAGCTTCCTGAAAATTAGCAGATTTGGGAGAAAAAGGTAAGCCTATAGCCTTACTTTTTGAAGGAAACTTGAGCTTCTTGAAGATCAGCCGATTTGGGAGAAAAAGGTAAGCCTATAGCCTTACTTTTTGAGGAAAAAATAAGCTTCCTGAAAATTGGGCGATTTGGGAGAAAAAGGTAAACCTATAGCCTTACTTTTTGAGGTAAAAATAAGCTTCTTGAAAATAAGCCGATTTTGGAGAAAAAGGTAAGCCTATAGCCTTACTTATTGAGGGAAAAATAAGCTCCCCGAACATTAGCAGATTTGGGAGAAAAAGGTAAGCCTATAGCCTTACTTATTGAGGGAAAAATAAGCTTCCCGAAAATTAGCAGATTTGGGAGAAAAAGGTAAGCCTATAGCCTTACTTTTTGAGGTAAAAATAAGCTTCTTGAAAATAAGCCAATTTTGGAGTAAAAGGTAAGCCTATAGCCTCACTTTTTGAGGGAAGAATAAGCTTCCTGAAAATTAGCCGACTTTGGAGAAAAAGGTAAGCCTATAGCCTTACTTTTTTGAGGAAGAAATTAGCGTCTTGAAAATAAGCCGATTTGAGAGAAAAAGGTAGGCCTATCGCCTTACGTTTTATAGGAAGAATAAGATTCTTGAAAATAAGCGGATTAAGCCTATAGCCTTACTTTTTGAGGGAAAAATAAGCTTCTTGACAATTAGCAGATTTTGAAGAGAAAGGTAAGCCGATCTTGAAAAGTAGCCAATTTTGGAGAAAAAATAAGCATATAGCCTTACTTTTTGAGGAAAAAATAAGCTTCTTGAAAATTAGCAGATTTGGGAGAAAAAGGTAAGCCGATAGCCTTACTGTTTGAGGGGAAAATAAGCTTCTTAAAAAGAAGCAGATTTTGCAGAGAAAGGTTAGCCGATAGCCTTACTTTTTGAGGAAAAAATAAAATTCCTGCAAAGTAGCCAATTTTGGAGAAAAAGATAAGCCTATAGCCTTACTTTTTGAGGAAAAAATAAGCTTCTTGAAAAGAAGCAGATTTTGCAGAGAAAGGTAAGCCGATAGCCTTACTTTTTGAGGAAAAATAAACTTCCTGCACAGTAGCCAATTTTGGAGAAAAAGATAAGCCTATAGCCTTACTTTTTGAGGAAAAAATAAGCTTCTTGAAAATTAGCAATTTTTGCAGAGAAAGGTAAGCCGATAGCCTTACTTTTTGAGGAAAAAATAAACTTCCTGCAAAGTAGCCAATTTTGGAGAAAAAGATAAGCCTATAGCCTTACTTTTTGAGGAAAAAATAAGCTTCTTGAAAATTAGCAAATTTTGAAGAGAAAGGTAAGCCGATAACCTTACTTTTTGAGGAAAAAATAAGCTTCTTGAAAAGTAGCCAATTTTGGAGAAAAAATAAGCATATAGCCTTACTTTTTGAGGAAAAAATAAGCTTCTTGAAAATTAGCAGATTTGGGAGAAAAAGGTAAGCCGATAGCCTTACTGTTTGAGGGGAAAATAAGCTTCTTAAAAAGAAGCAGATTTTGCAGAGAAAGGTAAGCCGATAGCCTTACTTTTTGAGGAAAAAATAAACTTCCTGCAAAGTAGCCAATTTTGGAGAAAAAGATAAGCCTATAGCCTTACTTTTTGAGGAAAAAATAAGCTTCTTGAAAATTAGCAAATTTTGAAGAGAAAGGTAAGCCGATAACCTTACTTTTTGAGGAAAAAATAAGCTTCTTGAAAAGTAGCCAATTTTGGAGAAAAAATAAGCATATAGCCTTACTTTTTGAGGAAAAAATAAGCTTCTTGAAAATTACCAGATTTGGGAGAAAAAGGTAAGCCTATAGCCTTACTCTTTGATGAAAAAATAAGCGTCTTGAAAATTAGCAGATTTGGAAGAACAAGGTAAGCCTATAGCCTTAGTTTTTGAGGGAAAAATAAGCTTCCCGAAAATTACCAGATTTGGGAGAAAAAGGTACGCCCATAGCCTTACTTTTTGAGGGAAAAATAAGCTTCTTGAATATAAGCCAATTTTGGAGAAAAAGGTAAGCCTATAGCCTTACTTTTTGAGAGAAAAATAAGCTTCTTGAAAATAAGTCGATTTTGGAGAAAAAGGTAAGCCTATAGCCTTAGATTTGGAGGGAAACTTAAGACTCAGTCGATTTGGGGAAAAAGGTAAGCCTATAGCCGTTCTTTTTGAGGGAAAATTAAGATTCTTGATAATAAGCCGATTTTTGAGAAAAAGGTAAGCCTATAGCCTTATATTATGCGGGAATAACAATCTTCTTGAAAATAAGCGGATTTTGGAGAAAAAGGTACGTCTATAGCCTTACTTTTTGAGGAAGAAATGAGCTTCTTCAAAATTAACCGATTTTGGAGATTTTTCTCCAATAGCCTTACTTTTTTAGGTAAAAATAAGCTTCTTGCAAATAAGCCAATTTTGGAGTAAAAGGTAAGCCTATAGCCTTACTTTTTGAGGCAAAAATACGCTTCTTGAAAATTAACCGAGTTGAGAGAAAAGATAAGCCTTTAGCCCTTCTTCTTGAGGGAAAAATAAAGTTCCTGAAAATTAACCGATGTGGGAGAAAAAGGTAAGCCTGTAGCCCTACCTTCTGGGGGGAAAGATGTGTTTTTTAAATCAGCCGATTTTCCCAGAAAAGGGAAGCCTATAGCCCTCCTTTTTGAGGGAAAATTAAGCTTCTTGAAAATAAGCGGATTTTGGAGGAAAAGGTAAGCCTGTAGCCCTACCTTCTGGGGGGAAAAATGTGTTTTTCAAATCAGCCGATTTTCCCAGAAAAGGAAAGCCTACAGGATTACTTTCGTATCAAAAATCAAGGTTAACGCTTAAGATTTCACCGAACAAGAAGACAGTGAGAAATAGGCTCATCCGTTGTCTCGAAAGTCTAGCAACTTTCCTAAAATATCCACCAAAAATACAACCATAACACTACAATAATATACCATTAAAATAACATCTATCACAGCGACTCGTAAAATAGAGTAGGCTTTAACAGTAACATCTATAGTTGTAATACATTTTAGCGAGCTAATGGATGTTATGTAAGTTAATCTATGTATTACTGTATCGGCTGGGCCAGAGAAAAGTTCCCATTTTCGAAAATTCATAGCACCCACACAACTTGACGGATTTGAATTATTCAAAGTCCAAATAAAAAGCCGAAAGAGCAAACTATGATATTTCTCGCCGTTTCATCAGCACTGAAAATATAAATGCATTCGACTTTAGTAAAAGTTTTGGTGGAGAAATTCCTAAAGAGCATAAATACTTGTTCACATCGTATCGAATCCCTCCAACAACGGCAGATTTTGTAATACAACAGCATCAGTTGCTTTGGTTAGCACTTCAATTCAAAGCGATTAGCGAATGCAGACAAAGGAAATTCTCTCAACCAGTAAATCAGAATAAACATAACCGCAAAGTTACCCTGAAACCAGGAGGCAGCAAACTCTCGCTTGGTGCGGGTGAAGGGAGATTTTGAAGAGAAGTTTTGTGCTTACAATGAAACAAGGCGGGTAAATCTAAAGTTCTGTATGACGGATTTTTTTATGTGACTTACGAGCCGCGGAGCAACTGTTAACATCTGAGCGCTAAATAAAGAAGAATTGCAATGCCTTATCCTCAGCTTCTGAATCACCTAAACAAAATCCGCCAGACAGAACTTTAGATTTACCCTTCTACTTTCGTCTTTAAGGGGCAGGGTCACGTACTGTAAACAAACTTCTTTTGAAAGGAAAATTTTGCAGCATTTTTGATAGGCCATATCACAGAGATTTTCCACTATTTTTCTCAAAATGAAGGTGTTGAAGATGGACTCTTGAGATTCGTAGAAAAACAAACGAACCACTCATATGCTGTAAGATTGCAGAGATATTGGTGGATTTTTAGAAATAACTTTGGAGTGGATTCGCCCCATTCTCCAAAATCTGTGCAGAACACAATGGCCACGTGTGGGCAACAATATAGATCATAGAGATAACAGGTTTGTTTACGGAGACGTGACCCTGCCCCTTTAAGCACATAACTTGTCTTAAAAATCACCCTTCGCCCGCACCAGGCGCGAGTTTTACGTGCTGCTTTCAACGCAACTTTGTGGCTATGTTTGTTCTGAATTATTGGTTGAGAGAGTTCCCTTTGTCTGTATTCGCTAATCGCTTTGAATTGAGGTACCAACCAAAGCAGCTGATGCTATTGTATTACAATACCTGCCCTTGTTAAGCTCCTCACAACGAACAATACGCAAGGGTGTTTCACCTGTCTTGGGAATTCTAACAACTCGAAATGTCGAAAAAATACAGCAGATTTTCAATCCCATGGCAATAAATATGCAGATCATATTTCTCCCCTATTAAAAATGCACTCTCTTTTTCTTTGTGCAGGCTTTTTAAGGAATTTCGCAACACGGACATTTTCTTGAAGACGAATTTACCTGCATTTTCAGTGCACGTAAAAGCATGAGAAAAATCACAAAAATCCCTCATTCTCTCTGCTATCAAGTAATATTCGATTCATCCATCAAACACTCTTGGTGCTATGAATTACAAAAGTGGCAACATTCTTCTGTCTCACTCGGTATCTTGTAGGCAGTTCTGTCAGATGTCGTTCTCAGTTTTCCCATTAATAATCTGCAGACCTGCAGATCATATTTCAAATAGACCGACCATCAAGCAACGACTTAAAATATTGGTTCAACAAGGCCATGCTACATGAGAATTATGTCTGTTTATCAGTTGTAATTATAATATGGGAGAGTGGACATTGATCATGGTTGGGGGAGACCACCTGGAAGACGAATGAACGTTATAAAGATCGTGAATATTGCGATTTTCTAACGGCCACAGAGACGAAGAACTATTGCACACCACCATTGTGTTTGCTCTTTAAAATACAAGATGGAGCTCGTCAAAATTTGGTTTACTTTTCCAAACCAGGCAGTAGTATTTCCCAACGTTACTGGACCGACTGTAAAGTTTCTTACAACAACCAGCGTTCTAATATACTAGCGTCTATCAATGGCAGCTACTTGTACGAATTGTTTTAAGCAGCCCTATTTTTGTGAGACAGCACACAGAGGAATTGCTGTCATGTTCTCCTTTTATCCGAACCGCACGGCATAAAATGACGCAAGAACAACTTTGGTACGATATCAACTGTTTTGGGAAATGACCAAGACCACAAGGAACAAGACAGTACGATTTTTGATTAGCCAACACTAATACACGTTAGAATTTGCGAATAACCGTAAGCCAAGAACTGATGAGAACGATGCTATGCACAGAGTAACATGACAGCAATTATGTTGTGTACGCGCATGGAACAGACAGCACGATTTTATAGACGTTAGAATTTGCGAATTACCATGGTCAAGAACTGATGAGCAAAGATGTTACGCACAGATTAACATGACAGCAATTGCTTTGTGTTGTGTACTATCTCACGAAAATTGGACTAGGAATAAACACTAGCCATACAAGGTGGCGCCCTTGCATCTACGTTCCATTCGAGAAAGGTAAATCCATAAACCAGCGTTCACGTTCTAATAGAGAATACCATAACGTCTCTTCTCCAACTAATTCATAATAACAACTCTACAGCCAAAATATGATGAATTGAATGTTATGTCTATATTCTACGAAACTGTACACAATGCAAAACAGTTGCATTCATTTAAGGCTGCGTTACCTCCAACATATCCAACAAGAATGTTTCCATTGGCACGTCCCCAATAAGTTTGAAGAAGTACAAGTGTTCGAGTGCTTGCAGCCCTATTGATTTCAATGCTGGTACACGAAGTATCACTTTTGTAAACCTGTCTGGTTGATCGGGCCTATTTTTCTTCATGTAGTCTTCCAACGTGGCACTGTACATCTCTCGGTATGTTTCCACTTGTTGCACGTCTTTTAAGTTCTTTGCATCTGAAAGTAAACAAATGCGGATTTCGAAATAAAATATGCTACATTCCAAGCTCTCTTACCAAGTTACGTTTACACGATAACCTATCATCTCTCTCTCTCTCTCTCTATCTGCCTATCTATCCATCTACCAGCATACTGAATGCCTTCTAAAAAGAAGCTTAGCAACATGTTTTCTCCTTTAATAATTTCTCATGGTATTCTCGAGGTACTTTATACAAACTGTTTTCTCCTTTCATAATTTACACGACTCGAAAATGTGTTTGCTTGTTTCTTAGTGAACTTGATCAATACCACGTGACGTTTTGACTATAACAAGCTTGTTCGCTCTAACTTTCAATAATTCGAAACGTTTCGTACAGTTTAATTTTGTCATAATCATGATCTGAGCCTGGTTACGAAGTTGTCACGGTTCAAACCCGGGGTGGTAACTTCCATAGGTAGAGTAACGGGTACGTGCCGCCCATCAGGATGGGTTTTGAACCTCAAAAATCCTTAAATATGGGTCTCAAAATGTAGCTGTTCTACTAGAAATGGGTAGCTTTTTGAATCCTAACAAAAATTTTTCGAGATATTTATTCTTATCGTTGCATTTTGTAGGTCTTAGTTTTGAAGATGTGTTTGTGGCAACCTTATCTCCAATTAATACCTTAACAGTGAAATGAAACTTGATACCTGGGAATTTCAACAGGCTTTGCCCCCCTAAAATCCTTAAACGGGTATGAAAATCGACCGAAAACCCTTAAATATGGGGGCACGTCCCCGTCATCCCTAGACGCGAGTTACCCCCGGGGGTTCAAGACCGTTTAAATTTCCTTAGGACAAAATTATTCTGTAGATAGATGGAACAAAAAATGTTGCAGATAGGCAGGAACAGTTTAAGCGGAATGTTAATCCGTTGCACTTTCGCTACGGATCCAAAGTTGCATGAGTATGGTGTAAAAGTCGGAACGCCTCTGCAAATTGATTCTACAATTATTTGTTGGAGATACAAAGTGCTGACCCTTTTTTTTGTGACTCATCGTGCTCAGCTTTACTATGAGCGATTCAGCATCAAGGCGCACAATGTCAACGCATCGTTGCTATTGTTTCTTGTCTTCTGCTCAACTGTCACGCTAATTTGCACATTACGTCATTGAAGTACGTCATTAGTGCATGCAATCTAGAGCCCTTTTTGGAGGATTCGATGCAGCTCACAACTTACCCTGTTGGCACCCCCCAACGATTCTAAAAAAAAGACACACCTGGTGAGAATAGCATAACAGCTCGAAGGCAACCCCATTCTGCCCTGTCCAACTGCATCTCCTGCATCTTTTCAATCACCTCTGCAAATATTTTGTCGATGATTGCACCAACACCAGCTTTCTTCAAATTCTCTCTTGTTAAATGCAAACCTGAAAATAATAAAATCTACCCTAATCAGTCAACTGTTTTGTACCTTAACTCCTTGATTCGGCCACTTAGGCCCCTTTGACGAGAGAACACCACCGTTGGAAAAAAACGCAAATCGTTTTATATCTGAAGTGTGCTACACAGGTTTATGGGGCCTTGTCTTATCATCTTGTCCCAATAGCTACCGAAAATTCTAGAATACACCCACAGGGGCTTATTTGCAAAAAAAAGGAAGGGAATTTTTGGAGGAGGGACTTGTTAATAATAAAGTAGACGTCTGATGGCTTGCTGCGATTCTAGCTGATAAAGGTATTGAAAAAGTGAAGAGCCGAACCAACGAGTGTGCGACGAAACGCGTTTTTGGTTATTTAATGTTGCACCTTGTTGCAGCTACTAACTTATTTCTTTCATTTCAGGGTTTAAGATAAACTATTTCTCTTGCCGACAGATTTCTCTCTCATTTTTTCCATCACTTCGTTATGGAACCGAAAGTAAAGTATTGGCCTTCTAATTTTTCGAAAATTGACACACGAAAAGTAACGTATTGGGAGTAGTAGCATAGGTCATCATACACAGCGAGAGTAGAGGTGGGGGCTTATTCGAAGATAGTGGCTTAATCCAGGAGCAACGGTATGATGAATTTTAGTCGCAGAGGGCCTATTAGACAGTGCTCACTAGTCAAAATCAGCTTTCGGGTGGAGGTTCACTTGAAGGTGGATTGTATCACAAAATGCAGCTGAAGTGACCACAATAGACCTAATTGGCTAATGTTTGTTTTAGCCATATGTTCGCAAGTCATGTGATCATACCCATTGTTTTAGCCATATGTTCCCAAGTCATGTGACCATACCCTTGAGAAGCATAAGCATTATTTTACCTTTTGCACTATAATAAATAATAACAACATAATTGCTTTATTTTAGGTTGGCTTCTCGTCTATCCAGTTAAATGGCTAATTAACGCCAACCAAAACTTAAATACACGGTATAATTGATAATTTACACGGTATAATTTACAATCATAAAAACCCTAAATTTTGAATAAATCGTTTGCACAATCTACAGTTGCATTCAAACTTGTATTTTTTAATATCTCGCTTGAAGCTGTTCAACGTGTGGGATTCTTTTAAGGAAGATGGCATTGTATGTCAAATCTTCGCTCCAAGAAAACGTGCATTTTCAATACCATACCCTGTCGTGTTTGGTTGTGTTTGGTTGTGTTTGGTTGTGTTTGGTTGTGTTTGGTCGTGTTTGGTTGTGGTGCCTCACTCATGGCAAGCCTTTGCATGACACGAAATATTTAAGAGAAAAAGATGTTTTTTCATCAAAGGGTTGATCACATGGCTTGAAATGGGTGTAAGCAAACCTTAGCCGATTTTGTCTATTATGCGTCAAGACTGGGAGGCATGGAAACATGAAATCTGACGAAAAATCTTATTTGAAGGACGAAATCCATTTCATCACAGAATTTAAAGCTTTTGACGACGTACGGATTAAATGCTTTACCTGGCATTAAATGCTTTCCCTCGCACTCGCATAACTTGCAGTTCAAAGAGATCATTTGCTTTAGATAGAGATAAAAGTATTAAGATTGAGCTCAGATTCCCTGTCAGCCTCAGTCAGAGGAAGGTGGCTTACCAGCAATTGCACATTGGCTCAGTGGTAGCACACTTGACTACCAATCTGTAGGTTGGTGATTCGAGTCCCCGCCTTGCTGAGCCTGCTACGTAAGGTGAGGAGACTCGCCAGCTCTCCTTGAAGGGGCCGGTTCACGTAATGTAAACAAAATTCTTTCGAAACGACGATGTTGCAGTATTTTTGAAAGTCCATATCACAGAGATTTTCCGCCACTTTCTCGAAACAAAGGTGTCATTTTGAAGACGGACTCTTGAATTTCGTAGAGAAATAAACCAAACACTCATATGTTGTAGGATTGCAGGGATATTGGTGGATTTTCAGAAGTAACTTTAGTGTGGATTCACCCCATCTACCAAAATTTGTGCAGAACACAATGGCCACATGTGGACAACAATATAGATTATAGAGATAACATGTTTGTATACGGTTACGTGACCCTGCGCCTTTAATTCCGGACAGAAGGAACCACGATGTGTAAAAATAATAAATACTTTATTTACAGTTGGTTACGATGTAGCTTGTGCTAAGAAGTACAAAGTAATAAACAACAACTAACTTAGGCCCCGTTCACACTACTCTATTTTTATATGAAAACGGAGTAAAACTTCTCCGTTCTTGCCTTGCGTTCACATTGCTCCGCTGTGAAAACGGGGCTTTTCGAAAACGCTAATGAAAAAACGCATAAATTTGAAAACGGTGCGTTTTGAAAACGATCCGTTTTCAGTGTGAACGCCAAAAACGGAGACATTTGAAAACGATGCACATTCCTTTGTTAATAGACTTAGATAATAGATTACAATTGCATTCAAAGTCGCGATTGGCGCCTTGTTGACAGCTATTAACAAAAGGCTTTGTTTGAAAAGGAGATTAACAACACCGTTTTGCAGGAGCAATGTGAACGCCTATCGTTTTCATAGCGTATCTATTTGAAAATGGAGCAATGTGAACGGGCAGCGTTTTCATCAACAAAAACGGACAGAAATGAAAACGGAGCAGTGTGAACGTAGCCTTAAACCAATTTACAGCAACACTATGATTACAATGGCATTCAAAGCCGCGATTGGCGCCTTTCTGACAGCTATTAACAAAAGGCTTCTCAAAAGGGGATTAACAGCACCGTTTTGCTGGAGCAATCTGAGCGGTATTTGGCCGAAAACGGAGCAATGTGAGCGGGCAGTGTTTTCATTAACAAAGATGGATAGAAGCGAAAAAGGAGCAGAGTGAAAGTAGCTTAACCCTTTCACGCCCGGCTAAAATTAAGCTTAACAGGAAAACCTAATGTAGATCGTCATTTTCCAGGGGGTATCATAATCAGTGATTCAATAAGCAATAGATAAATGCAATGTCCATAACCTTTCAAATCAATCAAAACTCTGAAAGCTTTACCCCCTGCAAAATTCGCAGTTCTCAATGAATAATCTTGGGCTATATGGCCCTTCCGGGCGTGAAAGGGTTAAAGTATGTGTGGTGCATTATCAATAAAAAATTTACTTGTGAATACCCCCTGTCACAAAGAGGCCATGAGCTCGGACCAATTCAGATTAGCCTATCTCTAAAGTTACAGGTATCTCCTGTTAATCTTAGGCACCGCCTTAAAAGAGAAAACGTCCTTCATGGGCCTTCATGACAAAAAAGATCACTTTGCGTCGAGTTTTTACAATTATGGATTCATGGGTCATTCCGTTTTGGCTAAAATTCAACGACGCATACCTGCTGCCTTTGTGATAGAAACGAAAATATTTGATAATAAAGTAGGACGAATACAATAAAAGTTAAACTTTATTTTCAATAAAACACTACACAAAATGGATGAATTCGTACTTGTTGGGGAGCAGAGGCGACAAAAACATTAAATATTTTAGAATGTTCGACAAGGAAAAGACATTTTGGTAATTTTCAGGTGTTTCTCTTTGGAAAACATGAATAAAAATGAGAATAAAGTTACCGCATTTTCAAAACAAATGAAATTAGTTGTAGAAAATGTAATGAAATTAATTTTACTACGTTGATGTTTGAAAAGCGCAGTGTTACGCTTGTAAGATTCGTAACAGGTGCCTTAAATACTGGAAACAAAAATTGTGCTCCTCTTTGTATGATCGCTACAAAAACTTCTGCAAAATGGATAATGTTCCTCGTGAAATCAATCACATGAAGGCGGGGCTGCAAATCTGATTAAATCCTTACATGGCCGTAGCTCGTCGTGAGACAGGTTAGTTTTACCCTACTGATGAAGTGTTGTTGCAATAGTAATTCTGCTCAGTACGAGAGGAACCGCAGATTCAGACAATTGGCATTTGGACTTGCTTGAAAAGGCAATGGCCCGAAGCTACCATCTTTTGGATTATGACTGAACGCCTCTAAGTCAGAATCTGTGCTAGAAAGCAACGATAACTACCTCAGGGTAGTCTTAGGCGAGCAAGAAAAGGGCACTGCTCTCGAGTGGTGCTCCTACGTCCCAATGCACCGAGGCAGAGACTAACTGCCGAAGTGCTAAGCGAATCAAAATCTAAAACTTCCAGAGATAAATCCTTTGCAGACGACTTAGATAAGGAACGGGGTATTGTAAAAAGTAGAGTAGCCTTGTTGCTACGATCTTCTGAGATTAAGCCCTTCGTTCTAAAGATTTGTTTGTAGGCCATAATTAGCAGTAATGTTGCTATTTTAAAACTTTTTAGCCTACTGTAAATAAATTAATGATGATGATGATGATGAGCTCTCTTTCTAAAGATATGTTTCACAGAAATTTTCGTAAGCCTTATTTCCACACAGCGGCATTTTGCCAGCAAGCGCAACTTTACACAATAAAAGGTCGCTCGGCCGTCTCTTTTCAATTAAAACGATAAGCTCGTGAGCATTTTCCGCTTGGGCAAAAATGCAACTCCATAGAACTAGGGCTTTAGGGAGCTGAAAATCAAATTTGGCCTAAACGGAAGCCGTAGATCAAAAGCGCAGCAACTGAATTGATAGAAAAAATCAACAAACGTAAACTCTTCTATCCGTTCAAGTTCTGCAGTTCTGCAGTATCTCTTCATTCACCTGTCTCATCGATTCAAAACACTGCAAGAATTAAACTTAATTACCAGTAGCGAGTAGAATGCCATCTTTGACTGCAGCAGAACGATGACAGAAACCGCCAATCAACAGTTCAGGCCAGCTCCATTGAAGGAGTACAACTTGGTCTGTGATGTCCAGACTTGTGAAGTGAGGAAGTTTCTTTGCCCATTCTGCGAGAGAGGCCAACTGAGAAGAGAAGATACCAATTAAACTAGCAATAAAATTATTTAGTGAGTGCGGCATTTTGTTACAGCAAAGTCCCGCCTTTAAGAAACTCATTACACGAAGACAGCCTGATTGGTTTCTTATGTCAAGATATACTTCTTGAAAACAGGGTATGTATACCACGGCATAACAAACACTTTTATGCTCCAAACAGCTGTCAAAATTGGTAAGAAAACATTTGTGAAATATGCACTGTTGTATGAGAATCTAATGGTTTGAGCTAGTATTGAAGGTTTCTTGATACTATAATTATTTGGGCTTGAAACTTTCATTCTTGTTTCTAGAGAATTGAGACCTATTGGAGACATATTCATATATAGGTCTTAAAATATTGCTATGTACCATTGTATAAGAAACTGAGCATGAATCAGCCTGGATAGTTTCTTGCAAAGAGGTATTTTATTCAGCGAAATCAGGCCTGAGTTTCTTATGATGCAATTTCTTAAAGGCGGGACTTTACTGTAAATGGAAACAAACTACACCAACATGGAACGGAATGAAAATAATAAGCATTTCTGGTTCTCTTGACATTACAAAAGCATTCGCCCCCCCCCCACCATCCGTCTCGCAACCGCTCATTCTTGCAGTCAGTTCAGTTCTGTTGACATTACATCACAAAATCAATGTCGGTCTCCCCGCCCCCGCTCCCGCCTCAAGACGATAACGAAATCAGACAAATACGTACTGCATTGTATTCCACAGAATAAGAGACAGGTTAAAGGCCCACTTCTACTTCAATCGTAATTGCGAATGAAGTTTGTAGCAAGCCGCAATCATACAAGAAATCGATACCTACTTTCTGTGAGTGGTGAGGCTCTCTTCAACCGTAAATTATTTATCATCAAAATCATATGATTTTGTCTATTTGATTGTGGAGCTGGTCTTCCCCTCTCACTTAAGTTTGGAGAAGTTAATATGTATGCAGACGATACCAGCATCTCCTACTCCTCGGACTCGGTTACAAATATTAATGATTAAGTAAATGAAGACTTGGATCACCTTAAGAACTGGTTGGAGGGTAATAAGCTATCGCTAAATGTAGCAAAAACACAGAGCATGCTAATCGGTAGCCGAACTAGACTCAAAAAGATCGGCATGTCTGAAAACCCTGAACCAGCCCTGAAAATAGGAGAGGAGCCTATCTCTATGGTTAAGCACACTAAATATTTAGGTGTTCAGATCGATCAGCACTTACTATGAGTTGAATATGAACACCATTATAGTTAATATTAGTCTTATGCATTTGATATTCGTTTACTTCTTTGATATTAGTTTAGTTTATTCAGTTAAGTTGTAATCCATTTGTTTTGTTATGTTATGTTAGTATAACGACGCTCCTGTAAAGTGTAGCAATGTTATTATATAAAATTGAATTGAATTGAATTGAACTATGGGATGAGCATTTAAGTATTATTACCAAAAAAATTTCTCGAGGTTTAGGAATGCTGAAATACTCAAAAAAATACCTCCCATTATCCACCATTCAAAGAATGTGTAACAGTCTTGTAGAGCCTTACTTCAGGTATTGTTTACCTGTCTGGGGTAATTGTGGTACTACGGCTCTTCAAAAAGTGCAAAAGCTGCAAAACAGAGCAGCCAGGATAGTCACAAATAGTCCCTATGACGCCTCCGCATTACCGCTAATTAAACAACTTGGCTGGCTAAATATTCAACAAATGATTGAGTTTGAAACAACTAAGATTGTTCACAAGACATTGCACAATGAAGTACCTGAATATCTACAAGGTCTGTTTACTAGGGTCTCTGATAAATGCGTCAGGGAATTACGCAATTCCAAACTAGATTTGGACCTTCCGCTGTTGAAAACATCCTTTGGTCAAAAGAGCTTTTCATTCAGGGGAGCAAAGCTTTGGAACAAATTAGGATCCGAAGCCAAAACTACGAGTAGCTTTTCTGCTTTTAAGAAAGCTGTCACGCAAAATTGACTCCATATATTCTTTTACTTTTACTCTATTTTTTTTCTTATACGTTAGCTGCGACATAAAATTGTAAATAGGTTTTTTTTTTCAATATTATTTTGTTTAGTTGACAGGGCAAGCTGTAAAGCAGTAATTTTAGTTATTGAAGTTTTTACCCTGTATAAAGAATTAAAAATGAAATGTTTCATCTAAATATGGAAGGATTTCGATGTATTTTGCTCGACTTCTGAATCAAATAAAACAAAAATCTGCCAAGCGCAGTTTTAAAGGACAAGTCCGGGGTTGGTATAATTGTTGATTATTCAAGAGATTACACTGTTGTGAATGGTGTGTAGTACTTTTTCAATTGTTTTCTCTTTCAATCTGCGAAACTGCATTTTCAGTCTGCTAAGAAGTGCGAAATGACGTCATTTTCTATGACGTCACTTCATGCTGACCTGAATGAGGCTGCCAAATGTATAGATGTTGTACCACTCACATTGCTAGCCTCCTCATCGTGCCTTCGCACACTCGTACAAAATACAAAATGGCCACGATACTTGGCCTAACTTACGAAGATTCATTAACCAATTTATGAAATTTGGGGCAGCAAAACTTGGAAAGGATTGACGACTGGTGTTCAGCAGTTGGTAAGTTTGAATTTTAACAATAATTTTATCAACCCCGGACTTGTCCTTTAAGATTTTTTCCTTCTTTCTTCGTCATGAACTCACGAGTTCCCTTGAAAACTACTTTGTTGAAGATACCAAAGACTGCCCCTTTTGTCCGAGCCTGTTGTTTTGCTGGTAATTTTCAAGCAGATCAACAGCTCAGGAACCTAATACCATGAGCGAGAACTTTTTTGTTTCTTTGCTAATCCTCGTTTGCACTGTGGGTGGATTCTCCGCCCACATTAATTTCACAAACTGAACAGACTTTCTGGGCATTATCACAAGTTTCCTTTTTGGGGGATAACCGTTGCCTTGAACATTGATGATTCGTATCCTAGCGTGCACAAGACGACAGTTTGCCCTACTAGTTTCAGGGCAAATTTTGCGGCTTGAGACATTCCTGATCGAGGGGAATAACATTATGTAAAAATATCGTACAGCATTGGCAAAAATCCTGTTGTTATCAAGAAAAATCTGTACAGTCGTGGCCAAAAGTTTAAGACCACGTTTTTGTCAACAACTTTTTTTGGAGAAACGAAATGGAACCCTAGCGCTCTGCCTGATTTAGTCTCTTGGAGTTAGCTTGGGTCAACTTTCTATGTAGATTCCGAATATCGATGCTGTTTTTCTTATTTCTGCGCCATTTTGCTATGACGTCACGATGAAATCTATGGAAATTCTCGGAAATCCCAGTTGTTCTGCCGAAAAGGGGTGTGACTCGAAAATTGTTTTACTCATCTGGATTTTACATCAATCTATTTACAATTCATTTATATGATTAGTTTGCAGAATATCGAAACCTTGCGAAAACTATTGCTTCAGGGAAAATGGTAGCAGAGAGCTGCAAGTTAACGGAAGAAAAGTTGTTGGCAAAAATGTGGTCTTCAACTTTTGGCCATGACTGTAGAAGAATCCTGTTAAAATAACATACCCTAGAGCTCGAATCGCTGGCAAACCTGAAAATTAACTGTTTAAAATGTTATTGCTTAGTTCTTTCAAATGAATATATGAAGAGGAACTTTACATCGTTCCGCATAATTCTACAAAGAGCATATTTGATATCATTATCATTATCAAAATTATATAATTTCTAACATTTCTGCTAGTTTTAAAGTTGTGATGTCATCAAATCATTGTTTTGTGACCTTTCATTTCTATGCTTCACAAATTTTCATTGCAATGAAACTTCAGCCAGGATCCTGTGCTTTGTAATAAACAATAGAGAGAATTGTATTGTATCGTGTGTACCAATCAGGTCCATGATAAATGTACTGTAATGCACTTTAAGAAAATGAAGAATATATAAAGAAATACCTGTTTATCTGCGGCTAAACAAACATGTCGAATCGGATCTACCGATGTATTTGCAAATAACTGAATTGATGGCTCAACCATACTTTCAGCGGACACAACCAAGTCAATTGGGATGAGTGGCATTTCAACACGAGAAGACGTCACTTCGACCGGGCTTCCTTTCGGTGCACTGCTGACTGAACTTGCTACCTTTCGTTTGGTCGACTCTTTTTTCTCTTTCTTCAATGTTTCATCTTGTACCGCTGCAAAATGAAAATAAGAAAATTTCAGTTTAGTTCATTGATTTTTTAAAATCCATCTAATACATACCCATCTATCTTATTAACAAAAATTAACTGAAATTAAATTCAACACATAACATTAAAAGAAAAGCAAGACAGGATGATATATTTAAAAGCTAAGTGTTGACAGACTAAATAGGTGAGTATGAACAAGGGCAGATTTTGTAATACAAAAGCATCAGTCGCTTTGGTTCACACCTCAATTCAAAGCGATTAGCGAATGCAGACAAAAGAAATTCTCTCAAGCAGAAATTCAAAACAAACGAAGCCACAAAGTTGCCCTGAAACCAGCACGGCAGACTCTCGTTTGGTGCGGGCGAAGGGAGATTTTTAAGAGAAGTTATGCGCTTATAACTAAAGAAGAAGGGTAAATCTAAAGTTCTGTCTCGCGGATTTTGTTTATTTGATTCAGAAACCAAGGAGAGGGCATTACAATTTTTGCATATTTATTCCTCTGACGTACGCAGTCACTCCTCAGCTCCTGAATCAAATAAACAAAATCCGCGAGACAAAAGTTTAGATTTACACATCTTCTTTCGTTATAAGCACATACCTTCTCTTAAAAACCTCCCATCGCCCGCACCAAACGAGAGTTTGCCGTACTGGTTTCAGGGCAACTTTGCGGCTTCATTCGTTTTGAATTTCTGCTTCAGAGAATTTCTTTTGTCTGCATTCGCTAATCGCTTTGAATTGAGGTGTGAACCAAAGCGACTGATGCTATTGTATTGCAAAATCTGCCTTTGTTGTGAGTATGGGGATCTGTCGTGAGATTAGGGGAATTTCTTAAAGGAGGGGCTCCCTCAATAGGCAAGCTAATCGAGGAGGGAATACCTCCTATCTAAAAAGAAAATGACTTATTGAAATGTTATTTGAAACAGGAGCAGAAAGACAATGAGGTATGGTGTTATAAAAGGGAACTAGACGCAAGGAAAACACAGAAAGTCTGGCATACCAAGGCCCTCTGACCCATGCCGCCATCAAATACATACCCACTTATGCTATCAAAAGACATACTCAGATGAATTTAATTTTACGGCTCTTCCTTTGATACAATTTTGGAGAAAAGTGATTCTGTAACGATCCACACTAAATGTTTAAAAAATTGATGATAGAAATATACAGGGTGTTTCTGAAGAAAACGCAAGCCAACTATAGTTTGAAATCTTGAAAAATTGATGAAATTTAAGTAGATGTGATGTATACTATCTTTCTTCTTTCTCATCATAAGCGATTTGGATACATTAATGGAATTATTTATCATTCAACTGATATTATCGTCGTAATTGTGGCCAATTTCAAAAACAATATGCTTCAAGAGCAAAATCAACGTCTTTATTACAGCAAAAAATTACGAAAGAAATTTTGTTAAAATATTGCAGGCTTAAAAGTACTCGAGGTGATGCACTATGCTAGGAAAAAGGCAAATTCATTCGCATAAGATGCATTTATCAAGAATTATAAAATATGCTCTCACAATTTCTGTCTATGTAAATGTCTTATCACTCTCCGGCATCTAAAGCGGGCCATAATTACGAAAACTGAGAACCCCTGAGCTAAATGCGGACAGAAAATCATTCGGAAACTACCGGGTGAGTCAAAAAAAAGTTTAGGCGTTTGGAGGGCTGTGGAATAAAAAGTATGTGACCGATATTCAAAACTAAAATGTTAATCTTTCACTCAAAGGCTAACTTAGATGAGAAAATTTTGTTTGGTAAATCAAACATCTTTAAGACCCAACAACGATCAAAAAGCTTGTAAGGGGTTTGTATTGGAATCGAGAATTCCACATTCCATTCTGGTCCATAATTTATGTTGCATTGAAGTTTACATTGCCAGCTTGAGATACTGAATTCAAATTTCAATAAAAGGTAAATCATGGACCAGAATGGAATGTGGAATTTTTGTTCCCAAATATGCCCTTTACCAGCATTTTCCTAATTTCTGGCTGGGTCTGTAAGATGAGGGATGCTACCAAACAAAATTTTCTCATCTAAGTTGACCTTTGACTGATAGATTAACATTTCAGTTTTGAAAATCGGTTACATACTTTTTATTCCACAGCTCTCCAAACGCCTAAACTTTTTTTTGACTCACCCGGTACAATGTTGAACTTGAATATAACAACAACAATAAGAGGAGAACTTCCAAAAGCTCTGCGGAGCCGAGTGTCTACTTTATATCACAGTTTCCATCCACCTTCATATCGATTTGGAGAAATAATTTCCATTTCAATGAACAAAACAAGTATATCAATCTATTCTTCGCTGAAAATAAATAACAGTACGAAGCCTTAATGCAAAGATGCTTCACAAAAACAGAGTATCACACGAGGATTGTAAAAGGTTACAACGAGGGAACATATTGGCTAGCATACTGCTGTATGTACATAACAAGGAATTAGCTCTGCTGTTTTCCAACTGATAAGGCATACCATCAGGTCTGGAAGAGAACCGACTACTCAGAGAGACTTTTTATGTCTGTTAAAAAAGCATGGACATCGCTCCAAGAAGGGCCAGCCATCTCGGCGAAAATGCAAAAGAAAATCCAGCCCTTCTGGGAGGATTTATTCGGTCCTTCTCATGAGGCCAACAGTAATGAATTATAAAAAGCAAAGAAACCTCTGCGGTGCACTTTAAAATGTCTTGAGACTGTGGTTTTGACAATAGCAGAGAGCAAATACCGCTTAGACTTGTTTTCAAATCTCTAGGTAGACTTTGGAAGCCCTTTCCCAAAACTGAAATTTAAAGCTTAACAAGAAGCTCAAGAAACGCTCAAGAAACTGTAGCACGAAAATTGTCCTAAAATCTTGGAGAATTGCTACCAGCCCCGGACATAAGCTTCCTATAAAACTCGTGTGTACACTTAACGACCATTCAAATATAAGTCCCAATGTCACAGGAACAGTAATGCAATTTTCGTTACCAATGGCGTATCATTTGTGGGCTGCCACAAATGAATTATTTTGGTTGCTGACTAGCCTGCGTGCAGAGTTTTCTTTCCAGTGCGAAGGAGAGAAGATAAAATGATTCAAAAAATGAAAAATTGATAATGAGAAATGTAAATGATAAACCAATCGAAAAACAAGAGAGGGTAATGCCAACCCCATCCCCAAAGAGCCAAAACAAATGGTCACTAGTGTTGTGAAGTATTATTAAGGGTGTGGTTGATTGGGAATTCCAAATCTACCAAATTCTGAAAACGGTAGACTTCGCAGAGACGGAAGCACAGTTCCCAATCAAAGATGAGTCCCCTATTTCTCTAAAAGCTATTTCGTCAGCAGGAAAGTTTTTAACATTCTAAAAGTAATTCTCAGATACAATTGCCTACTCTTTCAAGTCACATTTGAAATGGTAATTTTCCTTCATGTGCTACTGTGACGATGTAAAGCTTCGCGCACTTGAAGTCGTGACAAGATAGTGACACTGTTAACATACATACATGTACAGGGAGAAGGGCTGAAAAATATTTCCTGTCATGTTGGAGGCGGCATCAAAATTTCAGGAAAATCGAGGAGGGGATAAGAAAACTCCATCAAATATCTTTAAATGTCTTTCACCCTCTCCCCAGCAAAAATTAATGACCCGTCTCTTGATAAGGGAATGCAATTCAAATCATGACTAAATTCCCAAAGTCAAGTTAAAGCCACAGTCAGACAACAGAGTTGCTATTTTGAAATAGCCTTAAATAGCGGACTCATCATAATAAACCCATGGGCATACAATACAATACACTTGTAACCTGTAGGGAAAGACACTGTCGACTCCTGTATGAGAACAGTAATGAAAATATAAGATAAACCTATAACTTGAGAGAAAACTTTTAAACCTGCAACAAAATCAAGTAATTACTTACCAACAACCAAATTATTACACCGAATACGCGTTTCATCACACGCTCTTCAGTTTGGTTCATGCGAAGAACAGATAAATGACACGACCGGGCTGTTTTATACTGAACAAAGACATTTGAGTATCACGTGAACATCACATGTTTAACAGTTTTCTCTCAAATTTACAGGTTCTCTTATACTTTGATTACTTTCCTTTACAGTAGTTGATAGTGTTTCCCTACAGGTTACGAGTTTATTGTATGTCCATGGGTTTATAATGATGAGTCCACAATTTGAGGCGATTTAAAAATTTTGTACCCCAAATCATTAGTTGTAATTTTCAAATCGGTGTCACTTTTTGTAGTACGATGTTTCAAAGAGTGCTTACATTTAGCTTGGCTCTCCCCGTATCATTCGGCCCAAGAGAAACTCTCATTCGACACAAAGAAGTTCCGGTGTTTTACCTGGCATTGACCACGACATTCTGATTTTTCTGCTGCAAAATGATCTCAAATTTCCTTGGTAAAATGAAAACTTGAAGACGAAATCCCAACTGAAGACTAAAACCAACAGAAGAATTTGCAAACAGATGAAACGCCTAACGATATCTGGTGAATAGCGTTCCGAGGCTTTGCAAGTGTCGTGTTACTTCCGGGAATCCCAGAGTTTCTGTGGCAAAACCTGATGTGTTTTCGTGTTAATTGCAAGTGTTTTCATGTGCTTTCGAGCTTGCTCTCTAAAGTGAAATCAAGCATAGACAACTCCAGATCACTATAAGTAACTCCCTAGGAAAGATTTTCGAAGGGATAAATGGCCTATTGATTAATGCATCCGTGTGTGCAGAATTTCAAGTCTTTCACGTTTCGAGCTAGTTTCGCTTTCAGCTGAGTTTGTTTGGCGCGTATATGCAATGCTTGTTTAGTAGAACTATGCATCGGTTAACAATACTTCCAAGAGTTTGACAGTTTCCTTTCAGTTCGAAGTAGCTCTATGTTGATTCGGCGAAGCAGTCGTGTTATGCTCTCGGTTGTTTCGAGGAACTACGCGCGAGTGAGCTGCATCCAAAAACTTTGCAAATTCCTTGTTGCATGTTCGTTCGTTTCGTGGAATCACGAACCAATGTGCCGTATTCGAGAACTTCGCCAATTCCGTAAACCTAGCAAAGCAATGGTATTACGTTTTCGTTTATTTCGTGCAACTACTAACTAGTGTGCCGCAATCAAAAATTTTGCCAATTCCGTGTTAGTTCGAAGTAGTTCTGTGTTGATCTGGCGAAACAGCGAATTTACGTTATTGTTTGCTTCTTCAAATTATCTTCCTTCTAACTATGGTATCACCTCTTCCTTGTGTACTCATCACCGATCAAATTTGATCTGCAAAACCGCGAAACATCTTCGAAATAAAGCTGACCATGTCATATGGAAATATCTTGGAATCTTGAGATAACACGTCGAACACCTTATCTGCTAAGATTTAGGCAGGCACGCAAGCGGTAATTACAAACAGCGGACGATGAAAGAGCAGCTAGATCTTCTGACTTTATACAGGTGATTAATTGATTATTGATTTATTTACTTGGAATTAAACGAAGCTTGGCTATTTCATCTGAGATCTCTAATTTATGCTGTGTCATCTGCTAAACTTGTGCTAAACTAATGTGAGAGCATACATAACTCTCATGAGAAGGTGAGATTTCTCTTGACATTCAATAACTAATAGATCTCTTGGCTTACAGATCAGCTATGCTTTATTATTCATTCTGAGCTCTACAATTTCTCTTGCGTCATTTACTAAACTCCAAAGCCAGTTATTATTAAATACATACACACAGAGGATGATGAAAGTGTAAACTCTTTTGACTTTGAATCACTGATTAATCTCTTTGCATGAAATTAAATCAAGATTGGCTATTTGGATCTTTTAGCCCTCTAGTTTCTCTTGTGTCATCTAGAAATTTTCAAGCCAATTATTAACCAGGACCTGTACACAGGGGGGATGAAAGTGTACCTAACCCTACCAGCTGTAAATCCGTTTGCAGGCAATTATACTCTTGCTTATTCTGTGTAAGATCTCAGTTTCTCTTGTGTCATCTGTTAAATTTCCCAGCTATTTATTAAAACAGGACTTGTACAAAATGGGGGCTAAAAGTGTGCCTAACACTGGTAACTATAAATCTGCTTACTGGCAGTCACAGTCTTGCTTATTCCGTGTGAGATCTGCAGTTTCTCTTGTGTCAACTGCTAAACTTTCAAGCGAGTTCTTAACCAGGACTTGTAAACAGCGGGGATGAAAGTGTACCTAACTCCGCTAACTTCAAATAAGTTTGCAGGTAATTAGATTCTTGCTTATTCTGTGTGATATCTGCAGTTTCTCCCGTGCCATCTACTAAATTTTTAAGCCAGTCTTTAAAAAGGACTTGTACACGACGAGGGCCAAAAACGTACCAAACTCTGCTAACTTTAAAGACCACTTTACTTTGCAATAAAACTTCTCTTGTTTATTCTGTGTGAGCGCTGCAGTTCTCTTGTGTAATCTGCCAAGCTTCAAAAGCCAGTTTTTAACCAGAACATGTGCACAGCCAATGATGGTGCAACATGGTGGTGCACCTAACTTATATGACTTTCAAGGGCAATGACTACTCAATCTGCTTGCAGGCAACAAAACGAGGCTTAACAACTTTGCATGAGCTTCCCAAATTCTCTTGCATCATCTGCTTCTGCTAAACGTCTGCTAAACAAACACTAAAGTGCACCTATTGCTGCTAACATTCGATAAATGATCAATCACTTTGCTAGCAAATAAACGAGGCGCTACAACTTTGCATGAGTTTGCATCAAGTTCTCTGGTTTCATGTGCTAAAATTCTGCTAAGCTAAGACGAAAGTGTACATCACTCTCTTGACATCCAGTAACTCTCTTTGAATGCAATTTAACTGCTCTTGCATATTCTGTTTGAGATCTGCACTTTCTCTCGTATCATCTGCCAAATGTTCAAGCAAGGTTTTAATTAGTGCTTCTGCACATAAAATGATAACACCTTTATGATTTCGTATAAGGTCATCGATTCCTCTTCTGTCATCTGCTAAACTAAGACGAAAGTGTGCCTTTCTCTCCCAGCTTTGAATAAGTGATCACTCCGTTTACTGGGAATTAAACGAGGCTTTACACTTTTCCATAAGCTCCTAAATTTCTATTCTGTCATCTGCTTAACTTCTGCTAAACCAACACGAATTATACCTATCTCTGTTAGCTTTCAATTTGTGATCAATCTGCTTGTTGGGTAACGAAAGAGGCTTTACAATTTTGCAAGAGCTCCCCAATTTCTCTTGTTACCCGCTAAATTTCCAAACCTGATTCTAATCACCACTCGTACACAGCGACCATGATGTACTCTGAACTTGTACTCTCTCTTGATTAATCTGTTTGCTGGGCATTAAATGAAGCTTTACAAGTTTGCACAAGCTCCAAAATTTCTCTTCTGCCATCTGCTAAACTCCTGCTAAACTAATATGAAAGTCCATATCACTCTCCTGACTTTCATTAACTAATCTATCTCTTGGACTGCAATTAAACTCTTGGACTGCAATTAAACTATCCTTGGGTATTTAGTCTGAATCCTTCGATTTCAATTTACCCCAATGACAACAAACAGCGGAGAACTTGATAAAGTCACGTGAAAGTTCTTGTATTTTGTCTCTAACACAGTTCAAAGCGTGCTAGTTGTTTAAAAGCAGCACATGACTTCTAGCAAATGTTAATTGTGACGAAACATTACTTCGTAATTGTACGAAGATTACAGCGACTTTAATCATGCTGTTATTAAGCTCAATCTTCAATGCGATAATCCTTGTGTTTTAAAACTGAAAGAAACCCAATTTCAATATTAATAACTGTGTTATTTTCGACGTAGTTGGAAACGTTTCTACCAGCCTGTGTCCGGATACGAAGTTCTGTTTTCATTTAAGCAGGCTACTAAGAGTGCTGTACACATGGTCGACAAGGCAAGACAGCTGCATTTTAAAGGTTACGCTTGACAACACATGTCAACAAGACATAAAAAGTTGGGAATTAGTGAGATCTAGTTTTAAGTAAGATCAGAGATTTACAGTTAGATAAAAAATATGAAATTCCAGGCATTAGATAGCACAGCTCAGCAGTTCATTGCTGGTAAAACAGGCACGCTGCCGAAAAATGCAAATAAGATGCAACAGAGACAATGTAAAACCACCGACCATGCCAAACTTTATTCAAATATTCTGTCATCTAACTGAGCCACACAACCGTGTCTTAAAAGCAGGCCAGACAGTCTTTGGTATCTTTCTGCACTGATCGTAGCTTTGGCCGCGTGGCTACGCCCATTTTGAATAAAAACAACAAAGAGCTGGAACGATTCGAATTTCAATCCAGCAACCCTTGACGGAAATATAGCGATCTCGCTCCAGAAAACGAAAGTACATCTGGCTATATTTAGAAGTCCCAGACTTCCCTACCTGAATACCTTCCAACTAAGTCATTTGACTCAAAAACAAAGCAACTATTTCACACAAAACCACATGCTCAACACACAGCATGAAGAAGAACAGGAATGACTGTTTCTGAAGACTTCCGAATGACTGTCGCAAATTGCTGAGCTGAGCTGAGTTTAGAAATGAATTTCAGTTCTCTAAAACGGATACGTTATAAATAGAGTTTAAAAAAATCAACGATATTCTTAAACGGCTAGCTCTATTCCGTGGACTCCACAGTTTGGGCTTCTGATTGGGGCGAGATCTAAAGCGCGGAAACTGAAAAACTGCAGACTTTTCTTAGAGATTCTCAAGGTAAGAGAATGCACCGGGTGGGTCAAAAATTTAACACGTTGGGTGGGTTGTGGAATAAAAAGTATGCGGTTGACGTTCAAAACTGAAATTTTCATCGATCAGTCAAAGGCTAACTTAGATCTGACAATTTTGCTTGGTAGAATCACTCGTCATTAGACCCATAAGGGACGGGCTATTATTTCTTGCCAGGGAGGGGGTGGAAGATATCCGGGAAGGTGGTACAAAAATTCTTCCTAAAGAAAAAGAGGGGGATGCACATTTCAGGGAAGGGGTATCAAAAATAGTTTGAGATAAGTTATGTCAGTTTCTTAAAAGCTGAAGTCTGCATCATTTGAAAGCAATTTCTCATCACTTTGAGACAGTATTTTTCTTTCTAATGCTACTGTGACGATGTAAATCTCCATCGACTTGAAATCACGACCGTCTAGTGACACAGTTACCATATATATCGGGTGAGTCAATAAAAACGCCCGGCGTTTGAAAAATTCCTGCTCCCTGAATATCAAAGCAGTGGTATTGAAAACCGTCTTATTTTATCACCGATATGTCAAATTAGGTTCAAAAATTTACCCGGCTTTAATCGGTCATTCCTTGCCGTCGAAATAGGAGATTTTCTGCAGAAAGACCCTTTCGAAAATCTGCAAAAACGAGTGAAAACACCAAGCAAGATTTCCATTTGCTCTCCTTCCTAGCAATAATGACACTTGGATGTGTTCATGTATTGTGTCCTCATGGGAGAATGGAATCCCCCTGAATAAGTTATTCACACTAGGGGGAAGACTTTTCAACCCGTCAAAAGGAAAGCACGTGCTAAAGCGTGCTGAAAGTCATCGCTGCGAGGCAAACACACAAGGAAAACTTGTTTGTAATTTAGCATGTTTTTTTAAGGTTTCTCAAAAGGGTTCATTTTAGAAAATCGCTTACAGAATCTGAACGGAGTGAGCGATCTTAGCCAGGAAAATTTCTAAAATAATTGAAAATGTTAGCTATTCAATCAGATATTGCAAAAAATAATTGCTTATATAGTCAGGGAGCAGTAGCCTTTCAAACGCCGGGCGTTTTTTTTTTTTGACTCACCCGGTCCATGTATTGGGAGGAGGAATGAACATAGCAAGTGAGCCAGAAAAAAGTTCCCACGTTTCAAAATTCGTAGCACCAAGAGTACATCACAGATTTGAATAATTCAAACTTCAGTTAAAAGCGAAGAGATCGAAGTATTTAGGTCATTGTTCTTGCTGTCTTACCGGCATTAGAAGCACAGATCTCACACAATTTATGACCTTTAAATAAAATGATGCTACCTATGTAGCTAACACATCAACAAAGATAACAAAATTTAGTTTGTTAAAATTTTTCGTTCCGTTAGGGACGCCGGAGCGATGGTACGGCAAGGTTTTGGTTAACAAGGGCAGATTTTGTAATACAATAGCATCAGTCGCTTTGGTTCACACCTCAATTCAAAGCAAGCAAATGCAGACAAAAGAAATTATCTCAAACAATAATTCAAAGCAAGCACAGCCGCAAAGTTGCCCAGAAACCAGTACGGCAAGCTCCCACTTGGTGCGGGCAGAGGGAGGCTTTTAGGAGAAGTTATGTGCTTAAGACGAAAGAAGAAAGGAAAATCTAAAGTTTTGTCTCGGGGATTTTGTTTACGTGATCCAGAAGCCGAGCAGAGGGCATTACGATTCTTGCATATTCATCGCTCAAATGTAAACTCAAATGTTACTCTCAGTTCCTGATTCAAATAGACAAACTCCGCCAGACACAACCATGGATTTACCTTCTTCCTTCGCTATGAGCACATAATATCTCTTAAAAACGACCCTTTGCCCGCACCAAGTGAGAGTTTGCCGTATTGGTTTTAGGGCAACTTTGCGGCTGTGTTTGTTTTGAATTACTGGTTGAGAGAATTTTTTTGTCTGCATTCGCTAATCACTTTGAATTGAGGTGTGAACCAAAGCGACTGATGCTATTGTATTACAAAATCTGTCCTTGTTACGGAAGGTTGGATTGAGTCGCGTTATGGCTTCTATTGTTATTGTTCACATTCGAAAATTCTTCAAAATGTATCAATATAGCATTCGATTCACACTCTTCATATTTTGGCGCGAAGATGCGAAGGCAATTTTTGCGCCGCTAAACGCCAGCCTTAGTAGTTAAAGAAACACTTCAAAATGGAATTTAGGCTTGGTCGACAGAAAATGCCGTGATCAAACGACAACGACAGAAAACATTAAAACCGCGAAACATGAAATGGAATTGAGACTGTAATCAAGATCATATCCTCTTAGGACAAGCCTGCATCTGAAATTGTCGGTCCCTTGTGATCAACACAATTGTTTTACGAAGAAGCAGACGTAAATTCAAATCGCTGATACTGATCATTGAAAAACAATAATCCACAAGGGAGATAGGAATAAACTTATGATGATCTCAAGCCATGCTTTTTTTAAACCCAGGAGATTACGGAGTGAGTTAACAAACAGCAGATGGTCTAAAGCAGAAATTCTGTTCGCCCCTCTAGCTGATGGCCTGTAATATGATGTGTTGATAAGATTGAAGTTCAAACTTTGCAATAGAAATGTGTGTGTTTTCAGCATAAATACATCTGATTTATATAGATTTCAACAAGATTAAAACTAATCGCGGATTTGCTCGTAAAAGCACAGATAAACTCAAATATGATCGATAAATTCACGCTAACTTTAAAATATTCCTCTTCAGTAAACGATCATTTTGTTATCTCGAGCTATTCTTGTTTGAGGGGATAAACTTCACATATAGACTATTTGAAGGAATTTGAGATTGAAAACTTGATATCGGTGAGTCTGCAAAACATCACCACTGTTTATAAGGCTACTGCTCCCTCAATATAACATGAATCCACAAGTGATGGCATTGAGTATTCGGAGCACTTTTTGTTGCCCTGCCCTTCTTTCGATGTTCAAGGAGATCTCGCTGGAATAGACCTTTTAGCTATTCTATAAAAGAGCCTGGATCGAGCGTTATTTTTATATATTTTTATGTACGAGGTTCGATCGAATGGCGTTAGAACTTCTATAACAATTGTGCACATTCGAAAATTCTACAGAGGGTAGCAAAATATCGTTTGATTCATATTCTTTTTAGAATAGCTAAATGGTCTATTGTTGAATTATTACGACAATTTTTGGAAATCACCGATCTTTCAAATAATGCTTTGATTCAGCTTTTATTGTATGGTGATCAAGACCTTTCTTATGACTTATGACAAAAATATACTCGAAGTGACTTTACGTTTCATTCACGAACCTCGTCGCTTTGACTAAGATCTTCCAAACTTCAGCTATGCACAAAGCAACCACCACGTCCGAGATGGAAGGATCACGTGACTATATTTCAACACATTTGCCTGCTGATCTTCACGAACTTTCGTAAACTTCGTACATCCTCAGGCCAGAGGGGGCTAAATTAACCCCTCCCCCCTTAGAACTCCGCATTGATACGGGCTAGAAAGATTAAACTTGTCCGCCTAGCGTAATTAGACGTCAAAAGTCCGAACATCTAATTCATTTTACTGTAATTGTTGTACATTTGATGACGTCATCAATTTTCTTTGTTTCTGGCCAAAAATAGTACCCGTACTGATTTGATTGTAAAAACTTACTCAAAAGGAATATTACGCTTGTTTTAAGTTTAATTAACAGATAAAGCATTAAGTTATTATAAAAACATAACTTTTGAAAAAATTATGAAATTTGTTATCTTATATTTATTACCTAAATTCATTAGATATATGACGTCATGAATCACGTCATCTATTAGAAAATAAAAAATTGAGTATATTCCACATTCTGTCATTAATTGAGGGTTGCACACAAAATTCCATCCAGTTATCTTCATTATTATCTTAGTTTGAAGTTATAAAGGGTTTGACCGTGCAAAATTTGCCGTTCAACATTACATTTTCCATGTTTTTAAGACCAAAACAAACCAGAGCAGTTTACAGCAACCTGCCGCAGGAACTTCGTTCAAAATCTCGTCAACTGCATCATTCGAATTGAAAATTCGACAGCATTGTTGTTTGCCAAATCTCGCAATCTGACTGGTACTCTAGGAATCGAGGAGTTTGGGCCTAAAAAGGGCCAAGTTTTTCAGAGTAATATTTTGAGTCCCTGTTGACCGAAGCGCTATCATCCACTAGACTGATTATATGGCCGTAGTTATCGCTATTGAAAGACTGCCGGACGCTTCTAACTACGACTCATAATCAAACGTCGTTATTTTGAAATCGCAATTTTTGCCTCGTTTTCGTGGAGGAAGCCATTGCGGAGGAGATCTCGTCATCAATGAATCGAAATTCGAACATGGCGAAGGTGGAGTGAAATGGTGGGATGAAATGGATGATGTGGTTAACATGCTGTATTTCTTCTGTGGGAAAAGGGGCAAATAGATGCCCTCGAAAAGGTGCAAACAGTAAGTTAATTTCTGTATTCATTTATTTATTCTTGCTTTGTGTGCTTGTGATGATATGCGGTCGTCCGTTCGAGTTGTCGTTTAAAAGGAAAGTTTGCAGTGGAGATGGCAGCTAGCTTACCAGATTTGTCAAATTCATTGCATCAACTTGGTCAGGAGAGCATTAACAGCTGTGCTATCATAATAGTGATTCACAAGAAAAGGAAAGTTCTCTGGGTTGTTGCAATGTAATGTGTTAAAAGTTTGGCTGATGGCTATATACAAACAGTCCTGTTCTATCATTTTATGCTTTGCAGAAGCTGAAAGGTTTGCAAGTAGACTGATCAACTGCTTAGGTGAAATGGTGATCTTTCCAACACATGTATCCCAACAAATCCATGGCCTCCAATTTGATGAGCTGCCTCTCCATAGGGGAGGGGGTACATATATTTCTTTAAGTACCACCCTAAAGATTTTCATGCAAAAGAATTTTAAAACAAAATGAGCACAGGTTGCATTTCATCTAGTACAACCACCCTAGAGACATTCAGATCTTCTAGAAAGCAGATCAGAGTGCAGATCAGAGTGCAACTCTTCAGTTACTCAGAAATATGTAACAGTGAAATGTTAGATCAGGGAAAAGTCACTTCTGATACATCAAAGATATCTGACCAGATAAATCAAAACCAGCTATTGTAGTAACTATGTATAATTTTTCAAACATAATATCTTTTGATGTACATCTTTCTTCTAGGATTGAAGATACAGTTCCCATGATATGGACACTAGATGCTGTTTTAAAAGGGAAATTTTGCAGAGCTTAGATTTGGACTAGATAATATTGTTGTGCTTAATGATATTTATCTCTATCATGTACCAGCAGATATGAAGTAGACTGATCAACTGCTTTAAAGTGGATTTACTTTTTCAGAAAGCCTCTAGTTTGTTTGGCCCTAGGGTAACCAAAGAATTATAACAAATTCAGGTTGACCCTGATTTGGTCCATAGTGCTAGCCTGGAAAAATTTTTGGTTTTCAAAACTTGAGAACTGAGCCAATTTCTTCAGTTTATAGATTTTTTGCCTTTGATGTTTGTCTAGAAATAAGACAAAGAACACCAACACACCATACACTGTTTGCGAAAACACTGTTAGTTAGTGGGAGTGATGCTTTGGATGGAAGGGTGTATCACCCTGGAAGAATATAATACACCCTTGGCAAAAAGCCTTTTTCTTCTTCAGAAAATTCCCCAAAAATCCTATTGTTTTATAATCCCATATGCCTCTTTTGCATGTGATACACCCCTCAATTTTAACATCACAAATGGCTACATCTAAAGCCGTTCAAATTGTGAACCTGATAGTAGCAGCAGATGGCAAAATTTATCTAAACTTTAGATAGAGGCATTTGATGCACTTTCTTGGAGATTTTGAACATTTTCTTGTTTTGTTGATATTTTCAAGGTAACATAGTATCAAACTTGACCATATTTGAGACAATGTATTTAACCGATTGTGAAACTAGCTACTGCTGAAGATGCAATGAGTCTCTGGAGTTTTCTCATATGCCCTGCTGTACTGAGTGAATATTCTGCATCTTGCATGGGGACATGTCATTGGGAAGGATATCAATGGCTGATTATGTCACAAGCAGTGCATGTAGCCATAAAATCAAATATTATATACATGTTTTTGATAAGGATCTACTGTAAGATGACCAACATCTTATGAAACTCAGGCACTATATCCTACCCTGGATCAGAGTATTTTTAGTATATACTGAAACATTTTTTTTCAAAAAAGTACTAAAAAATACTCTGATCCAGGGTAACTATATCCAAGAATTGCTGAGAAACTTTCTACTTAAATTCAAATATGTACTGCAAATATGTTGTCAAACTCTTATTTTTGGCTTGCCCAGCCAGCTACCAAATACCAACTAGCTTGGTATGTTTTGAACTTCTGAAATATTCCCATAAGGTATCTGAAATGTGAAGAAACATATCCCCACAAGTGTTAGAAGCTATATGATATAATTCCTGTATCTAAATATAAGAAACAAATTAAGAAACTTTTGGTACTGACATTTTGAAATTTTCATATTGAATTGGAAACTATTGCTACTATGAGCTGATCTAAGTTTCTTGTAAAAAAGGTGCTGGTAGATTTTCAGCTACTTGGGAGCTGCCCTGTCTTCTTCATGGGCTGAGCAATTAATGTTTTGACATGGATTTTGTGTGAATTACCATATTTTCTTTGTAAGAAACTAAAAATTTGGGTCAGTAATCAGAGTTTCTTCCAGGTTTCTTAAAGGTTCCAGTGCAGTGCTTGATTTCACTAACTACATTCCCTCATGAGCATTTCAAAACAAGGTGTTTTAAAGCCTCTCCATGGACTTGCTCCAAGTCTCGCTCTTGATCAATAAATGAATAGGAGGGGGAGAAAAGGAAGGTTAAGAAAAACATCAAAACAAGATATATATTGCATTTTTGATAGATTGTGGTAGCTTTCTTGACTATATATGAGTTCCAGTCTTCACTACCACAACCTTGGCTTTCACAGCCTCTTTCACTTGAAAAATCAACAAACATCAGCAAATTATTGGGGGCTGAAGCCCCACCAGACCCCCCGCATCCGATGGGCCTGATAACAAAAGGATCTGTGCAGTTGTTATAGACAAGGCTCACTGAATCTGCCATTGGTGAGTTTATTAACTGCTTAGCAAGGTTTGTTCCATGTAAAATTTGTGAGGCTTTGAAAAAAATGGATCTGAGGTTCTTGGCCATCTGAGAGTTGAGCTTCTCACTAGCTAGCAGTTTCTGAAAGCAATTTCCCATGAAATGTGTTTACGTTTCTTTCTGCGTAAAAGGGCACCTCTATGGCCAGAAACTTGTTTGGTCCACAAGTTTTCTTTGGTACTACTTCGTGATCATTGTTGATGATCAAGAATGTCTTAGAAACTAAGTGGCACTAAGGAGAATGATAATGCTCAATTCTTATCCACAATGTATCACCGAAACCGGCACTATCTTATCAAAACATTGTCGTTGGCCTAACCCAGACAAATTTGGCAAACACTGAAATAACAAGCGAGGTATTTATCAATTTTAAACTAATCTCCTCCCGCCACCTGTGGTTATATTTTGCAGAAGGTAAAACCTTTCGCCATTTTTATTTCAGGACTGTGTCGGTCACTTCATTGATGTAGAAATTTAGACAAACTCAATGGTTTCATAATAAGTTCCCCTGTGCCATAATACGAATTGTATTTAAATAGTTTCATAACTGCATTTAGTTTCTAAAACCATAACTAAAACACACTTACGCTCTCTTTATTTTTCCCTGAATTTTCGCTGACCTTCGGCAGCCTCCTCAGTGAGAATTGACCAGTCCTTCCTTGCCTTGCAAATCAAATAAGCCCGCTCAACGCCAGACTGTTTACAATTGCGCTGCGAATAGCCTCGTTCCAAAGGGCGCACTAAAGTGCAACAAAGCCAGTTCAAGAAAAATGCCGTAATATTATGAGTCCCAAGATGAGCGGCCTCGGTTTGGTAAAATAGTCTCGTTTTGGATAGCGATTCTTGGGACTCATCGTAATCAGTCTAATCATCCACACTGATGACGATGAGTCTCTTGTGTCCCTGTGCTCTTTGACTTGATGATGGCGCTTCAGTCAACAGAGACTCGTATTACTCTGAAAAACCTGGCCCTATTTAGGCCCAAACTTCGCGATTCTTACAGTACCAATCAGATTGCGAGATTTGTGAATTACTATTGTTACGTTGTAAATGTGATAGAATTTTCTATTCGATTGAAAAATTGAAAACACTCCCACGGGATTGAGATTCGAAGCCGTGATTCCATTATAATTCCATTGATGATTGAAGAAAATAGGGCCAGATTTCCATTGTTTCATTATGAGTCCCTCTTGAGCAAGGTTTACCGCAGGGATACAAGGGACTCATCTTCATAAGTCTAGCCATCATCAAGTCAAAGAGTACAGGGAAACATGAGACTCTATGTCATAAGTCTTGTAGAATAGTAAGAAGTAAATAAAAAATCAAATTACGAGAGATGAGAAATATGACTTGAATTAGGCTCATACCTTCAGGTTTCATTCCAACTTCAATACATTTTTGAAATCTGCAATACTGGCATCGATTTCTTGATTTTCTGTCAATATCACACATTTGATTGCCAAGGCACTGATATTTTCGATTATTCCTCACAGATCTTTTGAAGAATCCTTTACATCCCTCACATGCAACTACTCCATAGTGCTTCACGTAAGCTTTGTCATTGCAAACAGTACATGGCAGCATTTGACGCTCCGTACCATTTGCGTTGGGGCTTGAGTTTTGCGGGAAGAATGACAGACTGGACGATGAGCTCCCGGGGGTGCCATCACTGCCTGACAACGGGCTGTAGGAATCGATGCTCTCTAAGGGAGGAGGCTCGGGCAGGCAGCTATCTACCATGTTCATTGAACCTATGAATGAAAAGAAAGAAGATTACCACAGGGAAACCAGGATATAATTTAATTGATTGTCACAAAATCAAATTAATGGCTATCTGTTTAACTTATGAAGATAAGAAAACCGGGCTAGGTACACTTTTCAGTCAATTTCTCTGAATTTTCTTTAGATATATCCATATAAAAATTATAATGCATGCTACATCTACGTTCTACTATACTTTCTAATTACTCTACAATAATACAACACTACAGGGACGGGACCACAAGGAGCAAAAGACAATGACTAACCTGTGGCCACTAACATAAAGACATGCAAATAGATAAAAATTTAGTAAATTACGATTAGATACTAACACAAATTTCTCTGAATTTTAACATAATGGAGGATAATGAATCCTCTGGTTTTGAGGCAGCCAATTATTTGACTCTCTTGCTCCATAAATCAGCAACTACTTATCAGATTTACTGAAACTCAGACTGCATTCACACGATGCCGGCACATTTTGAAAACGGTGAAAAATTCGACGGATAGGCCTCCTGTTCACACGAAAACGGCACATTTTTTGCCGGCAGATTTTTGAAAACGGTAGATTTTGAAAACGGAACTCTGACGGACACATTTTGGAAACAGCATCGTGTAAACACCTGAAAATGATGAAAAACAGAACATTTTTAGACAATTTTGGAACGAGACTGATCGACTCTTAGGGTGTAGGTAAGCTTCTTTAGCATAAAAGTGTTGCAACGAGTTTTTGCAGTCTAAGTTCCTACCGTTTTCAAATCGTTCCGGTATCGTGTGAACGCTAGCTCAAATTTTGCAGCCGTCACATTTTTCACCGTTTTCAAAATGTGCCGGCATCGTGTGAACGCAATCTCAGTGTCAAACAATAAACTCAAGTGTCTTCTATTAAATTCTTAAAAATAGAAAACTTGTATATATGGCTGCTCCACAGCAGCCACCCAAACAGCGAACATCTTTTTGGGACACCCTGTACCTTGAATCTACATCACCAGAGGCTGAAACTACTGTCTGCCATTTGATCTACCTTGGATCTACCTCACCAAAATATCTACCAACCTAGACTACATTACATAAGTCCCTCTAACTTACGCTCGTTGTTGTTGTTGTCATCGCTTCAGTTGAGGCTGAGTGAAATTAAAACATCAGATTATAAATGTTGAACGAATACAAGGAATCAAGTCGTCAGTCTACTACCAACTTACATCCAAATAACTCAAGATACACAGAGAAACAAAAAAACTCCCTCATTCCAAGTTAGGAACAACAGAAAACAGGTCTTTGCAAAGTCATATTGGAAAATTTTAAATTATGCGCCTTTGTGACACAAGTCCAATTCTACCAGGAAAGCGCCTTCTTTATTAAACGTCGCATCAAATGGAACTGACCAAAAAAAGGCACACACAGCGCTTATTAGACGAAAATGCTATCTCCAGATTTCCGGATCACCCTTCAAACAAAACTGTACCACACTAAACTGAAAACAGTAAACATTGAAAGGGATAGGCGATAACGACAGAGTACCTCCACCGGGTAACATCAGATGGGCTCTTCTCTGATCAAACAAAAGTCTTGAATCAGCCATCGTCGCAAATCAAAGATGATATTTTCTTTCTCGATCTCTTATAGTTCAATCCCTCTTCGAACCTCTTTGAGTTAAGTCCCCCAATTCTCGTAGGCTTTCCTCTTAGGCCTAACCTTACAATGGTGAAGCTCGTTCTGTTTCCCTTATTCTATATTTTCTGGCAAATTCTTTTTTTCTTTTCAACTAAGCGCTACAATTAACCTCCCTTGGTAGGCTAGACTCTAGACTTCAGTCAACGTTTGAGTTTTACTTTTCAGGCAAACAACTTTTATCAACGCAACCCCCGTCCAAACTCAAGCTGCTTAAAAGTTCCCTTCCTCTTCAACTAAACATCTTTTCTACGATCAAGGTTCTCTCTTCAACTTCGGTTAAATTTCCCCTCCTGATTCAAGTTACTTTCAAGTTTCTCTCCTTAGTTCGCTTGGACTACAGTGGCTTACTTGTCTAAGCCCTCTACTTCAGCTGAGGCTCCAATCCGGGTCTAACCTTCTCAGTCAGGTAAGCTAACCTAGGCACTCAAACACTCTCTTCAACCTAACTTGCTTACAGCTCCGGCTAAGCTAGCTGTTTGTGTTTAAACTTCTGAAAGGAACTAAGCTCTCCCTTTCGGCTCGATTTCGTCACGCTAGTCAAGTTTATCTCTTCAGGAATCAGTTCCTTTCGCTAACAGAGCTACCCTTCGCATTTGGGGATATTGTTCGTTTTAAGTTGCTCTACCCGCTTTGCCTTCTTTTCGGGTAAACAGCGGCTTCACGTGGGCTAAACGTCCAAGCAAAGCTAAGCTTATTTGATCGGAGTAAGTCCTCTTCGTGTTTAAGACCAGCAATAAGCCAAGTTGTTGCTTTAACCTGGCAATGAAGCTCTTCTCACCAGCTTATCTCTCTTGAAAGTCCGGTCTGTGCTTAAACCCCTTTCTAAGTGCAGCTCAGCTCATTTGAACGGTGCAAGTTCTCTTCGTGTTTAAGCCCAAAGATCAGCTAAGTTCCTTTAACCAGCAGATCTCTCCTGTACTTAACCAGCTGAGCTAACAAGCTGGCAATGAAGCTCTCCTCACCAGCTATTCTCTCTTGATCGTTAGAAAGTCCTGTCTGGCTTTAAACTCCTTTCCAACTGCAGCTAAGCCCATTTGATGGGCACGATTCCTTTTTGCATATAAGCCTCAGTCATCACAAAAGTTCCTTTAACCAGCAGAGCTCTTCTGTACTTAACTAGCTGAGCTAACAAGCTTGCAACGAAGCTCTTCTCACCAGCTATTCTCTGTTGATCGTCAGAAAGTCCCGTCTCTGCTTAAACTCCGTTCTAAGTGCAGCTCAACTCATTTGAACAGCGCAGGTTCTCTTCGTCTTTAAGCCCAAAGACCAGTTAACTTACTTTTACCAACAGCTCTCCTATCTACTTAACCAACTAACCAACCTAACCAGCTCCAACTGAAGACCTACTCTAGAGCTACACTCTGTTGATCGCCAGAGATTCCTATCTGCTTTAAACTGCTGTCCTGTAACAGACAAGAACGTGCAGATAAACTTAGATTTACCACCTGCTTCTTATCAGCGGCTGTTATTCCCGTTAGACATAACTACTGCGATCTCAAAATAACTTACTAAACTTATGCTGTTATTCTCCATTTCTAAAATGCACGGGGGGTCCTCGGCTAAATTTCGGGTAGGGGTGTGCCACCCACAGTTTGAAAATAGTACTGTTGGCTAGACCAAATTCTTTGAAAATGATACCCTTGGCTAGACTAAGTTCTACATCAAAAGTGCCATGATGAGTTGGCGTTTTCTAGACAAAACTTGCCAAATTTTCGCGTTCTTTGGACCACAATCACAAAAAGATGTGGGTTTCTTTACGAGGAATACCGAAGTTTGACATTTCTTTGACCAAAATTACCAAAAAGGATACCCCTGCTGAAATTGAAATTGACTAAAATTGCCAAAAAGCGTTAGACTAGAAGTCCGAAAAAGTATACCCTTGGCGGGCGGAACATCCCCGGGTACCTTGAAGAAATTGTGGCGCCGTGTTGTAATCCACTGACTTTGCAGCCAGAACAGTGAGGCGGACGGGGTTCAAATCCCACCAGCACCTTTAAGCGTCATGACAAGGGGTCGCACACTCGATTAGCGCTTGGCGCTGAAAACCGCAACTTAACCTTTACTATGGAAGAACCCCCCGTGCTCAAATGTAGCGTAATACGAAACACGGGGGGTGGACTATTCCAGTCAATTACAAGCGCATTACATGATTACGAGAATGGCATCATCAGCCATGAAAATGAATTCGAGTACCCAAGAAGACCGACTTGCAAAGAATTCTGTGCACGTATTTCTCCTTGTAAGAAACTGCTACTAAGAAACTTAACCATCAGATCGCCAAAAATCAAGAAACTGAAGTATTGGGAAAATATAACCTATCCTCGCTTCAAAATATCTTAGCGATCCTGCTTTTCAAGAAACCGAAACTTTTTTGCTTCACCCGCTAGAAAACAAAAACTCTGAATAGCTAAATAAAGAAACTGGACAAAACCATAATAGAGCAGAGAACAGGCGTCTAGCGCGTTGTTATCCATTAATATATAAAGCATTCAACAGCGATAAAACAAAATGCAACACGTGGTGTGCTGGTAGCGCGCCGCTTTCCAGCTGTTTATGTACAAATTGACGAGAAATCTTATTGCTAACAAAATGAACTGATCAAATTTAAAATGAACCAATTAAATTTGCGCAAAGCTATTGAAGAAATGGAGCGAGCCAGGTAAAAAATTGGAGGCCCCAGGAAAAAAAGCAAACAATGTCAGAGAGAAAGGTTAACAAATCGAATCTACCCTAGCCTGCGTGCAGACTCTACTGATCCCTTTTCAGACAGGTTCTCCTCCTGTAGAGAACCTCTGGAGGAGGAGAACCTCTCTGAAAAGAAGTCAGTAGAGTCTGCACGCAGGCTAGTCTACCCAAGACATTTCAACGAAGACAAAAAACAAAACCACGTCATCAGAGACTAGAGCAGTGGCCAATGAAATCCGTCTAGGACATTTTTAACGCAATAAGGGAGCCAATTAGCCTCACGACATAGTCCCAGATATCGCAAAATAGCAACAACGACAACAACAACAATAACAACAACAACAACATTTCCTGTTTTGCTCAATCTGGGCCTTATGGACTTTGATATAAATTTTTGAGACGGAGAGGCACACGTTTACGTGTGCCCTTTGGAACGAGGCTGCAGTGTAGTCTCGGAAGCGAGGCAAGTGACCCTCGACAGTTGGAAATTCTCAAAGCTGCGGTGAAGTTCATGGAAGCTAATTGGCCTTAAAACCGAGGAACTCCTGATTCACAGTGAAAGGTTTGTTGATTCTTGGATTGAGGAAACATTCGTATGGATACTTGTGGCTTTTGTTCATGGCTAACATCACTGTAAACTTGAATTCTGAGCTGTTTTAACATTGGAGGTTCGAGCCGGCAACTTAGGCCCATCCACCATTGCCTGGTGCTCGTACAGTGTTGCTATGGTTTCCAAATCTTGTTATGAAATCGATCGGGGAAAACTTCATCCCAAATTTTAGTATCAAAGTCCATAAGTCGTAGTTTGAGCGTCCATCAGCCTATCAATAGCGATAACTACGAATATGCAATCAGTCTAGGAGCCAATCAGTTTTGTAAAGATTTATTTTGACGGTGATAAGACTCAATTACACGTAGTAGGTTGGTTTTTCCTCAGCTGATAACGTTACAACTACAACTCATCACTTTTAAGACCTCAGTTGAGCTACAACAACAACAACATCAATTCAACTCAATGAGAAAGCGTAACTTAGGGTCCTTACAAAGTGAGGCTAGAGGCTGATATTGTTCGGGATACTATTATTGAAAGTCTTTCGGATCTTCACCCGAAGAGCCGGACGCCCGTCAAAGCGCTTTGGAGTCTACACAGTATCGATCTCAGGGTCATCGCCCTTCATCCTTCTTAAGTGAAACTGTGCATGCCCCAAAACCCTTTGCGCGTCCCATTGATCAGCGAGCCAATCAGAGTTAACGTCTTTTCCTTTGTGATTAACAAAAGGGGGAATTCGCAGTTACCCGAACAAGTACTCTCGAGTACCGAATAATCGTCCCCCCCCCCGCTTATTAATTTTTGAAAAATTTTCCAACCCCCCCGCTCTTATTCCAAGCCCCCTTTTATCAATTTTTAGAAAATGAAATGATAGTAAACATAATTTCTAAACAAACGCAGGAAAAATACTCAAGAAGTGCATTCAACAGAACCAGAATTCGTAGATAGATGTATCAGTAAGATCACTGCTCACATAAATATATAAAAGATACGTGTTTACCTAAGGCCCTGTTTATATGAGGAAAAACACCTCACCTGCCAGACCCGGGGCTGAGAGGCGAGGTAGATTTCAGTCACTGTTTATATGAGATTTTTCACCTCGCCTGTCAGCCGCGGGGCTGAGAGGTGAGGTGGAGTAAAGTCTCTCTTCCGTGAAATCAGGATGAACTGACCAATGAGAATCAACGAATAGATTCAATTCACCTCACCATACCGGTGGTGTTTCGTTTATATGGAAAAATTTCACCTCACCCAGGCGAGATCCCACTTCAGGTGAGGTGGGATTTCACTATACCGGTAGTATTGCGTTCATCATGTAAACGCAAAATGAAAATACAAAGGATTCTATGGGAAGGTGGAATCTCACCTCTCAGCCCCGGGTCTGGCAGGTGAGTTGTTTTTCCTCATATAAACAGGCCCTAAGACAACGACTATTTTCAACTTCTCCAAGCACCATCCCCCCCCCGATTATTCCAAACCCCCCGATTATTGTTATATCGAACCATTTCCAGCCACCCCCCCCCCCCGATTATTCCCCCCCCCGTTTATTCGGTACTCGAGAGTATGTTCAAAGTCTGAACGAGTTATGTGTCACTAAATCCCTCTACGTTGTTTGTTTTTATTCATATTTGCATTTAATTCAATGATATGCTTAAGAGAAGCTTAGTTTCTAAATGTCATGTGGAAAATAAGCTGTATTTGATTTCGTGTTGCTTAAAACCTAATCTATTTTCTCAAAACAATTTGCTTCCTTTTTTGAAACTTTATCTAATAAATCAGAAACTTTAACCCTGTTATTAGCAATTTTTAACAAGCTGCTTTGATGATGTCATGTTCGAGAATCTAAAGGGCGTGGTCATAGCAAATAGCTTAGGGCTGCGCCTCAGACCCCTTGTGTACCAATTGTGGACTCTGCTTCAGACTTGAACTCCCAAGGAACAGACAATTTCAAGTTTGGCAAGAATGTTGAATTTTCCAAAGAATACTACAGGATGTCCCAGAAAAATTGTGCCTCTTTGTGTGCGGCTGCTGCGGAAAAGCTGGGTGCTCTCTTTGTTTTCTCTGACAAGTATTCTTTCGTTCATTTCCGTATATCTCCTTCACCGATGAATCCTATTGGCTCCCTCATTCCCTTCCATTGTCTTACGACGGTTATGATTGACCATAATTCTCCTCCATTCTTTTTCTCCGACAGTTTCCTTTTATTGCGGCATTAGGTGCAAAGTATTTTAAGAGAGTCAATAAGTTGCGATATCGATCTTTCTTTCTTTCTGTTTTGTGGAAATATGGCAATCCTGCAATTCGCTTTGCTGTAACCTATTTTTATCACACAATAACGAAAACCTAAAAGGCGGTGTCATCAAAGCCTTCTTAATTGTCTCTCATTCCATAGACTGAATGCGTGTTTGTCTGACTTCATTATGGTCTTGAGACATGGGCGGGAGACGGGCAGTGATTCTGTGATGCAGTGCCAACAGAACTGAACTGACAGCAAGAATGAAGGGTTTCAACACAGGAGGGAGGTGAGCAACTTATAAAAGATTACACAAGGGTTGCTGTAAGAGCTACTAAAGAGAATGAACACCATACCAGTAAGACGCTTATTGACCATTTCTCGACAAACAAACCAAAGTATATTCTTAGTTCTGGGGTTTTAAAATCGGGCATGGTAGATCATTATATGATATATGCCATACGGAAAGTGAACGCGTGGAGGATTAGGTCAAAAAAACCAAAAATTCTTGAAACACGAAGTTTAAGAAATTATGATAAAATGAAATTCATAAACGACTTAAAAGAAGTGAATTGGGAGGTAGCGCTATCTCCGTTCTCTGAATCACCAAATCTAATGGTTGATAAATTCCACGAGATTTTTGATGGTCTACTAAACACACACGCACCAATTAGGAGAAAAAAGGTCAGAAATCAACCTGCACCGTGGATTACACCAGAAATAAAAAGACTTATGGAAGAGAGAGACAGGGCGAAGAAAAACTCAATAAAAAACCCCAAACTTCTCAATTCATATAAATCTTTGAGAAACAAGGTGACTAACAGTATTAGATTTTCTAGAAGGTTGCACTATCAATCTTTGATCAATGAGAACAAGAACAATCCAAAAAACATGTGGAATACCATAAATAAAGTGCTAGATAAGGGCCTTAACTCAACAACGATCATGCAAGTTAAGGATGGCAACAAAACGGTTTCGGATTCTAAACAAATTGCAAATGCCCTAAATAGCCATTTTGTTAATGTTGGTCCGAGACTTGCTAGTAGAATCGACAATAAACCAGGCGATGACCCTCTTTATCATCTTGATACTTGCATAGAAGAAACGATCTTTCAATTCAAACAAGTAAATGAAAACACAGTTATGAAATACATTCAAAATCTAAAACAAGGAAAATCTGCTGGTCCTGACAATATACCAACAGTAATTTTGAAAGATGCTGCTGACTGTATATGTAAACCATTAACGATGATCTTTAACAGCTCTTTCAGGCTAGGGACTTTCCCAGACCGTTGGAAAATAGCACGAATAACCCCAATTTATAAATCTGGCGCCAAAGATGATACGAATAACTATAGGCCAATTTCAATCTTGTCAGTGTTATCTAAGCTATACGAAAAAATTGCACATGACCAACTTATTGACTTCCTCCAGTCTAACAAAAAACTAACGAAGAATCAGTTCGCTTTCCGTAAGCTTCACTCTACAATTACCTCGCTGATTGGTGTCTCAGATCATTGGTACTCAAATATCGATAACAAAAAAGCTAACTTCGCTCTTTTTCTTGACTTAAAAAAGGCATTTGATACCGTGGATCATGAGATTCTGATCAGTAAATTAGCCAAATACGGGGTAAAAGGTAGAGAGAACAACTGGCTTAAATCATACTTAACTAATAGAAGCCAGTATTGTTCTATTGATGGTCAAGTATCTGATATTATGGAAATAGAGTGTGGAATTCCCCAAGGGTCATGCTTGGGACCGCTGCTCTTCATCATTTACTTGAATGATTTTGAGCACTGTCTCGAACACTCAAGAGCCAACATGTATGCGGATGATACTGAGATAACAATATCCTCAAACAACCAAGCAGAGCTTATAGAGACAGCACAAGCTGAGCTACTAAATATCGCGGAATGGATGAGGATTAACAAACTCAGTCTCAATCCCACCAAAACAGAATACATGATAATAGACCATCCTCGTAGAAGAAAAAAAGGAGAATCATTACCGCAATTATTTATAAACCGAGAAATAATTAAACAGGTTCACAAAACAAAATATCTCGGGGTAATAGTTGACGATACTTTAGGTTGGGAAGAACAGTATGAATCAGTGAAGAAAAAGGTTGCTGGGGGCCTCGTGGCAATGAAAAAACTTAAGGACATCCTCCCACAATCAATGCTTTTTCAAGTGTACAAAGCCCTTGTTGAGAGTCATTTTCGTTATGCTGACGTAGTGTGGGGGAGCTTATCGAACACTAAAATAACAGCCCTTCAGAGACTGCAAAATCGTGCATTTGAAATTATTCAAGCTTCAAAGATAAAGGACTCTTGGATTAGACCAACATTTAGCATCGATCAGATATTCCAATTTGATCGGTCGGTTCAGATGTTTAAGATAATTAACAAGATATGTCCTGAGAGTCTGCACGGTAAATTTGCTGAAAGATCCTCGACAAGCAAGTATAATACGAGAAATAAGACTGATCTCCAAATTCCAAGACTAAATTTAGACTACAGTAGAAAGAGTTTTCACTACACCGGTCTAAAAACATGGAACGCTATCCCAACACAATTAAGAGAGTCTAATACACTCACCCAGTTTAAAAATGGGCTAAAGAATCATTTTCTAAGCTGAAAAAACAACAAATTATATACATATGTATATATATGTATATATGTGTATGGGTGTACATATATATTTTTATATGTGTATCTATATGTGTGCAGGTTATATATATATATATATATATTTACGCACGAATCCATGGAAGAACAGTACTGGCTTTTAATATAGGTTTATTAGGTTTGTTAGAAATATCTATTACTTTCATCTGGAAATAAGTAATTTTAAAGTTTACTGAGTGGATGTCGTGGATAAATAAAATAAATGAATGAAATGAAATGAAAGTGCAATTAGTTGCTATTTCCCAAAGCGCCGCGTTCATTAACTCATGTTATTGCTAGTTTATTATGTATCTTGCTCCGGATACTGCGAATTCCCCCATTTGTGAATCAGAAAGGAAAAGAAAAGAAAACGTTAACTCTGATTGGCTCGCTGATCAATGGGACAAGCGAAGCGTTTTGGGGCGTGTGCAATTTCACAAAGGAACGATGAAGGGCGATGACCCTGACATTGCGTTCCTTTGGCCATCGAAACAATCAAGATTTCATTCAAAGTCAGCCAGCTGGATCCAATTGCTTTGAAATGAAACAATGTTAAAATCTTAAACAATACAATCATGATTGTTTTGTGAGATCGATACTGCGTAGACTTCAACGCGCTTGGACGGTTGTCTGGCTCTTCTGGAGATAATGCGAAAGCCTTTCACTGATAGTATCCCCAATTCCATCCAAGCCCTTCAATAAGAGGTCTGCTTGGAGCATTGAAGCTGCTACTCGTCATTAACCTAGCAACACGCTTTTGAAGTTTTTGCAACTGATTAGGTTGGGTTAAACCAGCGCAGCCCCAAACAGAACAGCAGTATCGCAGGTCGGGCTTCACAATATCTGTATGGAAAGTTTGCAAATTTCCAATCGGAAGAAAAGACTTGGCATGTTTTAGAAATGCAACTGCCCTGGAAACCCTGATAGACAATGGCTTTATCGGTCCTTCCAGTCCAAAGAGGAGTCAATTTGCAAACCGAGGTATTTGTCTTTTTGGTTACTTCGAGTTCATTAACGCGTATTTTCAGTTTCAACTATGACTGGTTTTTGAGTCGGAGCACATTCAATAGCGGAGCCGAATTGCAGCTCATATAGTAAGTCGATGACCGAAGGAATACTGAAAAGCTGTTAAGCTACTGGTAATGTTTATACGTAAGAAGAAACCATAATAGCATAGAAGGCTTTTAACCTATCAAGAGACCTTATGCTATCATCAGTAATCTTATCTGACATGTCTGTCCGAAGGGCTAAGTAAAACCAGCGGAACTGTTTTAGTCACTGCTGCTAAAGACTGTCTCAAAATTCAGGTGAGTTTGCGATAACGCGAAATTTTTGGTACTGAACAACCAACAACAGTAACAGTGAAACCATGGTGAAACTAAGAGAACAACCACTCTGTCTTGCGCAACAACAACAACAACCTTCACGGGCATGAGGACACTGGCCGGAGAAACAGCTATAAAAGCAACCGGGAACAACTACCACATTTCTTATTGCCCATGATCAGATATTTGAAACAAATATACTCCTTGTTATGCTGACGAAGTGTAAAAGAGTCAAAGGTCCGACATTTCGGTTCCCGTGTCAATGTTTTAACATTTCATCACTTTTAATTTGTTTTACAACCTATAAAAATGAAACAAATCTTAGCAGAATTTAAAATTCTCATGCCTTTATGACATGCCATTGCAGTTTATTTGGTTCCCTTCTCAATTTAAGTATGCTAAGTTCATAGACCTGGAAAATGACAACGCAACTTCGCTTCTCTTGAGCATTTAACGGGTCATTAAATTTGGTCACATTCTGCTAGAGTATCAGACAACCTTTCTATCCGATTAATTTTGTACTGTCCTGCACAGTAGACTATCTTTTCATGACGTCAAAAACCATGTAAATAAGAAATCAAGAAACAGTCGGTAATACAATAACAACTCTGTTTCTGAAGGGGGTCGGTGGTTATGCGGGTCCTCAGCCATTGATAGTCGACTGCAATCAATTTTCAGTTGAACTTTGGATCTGGTTTTCGTAGAAGGGTTTCTTAACGAAGGGTTTCTTAACGAAGGGTTTCTTAACGAAGGGTTTCTTAACTGTTCCTGTAAATTATGCCGAATCTTTATTCCAAACCTGGGCTATTTATAATGATTGTTTTTAGATATCCGGTTTTAATTGTATATTTCGATGACTTGTAAATATTTTATCTATTACTTTCTTATGCCATATTGTAAATACATCTTGTAACGTTAGAATTAATTAGCTACTTTTTTATTTTAGCTATCGTATCCTATTATCCAACGATAAATAAATTGCTAATAATAATAATAATAAATAATAACGCATGGCCCAATTCTTATAGTACATGCACCCTCAGGGCCGTCGAGAGCCGGACCGGGCCCCAGGGTTTGGAGCAAAAGGGGCCCTCCAGCGCTAAAGGCACCGAAAAATTTTTTGGGCCACGCCATTTTTCTCTTGGACCACGCCCTCAAATTCACTGGTAAAACACTGCTTTTAGGTGGACATGCCCTCCTATACACTGTTGGAAATACAATTTTTGACAAAAAAGCTCTTTTGATCTCTGCCAGTGGGCCCGCTGGTCTAGAGACGTTCCTTGAGGAAACTGAAAACAAAGAAAAAATTCAAAATATGTCTTTCCGGGCCCCTAAAGGCCCCGGGCCCCCTGGTAACAACCCTGGCTACCCCCCTTCTCGACGGTCCTGTGCACCCTTTTTACATGAAACTGCTTAAATAAGAAACTCTGATTCCAAACATTACGAAACTCCAGCATGTTTTCTTCGTTGGCGCTTGTTTCCTGTATCATGTTACTCGTAAGGTACTTTAGGAATGTCCCAAGGCTTCAAAAAACTTTGTTCTTAATGTCCACGAGGGTACAGAAAATAAATTTACAGACTGTTATAGAACTTTTAAGATACTCCAAAGAAACTCCCGAATACTAAAATCTCATAATTCTAAGAAACATTTAGTATTGGATTGACCAAATTCTTAGTTTTTTTTTTAAAAGAATATGCATCTTGTTTGTCGATTGCATCAATTTTTCAGTTGAAATTTGGCTCTTTCCATAAAGCTGCATCGCACACTTTATCAAAATTGATCAAGGACCGCCTTTAGAATAAAAGTTTGCAGGAAAGAACCATAATTATAGACAAAAGTCATATTTTAGTATCATTGGGGTTCGTAAGACATCTTCTGTTTGAAACATTTCGCAAATATAAACAAATTTGAAAAAGTTTCTTAACATTGAATTGACTTCTGATCGTTTCTGGTAGAGTTTCTAAATTTTCTGGAAAAGGATACTGCAGTTTCTTATATAAGTGATTTCTTATGACGAAAATGGGTGTAATTTTTCCTTTTCAAAAAATGGGTGGTCTTTTGATGCGATGGACAATTTTTGTGTATATTTTTCAAAAAGATTACATACAGCTTGAGTGAAAAACTTGCACCTGGACATTGCGACGACAGATGAAGAACAGTGTCCCTCGGTTCCGCAGAGCATGGATTTCAAATCTTGAAAAAGGTGGGTGTAAAATTCTATGACCTATTTCTTTGAACTGAACGGCTTCAAAGAAACTTTAACTATTTTACAGTAAATCTGCCGTTGGATTTTTCTGAAATCGTCAATATTTTCAGAATTACAGTGTTTTTGGTTCTTTTTTAAGAATTCAAGAAAATTTTCGAAAAAAACTTACAATTATCGTAATTTCTTAACCCGTTGACGAAATTTTTAAGAAAACCATAGCTTATGAATGTCTTGTCTACAATATAGTATCAACCGAAACTCTTTTCACTCTTCTGGTTTGCGATTTAGAAATTTCATGATGTCACAATCATGAAATGAGCTGAAATATAAAAAATGCTGTAATTTCCACAAATATTCAAGGTTTCTGAAAAGTCCAACGGTAGAATTATAGAAAAAAGGCTAAAGTTTCATCCACGTCATTCAGTTTAATTAAAGAAATAGGTCATTGAATTTTACACCCGCCTTTCTACACCGATTTAAAGATTTGGAACCTATGCTGTTCCGCATTCTCTATGAGGTTTGCCTTGGACCTGCCCAATTCTCTCCCGCGTTTTTCCAACAAAAACAGAGTAAGGAAGAGGGTGCCTCTCTCCTTCGCAGAGGTCACTATTTTGTTTTTTGATGCGGAAGAGACATGTGCAATTCCTGGTTTGCCTCCCGTTTGCCTGTGAAGCTTCTGTTCTTGTTTAACACTTTGTCTCATTTTTGAGGTGTTTCATCTCGAAATTTACCGAAGATGATTGATTGTAAACAATGTTTTTGTCACCCCTTCATGGTAAAGTAGTGCGGCACAAACACCGTTTTTGAACCAAACCCGAATCAATTATATTTTATATGTCTTTGAATAAAGTTTGTCCTTATACTGAAGTGTTTGTAAACTAAAGCGAGATCATGCAAATAAAGTATATTTAGCACCAGCAATGAATGGGACTCAGAGTTTCGAGCTGGGACCTGTCCTTTAGGAAGGGTGATAGACTTGCCCTAAGTCTATATCGTCAAACAAAAAAAATTGGGAAAGGGAAAATTAGGAAAGGTAAACTCCTCGGTAAACTCTAACTTCACTGTTTCCGGCAGACTTATTACAGATGACGAAATAGACTTGGGGCAAGTCTAGCAATTCCTGTGTAGAACCCACAATTTTGGTGGTTTTGGTCGCGAGAAAGGCGAAAAATTGGCAATTTTAGTCTAGAGAACGCCAACTCATGTCATTTTCGATGAAGAATTTGGTCTACCCAAGGGCATCATTTTCACAATTTATTCGACCCCCGTGGTCTCCATCGCCAAGAAACTTTGCAATCAACGTCCCAAAACTCTCCTCAAAACTTCCAAATTACTCTTTGAACAACAACTATTCTGCGTTGCAGCTACCTTAAAATTTCATGGGGCCAGGGGCGGCTCGCCTACTAAAAATAAATAAATGATGATGTTACAGCGGGAAACCTGAACTTCAAAGTTTGCTCGTACAACCCCTACAAACGGCACGCATGGACGAATAACCCCCATCCCCAATTTTCAAAAGAGCCTGATTTTAATCTCAGAGTGCCCTTTTTGGCCTGTGGGCCCTTTCTAGACCTGTGCCTCTCGGTGAAACGGCTTTTTGTGTCCTTGAAGATACGCGCTCTTAATTGTCCCCTACTGGCACTTCTGCACAACCTTACGCAATAAAGAATTACACGTATTTGTTGGATTTGTTGAAAGAAACTAAGACTCTGAGATCGCCAAAAAACTTAAGAAACTCAGCATGTTTAACTTCATTCCCACTCTTAACTCGGAAAGTACTTGAGTAATGTTTGAACAGTGGAAAGACTTCAAAACACCTTGTTTTGAAATTTTCAATCGGGCACAGATAAGAAACTCGTAAGAATATCCGAGCACTCAAATCTGATAATTTAAGAAACTTTCACTACTGGCCAAAATTATTAGTTTCTTGTAAAAAATATGCGTAGTACGCTGTCCAGATGGGAATAAAAAAGTTTTATTGGCATAGTCAAGCCTGATCTAGACACGACGACATAAACTAATTTCAGCCAGATTGCCTCAGCTTTTCTGGTAGAGCAAGGACCATGGAAGTGAGATAAGCATCCGTTTTCAAACGTTCACGTCTTGTTGCTAAAATAAAACAGCCTAATACACAGGATACCGTGGCTACATCATGTAAGCTTTAATCAAGCCAGTTATAATAAAAGAATTATCAAAAACTTACTCATAAGAGTTGGATACGCAGAACTGGCATAATATTGCCGTGTTTCCTCATTTCCAGTGGTGCAACCCACAGTGAATGCATCGCAAACATCGTAAAACATTTCTATTGAATTGAAATCGTTATTTAAATCAATCTAGATTTGTCGTTACCACTTAAAAACCAACCATATGTCTCCTGTAGTCTATTTTGCTCCAATGAGCTTTTCACAACGTTATCCACAACCATAAACCAAGACAATCTAATTCCTCTAAAGCGGGGGGATTATTTGCCCAACAAATTTTCGACGATTTATTGTTTGGCTTTTGGTTGCATAAGATATTCCTCCTCAGCGGCTGTTGAAGTGTATGTAGTTTTTGACAGGGACAACAATTCAAAAATTGGAGCCAACACTGAAAATTTTTCAAAATCATCAGATTTTGACCACTCAGTGTTACTTACAGGTGGCAATAATCTTTATTTTTACTACCTGTCCCCTCCTGGATTATCTAAAAACGAAGGTTTTTAATCCTTTCCGATATATTTTTCAGCATTGGAGTTTCTTAATATGTTTGTGATCTGAGAGTTAAGTTTCTTCTGAGCAGTTTTCACAAAGAAAGCTTTTTTCATAAACGCGGTTTTCTCGAACATGGACAGTGCGTTAAAATTGTCATATTCTGGCTATGAAAGTTTCTTCGGAAGTATCTTAGAAGCTTCCTCAAATAATCGTCGTTTGCATCGTTGTTTATGTTGCCAGTTTCCGCTAGCCGAAAGCCTACGAATTTCCAAAATGCACCTGGGCCTCTTTATTGAGAAAGGTTGGCTAAAAAAGAGCGAGAAAAAACGGAATCACGGGAAAACCCCATTAAGCCCCCCAATCTATTAAGCCCCCCCTCATATATCAAATTCCAGAAATTACCAAGAATTTTCCATATATTCTGATAGACAAGCTTGCATGTTTGTTTTGATAGTGTTTGGGCGGAGAATGTGTCGAATTTATGTATTTGACTGGTAAAATTGTACGTTGAATCCGCAAAATATGGGGTATAAGAACTGAAAAGCTATCATATATATCCTCATTTTGTGAATACTAAGCCCCCCTCTATAGTGTCCGTAATTAAATAAGCCCGCACCCCGGGGGAGGCTTGATAGAGCTTTCACGGTATGAGAGATTTTAATTAAGATATGGGCAGTTCAAAGACTATTGTTGTGCTGTCTGAACTAGCAATGAAACAATAATGATTCAGTCCCGGGGGGGGGGTACTTGACCAGCTTTTGGACGGGGACGTGCCATCGAGGTTTCAAAAACATACCCGTTCCTCATACCAATTATTCCAAAATGTATACCCGACTTTATACCAATTTTTCAAAAATATATACCCGACTTTATACCAATTTTCCGAAAATGCATACACGACCCTATACAAATTGTTAAAATTGCGAAAATTGATACCGTTCCTCATACCAAAATCGTGAAAATCGATACCGTTCCTTATACCAAAATCCTGAAAATCGATACCCTTCCCGATGGCACGTCCCCGTACCCAAAATATGTATAGTACCCCCCCCCCCGGGGATTCAATACTCACCCAAGCGGCCAAGCAAGAATGTCTGTATTCCGTTACAAAATCGTGTTTTGGTTAGGCACGAGCTTCAAATTATGAATCCAAAATGAACTGCAATAACATTCCGCCTCCCAAGCTTAAAGGTAAGCTAGCTTGGAAGGCGGAATGTTGTTGCAGTTTCGTTGGAATTCAGAATTTGAAACTCGGGCCTAACCAAAACACGATGTTGTAATGGAATACAAACATTCTTGCTTGGCCGCTTGGGTGAGCACTGAATCATTATTGTCTCATCGTTAGTTCAGACAGCACAACAATAGTGTCCATGATTAAGAGCCTAACGTCAGACTTGCAAAGGCTTGCAAAACTAATATTCTTGTCATTTCGAAAGTATTATCTTCTTTTACCAAAATCTCAGTTGACTTTAAGAGCCATTATCACCCAGGGTCCTTTGCGGGCACATTGAAATTTCAGACTATCTGAAAATCACATTTGGCCTAAGTGTAAACAATGGATCAAAGGATTAGGATACTGCGAAGGAGCGCATGTTTTCCCGCCTTCCTCCCCCCACTGGGAAACAATGAAAGGAGACCAATGAGTTACTCTGGCACACTGAGTGGCATGGCTTATACCATTCGTTCTGAATAATGAAAATAGCAATGTAAACATCTACCGGGTGACCCAAAAAAAACTTCATGAGCTAGATCGCACATAATTCCTTGAAAGCAAATGTTATGAAGACAAACTAGGTATCAGCATGTAGCTGGGGGGCTCCACGATCTTTTGAGATGTTACTTGTGGTGTTCCCCAGGGCTCTGTCCTTGGTCCACTTCTTTTCCTCATCTATATAAATGACCTTCTAAGCTCATCTAGCAAGTTATCCTTTTATCTTTTTGCTGATGACACAAACATTTACTTTGAATCTGACAATCTTAGCAAACTAGAAAAAGTAGTAAACAAAGAACTTAAGAAAGTTAAAAGATGGCTTGATGCTAATAAACTTGCATTAAATATTGAGAAAACAAACTTTGTTATTTTCCATTCCCCTCAAAATTCTTTGGATAAAACTGTCAAGATTAAAATTGGCAAGGAACAAGTTAATCAGGCTAAATATGTCAAGTTTCTTGGTCTCCTGTTGGATGAAAACTTGAATTGGAAGTACCATTTGAGTGAACTTTCAAAGAAGTTGGCACAAACTAGTGGTATATTCTTTAAAATAAGGCATCTCCTACCTACTAGTGTTCTAGTTCCCTTGTATTACTCTCTATTCAGGGGCGGATCCAGACCGAAGTTGAAGGGGGGCAACTTGGAGAGGGGGCGCCAAAAATACAGGGAAAAAGTTAGCGCGCCGAAGGCGCGCGAAAATTTTTGGGGCTTTATTCGAGAAAATTATCTGGTTTTTCTACAGAATAACTCCTTAGTTTATATGTTTCGCCGCATTCAGAACGAATCACTGAAAAAAAAGTGCATTCGGGTCAGGATAAGGGGCGCTTTTCTTGCCAAAAAGGGGGGCGCCAAAGCTGAATTTTCATCGTGAAGGGGGGGCAGTTGCCCCCATCTGCCCCCCCTAAATCCGCCACTGTCTCTATTTGCTTCCTTTCTTCAGAATGGAATTATTGTATGGGGTCTTACCTATGGCATCCATACAAAACCAATATACCTACTACAAAAGAAAGTTGTTAGAGCTATTGCTTTCAAGAATTTTACATCTCCATCTACACCAATCTTCTCTGAATTAAAAATTCTTAAGTTATATGATTTATTTCATTTCAAGCTGCTTATTTTTGTGTATGAATCTGTTCACTTGATTTCTCCTGTCTTCTTCCACAATTTTTTTGAAACCTTGTCATCTGTTCATCAGTATGATACCAGGCAGGCTCGCAAGGGAGATATTTTTATGACACGTAAGAACACTTTGCAATATGGCTTACGATCAATTAGATTTGCAGGCGCTAAATCCTGGAACAATATTCCGTCCAGTATCAAACAGTCCCCGACAACAATGACTTTCCGTCGTGATCTTAAGGCCTGATTTCCATTAGGCGGAATATTCCGCTCGCAGCGACCTTTTCCAGCAATCTGATTGGCTTGCGGAAAAGCGACGTCGCTCAAAAGTAGAAACCCATTCAACTTTCGAGCGGAATCGTGCTTGCAAACAAAGGAAGATTTTTGCGAGAGTAATTTTCCGCCTAGTGGAAAGTAGGCTTAAGTTACATCTTTTCTCAACGTACCAGTCTTGAATACCTCGATAAGATAACTTTTCCGCGTATTAATCATCCAAAGCACTCAAAAGATTGCATAATTTGAATGATAAGTTTTTAGCATAGGGGGTGCTCTCTCCTCGATTAGTTTACCTACTGAGAGAGCTCCTCCTTAAGAAATTCCCCTCCATACAAAATTCTATGTACCCTTATGTAAAATTTGTCATCTATTTTTGTCCCTGTTGTAATTTGTCATTTAGTTTATTGTATTGTATTTTTAAAAGATTTTTTGTATGTAGTGGAATTTTAAAATGAAAACTGAACTGAACTGAACTGCTTGGTCAGTTTAAGATATGCGTACTGTCCGAAAAAGCAGTTTCAAAAATATGAAAATTCATTCATTTCTCGGACCATTCCCTCGCTCTTCAGTCCATTTTATGGAAAGTGTGAAAAAAGCTCAATTCCAAATTTGCTTTGGAGCATGAAATTTGAATGAGGAACAGAGGTTAACTACATTTCAAACAAGAAATTTTCCCAGACGACTTCAAATCCACGGCTATGTCGAGTTTTCACAAAATGTTGACTGGAAAACCATAGCGATTATTTCACCAAAAGTGACGAATCCGGGATTCGAAATTTTCTTTGAATCTGGTTTTTCGGGTGGTAATTATTGCCTAAAATGACCATGTAGCATCTCAGAAAATAGCTAAGCCTTTGTACTAAACTGTGTATATTGTGATAAAAAGCTTTTGACAGCAGAGTAAGATTTCAGAGAGCCAGCAATGATCTAGCGCGTGAAGTTTTTTTTTTGGGTCACCCGATAGAATTCGAGGCAAAAACTCTACATTTTAAGTAAGTTTCATCCTTGAGAGAAATTCTTGGCTTAAACAACATAGATAAACATTTCAAAAAGAATTAAATTCCTCCTTCCAAAAAATTTAAGACTGCCTTGTTTTCACCGAAATCTGCGATTATAGATGTCAGTCGCATTCGCTTGATGCTATCATAATGGATAAGACGCATGGCCTGTGAAAACATGTAAGAGATACGAAAAGTCACTAACACCAAAATAGGCTTCTTAAATCTGGGAAAATGTTCTATGAAACTCACTCAGCTAGGTCACAGCATAGGTTCCAACTCTTAAAAAAGGCTTGCAGTCTCAGTTGGTCTAATTGTTGTATTTAACAAAACTGCAAACAAGGACAGCCTCACTTTTGCAAAAATAACAAAAATTAGGCAATGATCTGAATAGAACTGAGACTGCAAGAATGAAAGGCAGAAAGAACAGCGATAAAGACACAGGTATGATTTTTACACAATTGTTACAGAACAAACATCTTGTTTCCTATCACCCATGGTTCAAAGATGTAAATGATGAAATCTTGCAACGGCGTTTTTAAAGTTTTGGAACCTAAGCACTAGGTCATTTCTGGGTTGAGCAGTCTACGCCATCCCGACACCCATATCATAAGCGCCTATTTACAGACGACATAATCTCATCCAATTTTGGACGTAAAGCATTGGTTAAAATGATCGCGAATTTCTTGGATAAAGCTTTTCTGCTTATCCCCTCCGCATTAATTTTCTGGCGCTCCGACATTAAATGGATTTCCAATACACACGGATAACTTAACGTAACATGAAGAAAACAAGAACAGACCGAAATATATTACAGGATAATTTTCGGGGAGACAAAACTTGAAATTTCGTACAACAGACCTTCTGGTTATCCCGAAAAAGGTTTGGATCTCGTTTATTATGCTTCGCTTTACAAAGCAGTTTAATTTACTCTCAAAATCTATGTGAACCAAAATGTTTTTGGCCACAGAGCTACCATTCCGTTACAAATATCTCGCATTCACAGGTTGAAATTAATTTCTTTTCTTGTGAATAAATCCCATAAGAACGAAGGGTTTCCATCATTAAGCGATTTATATACTTCACTCATGAGTTTCTGCAGGTTCTTCACATGAAAAGTTATTTCGTAGTTCATCTGAACCCCATTAATTTCTTTGATGGCAAACGTTGCGCCAAGCCTAAATGTAATTATTTCTTTCGCTGGTACAGATAAGATTAAGCCACATGAGTCATACCCCCTGCAAAAGCAAGTTTAAAGACACAATACGTGAAAGAAAAGGATTTAAAACATTGTTTCACAGTGAAACAATGCACAGAAATTTCAAATGGAATGAAAACCTTGTAATATAGGAGTTGTGAAAAGTTCTTCGACTGATTGATCCTAGGTCATGAACATCCACGTAAAATTTTGTAAGAAACCGCTTATAAGAAGCTCAGCTCTAAGATTGCCAGAAATTAAGAATAACTCGAGAAACTATTTATTTAGATAAATGATGTTCTTAGCATAACTTCACTTTATTTTCACTTGTTTGCCGAAACTTACGAAACTCCACTGCTGATAAATATAACTGAAGGAGCTATAATATCGATTTTCGGAATATGCATGAAAAATTGAGTGAAGACAATGGTGAGTGACAAACTAGCCATATCAGTTTTTCTGGATTACAAATTGCATTTTCAAGGATGACAGTAAAGTCCCGCCTTTAAGAAACTGCATTATTGGAAAAACTCAAGCCTGATTTTGCTGAATACAATACCTCTTTACAAGAAACTATCCAGGCTGATTCATGTTCAGTTTCTTATATAATGGTATATAGCAATGTTATAAGGCCTGTATTTGAATATGTCTCCAAATGGTCCCAATTCTCTAGAAAAAAGAATGAAAGTTTCAAGCCCGAATTGTTAAAATTTCAAGAAACAACCTTCAGTACTGGCTCAAACCATTGGATCCTAGCACAGTGCATATCTCAAAAACGTTTTCTTAACAATTTCGACAGCTGTTTGGATTAAAAAAGTGTTTCTTATGCCATGGTATACGCACCCTGTTTTGAAGAAGTATATCTTGAAATAAGAAACCAATCAGGCCGTCTTTGTGTAATGAGTTTCTTAAAGGCGGGACTTTACTGTATGCAGGGTGGCTGGATGGCGGCTGGACAATCTTAGCCAGCATAATTTCTCACATCTATCAATTCTCACATCTACCGTATACATTTCTCACATCTATCAAATAGTTGTTTTTCGGAGTTTCAACTTATGCATACAACTGTCACATCTATTTAATAGACATTTTTCAGTGTTTTAAACTATGTATACACCTCTCACATCTATTAAATAGATGCTTTTCAGTGTTGCAAAACTATGTGTACAAATCTCGCATTTATTAAATAGATAGAGTTGCAACTTATGTGTACACATCTCACATTTATTAAACAGATGCTTTTTTTGGTATTGCAAACTATGCATACGCGTCTCACATTTATCGAATAGATGTTTTTTAGTTTTCCAAATTATATGCACAAATCTCACATCTACTAAATAAATGTTTCTGGTGTTGCAAATTATGTGAACAGTTCTCACATCTATTGAATAGATGTCTTTCAAAGTTGCAGACTATTTAGGTATACACTCCTCACATCTTTTGCACAGATGTTACTTGGTGTTCCCAAAGATGCATACACTGACCAAGCATCATGGAGTGACAAGATAGCTTTACTAGCCCGGGGGGGGGGGGTAACTACCAGATATGAAGGTACGGGGTGTGCTATTTTTTGGGGTGCCTTTTTGCCAGCAGAAAATAAATTTTGGGGTATCATTTTTGGTAAAATGACAAGTAGTCATGAATTATGGGATGTCATTTTAGAAAAATAACTCTTTAGGGTATTGATTTTGATCAAATTTCACTTACTTTGTTAAAATTTTGGATGGTTGTCACAATTTTAGGGTATAAATTTTCAATGGCCAGTAAATTTTGGGGTATCGTTTTCGCGAAAATTTATAAATTTTAGGGTGCGATTTCAGACGTCAAATGCCATATCCCCGTCACCCGCCTATTGAAGTTAAAGTTACCCCCCCCCCGGATTTACTAGATATCCCAGATTACAGCAGAAATGCTATTTCAAGGTTTACACAGGCTAGCTGGATAATTCTTGCCAGTAATGTATGGTTTCAAATGATCAAGGGAACAAGGGAGTGTACAACTGAGTATCGTGATTTTCAGAACAAATCTTAAAAGCGGCGAACAGCAATGACACATAACAGTGTTTGTTCAGATGTAATTAAAGGTTGCATGACCAATTAAAGAACCTTAAAACGCGACTTCTGGTATCAATTTCACAAGGACGTATCTGCACGAACCTCCATTAAAACTCTAAATCCAAGTCGCGTGCTTTCCTGCTCTCTTTCGGGGCTCTTTCGTCTCGAAATACTCAAACAAAGGAATTTGTTTCGAGCATCTAAGGCCCCGTTCACACTACTCCGTTCACATCCAGACTCATTTTTACTCGTAAAAACGGAGCTATTTTTCCTCCCCGTTCACACTGCTCCGTTTTTCGATAAAACGGATGTCTTTCAACAAGTGTTCACACTTGTTCTCAAAAACGGACCTGATCGTCTCTTTTTTAAAAAATACACCAGCAAGGCTTGTTGTTGTTAGCATTGTTAGCCTACTTTCAAATACCTCCGTTTTTGGTGTTCAAATTACAGATATGCGTTTTTGTTTAGCTCCGTTTTCATTCAGCTCCATTATTGTCCGCGTATTCATTTAGCTCTGTTTTGGGGTGGATTAATGTGAACGCAAAGCCAAAAACGAAGCTAAACATATCCATTTTCATGCGAAAACGGACTAGTGTGAACAGGACCTAAGCCATCTTGAACTTTCTACGGAAGGAAATCTAATGAGTCATTGTGATTGAGGGTTCTCTGCGGGTACGCTACACACTTCCAGATTGTCTGAAAATCAAATTTGGCCTAAACGGAATCCACAGTGCAGTTGTTGTACTGATCTGATAGAAAAGTTCGACTAAAGTCAAACTCCCAATCAGTTGAACACCCGCAGTGCGGATCCATGGTTTCTGCGCGCGCCAACTGAGAAGTTTTAGCTTCCAATTAACCCCTGATCACCATTGGTAGTTACTTCACTGTCCAGAGGAGGCTACTGTAGTTTCTTAGTAGAGGTTTCTTACAGAGCCGGAGGATGCATGTCAAACTTTGAAGGCACGACACTTCAAGGGCACTTTTTTCATTAAGCTACAGGGGCATTTCCTAAAATTAAAGAGAGCACTTCTTCGTTTTCGCAAAATCTTGGGGTACATGCCCCCAATGCCCCGGGTTCCTACGGCAATGGTTTTTCGCTATAAAAGATTAAGTGTATGACCTGTGGCCCACAGGCTGTAGGCTACAGGCTGTAGGCCAAGTAGTAACATGGACGCAAGTTAAAACTGAAATTTATATCTTGGGCATGAAATTTCAACAACAAACTCACCCTGGTCCAGAAATTCGAACGCAGTTTCGAAAAACCCACCAGATGTTGACGAAAGAAAAGTATTTGTCACTTCCATGTCCCATTCTGCCTCCGGCACAGAGGTGTCCATATTGAATAAATGTCCCAGTGCACACGTAAATTCCATGTCTTGGAACATGTTGGAACAATGGGGTTTGCAAAATGGAGTAGAAAAAGAGGTGGATCAAAATAAGAAGAAAAAACGATGAAAAAGTTAAAAGTCCGTCTCAAGGGTTTTAAAGAGAGAATTAAATGATATTAAAACAATAACAAGAAATTATAAAACTGCAGTCAACGAAAGTAGCGAGAACTTCTTGAAGGCATAGATGGCGAAAAATTTAGAATTTATATATGGTAAGGAATAAACAGAAATTAAAATGAAAATAAGGATGCTTACTTGATAAAAAGAAAATTTGATCGATGATATAAATACAAGGAAAAGTCGCAAACTATGAAAGCGAAGGAGTAAAGGTAAAATGCTTCTTTTAGTTGATAATGCGGCGATATGATCAAAGTGTAGCTATGATAAATAAACACGAAAAATAAACAGTAAAGTAACAAAGTTTACAAAAGGATAATTACTAGTAAGCAAAGGACAAGCAATCGAAAACAAAGCTAGCCAACGATTGAAGGTAAAGGAAAATTCACAGTGTACTTATATCAGAGAAACAAAAACAACCTGAATGGAAATAACGAAGTTAAGGCAAAATAAATTAACGATGAATAATGATAAACGCAAACTTCGCAAACCCAAACATCAAACGAGTGTAGTAAACGACTTCTTGAACTGACCCAATTCGTCGATTGCAAGAAACTGCTTATACGAGTTTGGGACAGTATTTATTTCAAGCGACAGGAACCTAACAGGAGGGAATCCTGACCTATTTAAACTTATCAAAACACAATAATCTCAAATCCACTAGGAATAGGTTTTAGCATAAAAAACGAATCAGAAAAGAAAACAGCTCGCTCACAGCAAAATAGAGAAAAGGTCAAAATCTGCGTAGGCCACCACTGGCTTAGATTACCACTATTTCAACCAATGTAAACAACGGAGAGTGTCAATCAGGAAGCTTGCAACTATATCACAGCAAAATAGAGAAAAGGTCAAAATCCTTGTAGGCCACCACTGGCTTAGATTACCACTATTTCAACCAATATAAACACCGGTGTGTGTCGAGCAGGAAGCAAGCAACTACTGTAAAATAAAGAAAAGTTCAAAATCAATGAAGGCCACCATTGGCCAAGATTACCACTATTTCAACCTATGTAAACAACGGAGAGTGTCAGTCAGGAAGCTAGCAACTATATCACAGCAAAATAGAGGGGAGGTCAAAATCTGATTGGTTAAGATCACCACCATTTAACCAATGTAAACCACGGACATCGTCCAGCAGGAATATAATAACTAGCTCCCATAAAAAAAAGAGAGGTCAAAATCTGATTGGTCGAGATTACCACGATTTCAACCAATGTAAACACCAGAGAGTGTCGAGCAGAAAGAAGATAGCAACTGGCTCAAAGCAAAACAGATGTGAGGTCAACATCTGATTGCCTTTGATCGCTATTATTTCAATCGATGCAAATAACGGAGAGCGTCGATCAGTTTGTAATGAGAAAAGAAGTGTGTCGATGTATTTCCTCTTACAGTGCCTCAGGCTTGTGGTTGCATCCCCTATTGAAAATTAACTGTTACAACCACCCCCTATTAAATCTCCTCACCTGGACACCGGTACACATGAGGTCTTTCAAAAGAAGTTCGTTGAATCATTACAAAACACCTTTATCCCTTCAAATGACCATTTTGACAACCAAAAAGGAGACTGGGGAGAGCGGTTTGAAACGCCCATATATACGATTTACGAGCGAGAGGCTACCAAGTCGTGTTCTAGGCCAACAAATTATCCAACTTTAAAAGCTCTATTAAGCCTCCAGGGGGGTTCTTTAATTTCGGAACTTCCAGAGGGGGACTTAATGGAGAGGGGAGGGGGCTTATTAGAGAGGGGGGCTTATTCGTAAAATCAGATGACAAGGATATATTTGATAGCTTTTCAGTTCTTTTATCCAATATTTTGCGGAATCAACATACATTTTTACGATTCAAATTCATAAATTCAACACAGTTTTTATCCCAAACCATATCAAAATTAACATGCAAGGTTGTGTCGCTAAGTAAATGGAAATATTTGGTAAATTCTAAGCTTTGTGTGTATGCTAAGTAAACTATGCGTAAGTGGGGGGGGGCTTAATAGAGAGGGGAGCTTATTTCAAATTTTGACGAAGCGGGGAGGGGCTTATTAGATAAGGGGGCTTACTAAAGAGGGGGGCTTAATAGAGCTTTTACGGTAAACCCTCTTTCTAATAAGTCTTACGAGAGGGTTTCTTATGAAACCTGTATGAATCTCGAGCTGTATGAATGACGCTCTCAGACCATCAGACCAGTACTTGATGTCACTCAAAATACAAGAAACTCTATTTTGGGTGTGAGCCTCAAGAGTTTCTTATAGGTGGGAGGGGGGTAATTATTTGTCAGTACGCTAAAAGTTTCTTTCAAATGGTTTCTTAAATGCGGGGCCTTCCTGTACTTTCTTTGGGCCACCCATTACGATCCAAAGTTCTCTTGAAAAATGTTTCACAAGATACCTTAAAAAGGATGTTTTGCACTTCATACCTTACGCACAACTATTTTGACATTTTTATGTCGCATCATAACAAAATGACTTTCAAATTTCTTGCTCTGTTGTCACAAAGTTCTAAAATAAATAACAACAAAAATCTATCAAAATACGACTCAGGCGCGACATTGTATCCTCGACTTAATCATTATACAATCACAAAAATTATCTCCAATTTTCAATAAACAGGGTCTTGTCAATTCTATGTTTACGTAAGTAAGGGAAAACGCTTGTGATATGATCAAAAATCAAATTCAGCCGACAAAAGGCCCACTCCCTCCCCTAATCAAGTTATCAATTTAAAGTTACAGTAGAAGAGTATCTTTACTGATAAATCGAATCAATACATTAGTTGTGGTGGTGAATTTTTATCGCTGTGTGTTGACGAGACAAAAGCATTAAAAAATGAGCCTTTAAAATGTTAAACAAAGTTCCCTGCCTGGGCAGAACCACGTAAAAAATCATCTGTCAAGTATGACCTCTGATGACTGTATCCATGTGGACCTCTCTGCATAAGAGGTAATCTATCCATTTTGAAACCCTGAATAAGACTTATACGCGGTGACTACACTCGAGTAAACCTTCATACTAAGAAACAAAGTTCCCTATCTGGGCAGAACCACAAAAAAACATCATCTCGTATCCAGTATGACCTCTGATGACTGTATCCATGTGGACCTCTCTGCATAAGAGGTCATCTATCCATTTTGAAACCCTGAATAAGACTTACGCGGTTACTACACTCGAGTAAACCTTCATACTAAGAAACAAAGTTCCCTATCTGGGCAGAACCACAAAAAAACATCATCTCGTATCCAGTATGACCTCTGATGACTGTATCCATGTGGACCTCTCTGCATAAGAGGTCATCTATCCATTTTGAAACCCTGAATAAGACTTACGCGGTTACTACACTCGAGTAAACCTTCATACTAAGAAACAAAGTTCCCTATCTGGGCAGAACCACAAAAAACATCATCTCGTATCCAGTATGACCTCTGATGACTGTATCCATGTGGACCTCTCTGCATAAGAGGTCATCTATCCATTTTGGAACCCTAAATAAGACATACGCGGTGACTACAGTCGACTAAACCTTCGTACTACGAAACAAAGTTCCCCATCTAGGCAGAACCACGTAAAAAATCATCTCCTGTCAAGTATGACCTCTGATGACTGTATCCATGTGGACCTCTCTGCATAAGAGGTCATCTATCCATTTTGAAACCCTGAATAAGACTTATACGCGGTGACTACACTCGAGTAAACCTTCATACTAAGAAACAAAGTTCCCTATCTGAGCAGAACCACAAAAAAACATCATCTCCTGTCAAGTATGACCTCTGATGACTGTATCCATGTGGACCTCTCTGCATAAGAGGTCATCTATCCATTTTGAAACCGTAAATAAGACATACGCGGTGACTACAGTCGACTAAACCTTCATACTACGAAACAAAGTTCCCTATCTGGGCAGAACCACGTAAAAAATCATCTCCTGTCAAGTATGACCTCTGATGACTGTATCCATGTGGACCTCTCTGCATAAGAGGTCATCTATCCATTTTGGAACCCTAAATAAGACATACGCGGTGACTACAGTCGACTAAACCTTCATACTACGAAACAAAGTTCCCTATCTAGGCAGAACCACAAAAAGCATCATCTCCTATCCAGTACGACCTCTGATTACTGTATCCATGTGGAGATTTCTGCATAAGAGGTCATCTATCCATTTTGGAACCCTAAATAAGACATACGCGGTGACTACAGTCGACTAAACCTTCGTACTACGAAACAAAGTTCCCTATCTAGGCAGAACCATAAAAAAACAACATCTCCTATCCAATATGACCTCTGATGACTGTATCCATGTGGAGATCTCTGTATAAGAGGTCATCTATCCATTTTGAAACCCTAAATAAGACATACGCGGTGACTACAGTCGACTAAACCTTCATACTACGAAACAAAGTTCCCTATGTAGGCAGAACCACAAAAAATCCTCATCTTGTATCCAGTATTACCTCTGATGACTGTATCCATGTGAAGCTCCTTGCAAAATGAAACCAAGAGGTCATCTATGCATTTTGGAGCCCTGAATAAGACTTACGCGCTGACTGCATTCACGTAAACCTAATACTACGAAACAAAGTTCCCTATCTGGGCAGAACCACAAAAAAAACATCACTCGTATCCAGTATGGCCTCTGATGACTGTATCCATGTGGAGCTCCTTGCAAAATGAAACTAAGAGGTCATCTATGCATTTTGGAGCCCTGAATAAGACTTACGCGCTGACTGCATTCACGTAAACCTTCAAACCAACGTAAACTGGTTTGCATTCACGTAAACTTCATTTGTCACGTAAGTCCCCTGCCTGGGTAAACACCACGAAAAACAGCATCTCCAACCCAGTATGACATCTACTGACTGTATCCATTTCGAGCTCTCTGTAAAATGAAACTAAGGGCTCGCCTGTTTATTTTCAACTTACTAGGATCGAGAATTATATGCTAAGTACATCCAGAAAAGATATCAAACTATTAAAACCAAGTTAAGGGTTCGCACATTCACTTTTGATTTACGAGAAAAATATTAGATGTGCTGAACACATAAATAAGTAAGGTTTTACCAAGTAACCACTCAAATCGTAGCAAAAAGTTCCCTGCTTGGTAGAAACCACGAAACAGTCTATTCGAACCAAAATGACCTCTACTCTCCATAATCAGGCCGAGTTCTCTTTAAAATAAGTGCTTGCCTGTTCATTTTGTAGCCAAGAGTAAAAGTTATGCACACCAAGGGTTCGCCTGTTTATTCCGGATCCATGAATAAAAATACACTGACAATACACAACCATCATAGAGCATGGTGACAGGTAAAACGTACCACAGTTCTAGACTAATTAGACCATCAACATCACCTTATCTTTGGGAGGGGATGAAATGCTGATACCTAGCAAACACAAATACCTTGGAACAGTTCTAACATCATCAGGCTCCTTCAATCCCGCTATCGAAAGTCTGGCCGAGGGCCAATACAAGAACACCACAATGAATATCTTCAGTTTGGAACATATCCCGTTAACTTTGCAGAATCGCTTTCTGTTAGTTAGATAAGACGTAAACCAAGCAAGTTTTAGATAAAGAGAGGAAGGACAAAGGATAAGAAGGGAGGGAAGGACTTATCAAAGGGGGAGTATTGACCTTTTACTGCCAGTTGTCATTTTCTTTCGAGGCACATAATAGGACCTGTCTGCGCAACGATAGAATCCCGTTGTTTGTTAGAAGTCAATCGGATGAGTGGTAGCACTTAAAACGTCCAGCTAATGGTGCACAGTTTAACGATTGGATCTTTAGTTTTATTCCATTTGTTGTAACCTCCTTTTGATGTTGTTGATGATGATGATTATTATTATTATTGTGAAAGCGGAAGATGTTGCGACTGGGCGAGCAAGATATCAGACCAGACAGAAATGAAACTGCACAGACCATCATGTAGCGTGGTATAAAGAAGACACTTGTAAATAGTTGTTGGTTTTGTACATAGTTATATCATCATTTGCTGTCTTGTTTTGCTATTTCCTACTCGAATGAACCCAAAAGGAAGATTATATCAAGGACCTAAGCAGAAGAAAAGAGAGGTCGTGACAACAGCTAGGACATAACCAACTCGAACAATGAAAATAAATGAGAAATTCGTAAATGCATTAACACGATCCCAGGAAACCAAAAACTCATTCCAAACGAAAAGACATAATTTCAAATGAAAGGTTGTACAGGCAATGCGTCTTAAAGATCAAAGAATTCCCTTGATAAACTATGAAATCCTTCATTTGACCTTTCAAATTTCATTACGTTTCTTGGTTGAAGCTTTCTCTATGGAAACAGGGCACAGTGCAGACCCACAATTTAATGATATGGTCAATAAAACAAGATCATCGTCTTACCAATACACAGTTTGTTTTCCCGTTTGGAAGCACTGAATAAGTATTGTCGAACCGTCCATTTTTCATATCTTGATTATTTTTGCATATCACTGCATCTTCAGGGACTGGTTATTATTAATTCTTGCTGGGGGGGGGGGGGTGGAAGACATTTTCAAATACTCGATAGAATTTTCATAGGCCTTCCCTGCTTTTTTCAAAAATTTGGTGCCCCCTCCAACATGGCATGAAACATTTTCAGCCCCTCTCCCAGTATGATAACAAAATATAAAACAAGCAAAGAAATGCAGTAAAAACCCGCATATAAGAACGTAGTGATTAAGAACCTACAGGTGAAATTCTGAAATTAGACCCCCAATCTATAAGAACCAATTCAGCCTAAAATTGAAATAGGTTCTTATTCGTAAAGATCACCAAATTAGATACAAAAACTCCAGCTGCTTTTTCATCGAGCCTATATGGACTGAAACTGTCATACGTAAAAATTGCAAAGAACTCTAAAGATGCTTTGAAAGCTTTTCCTTGCATTCTGTAAAATTTCTGATTCTTCCACAGACTGCCGTTATGAATGAGGCCTCCTGAACCCAGTTGCCTCTGAACTGACAGTAATTAATGGGCTTGAAGTTTCAATCTGAACAAAAGAAATACCTGGAAGCCCTGAATGAAATAAGAACCAATTTAAGAACCTGAACAGCCTTATTTCCTACTAAATACTCAATACACAAGAACCTAATCAGACTGACTTGCAAAATTGCAGGTTCTTATACGCGGGTTTTACTGTAAAGAAATTTGCAATATTTGTCTTGATTTGGCTTGGTAACTTGTAAGTAATCATCTCATTTCTTTGTTATTTCATGGGCAATTCCGAAATCAAAACAACAGTGTCCGAACTACCCATGGTTTGATTTGATACTACCAGTTCAAAATTTGCAATTCGACACTAAATTTCACAAATGTTTCATGGTATATATGCAACAACAAAAGCACTTCGTGTAAATGCTTTGAATATTTCCAAATCCAACTGTGTGTCTATACTTTTAAAACCTTTGCAATTCGACGCTAAATCTAGCAAGTCTTTTGATACTATTTCCCCTTTAATACAATTACAACTCCTGAAAACTTTGTTGTGTTGTATCTACGTAATAAAAGCACTTCGTGTAAATGCTTTGAAGATATGTGCTTCAAATCCAAATGAAAGTGTGTTTATATTTATAAAAGCTTTGCAATTCGACGCTAAATTTGACAAGTCTTTTGATACTATTTCCCCTTTGATACAATTACAACTCCTGAAAACTTCGTTGTGTTGTATCTACGTAATAAAAGCACTTCGTGTAAATGCTTTGAAGATATGTGCTTCAAATCCAAATGAAAGTGTGTCTATACTTTTAAAAGCTTTGCAATTCGATGCTAAATTTAGCAAGTCTTTTGATACTATTTCCCCTTTAATACAATTACAACTCCTGAAAACTTTGTTGTGTTGTATCTACGTAATAAAAGCACTTCGTGTAAATGCGTTGAAGATATGTGCTTCAAATCCAAATGAAAGTGCGTTTATATTTATAAAAGCTTTGCAATTCGACGCTAAATTTGACAAGTCTTTTGATACTATTTCCCCTTTGATACAATTACAACTCCTGAAAACTTCGTTGTGTTGTATCTACGTAATAAAAGCACTTCGTGTAAATGCTTTGAAGATATGTGCTTCAAATCCAAATGAAAGTGTGTTTATATTTATAAAAACTTTGCAATTCGATGCTAAATCTAGCAAGTCTTTTGATACTATTTCCCCTTTAATACAATTACAATTCCTGAAAAATTTATTGTGTGGTATATATGCAATAAAAGCACTTTGTATGAAATGTTTTGAAAGTATGAGTTCCAAATCCAAATGTGTGTCTATACTTTTAAAAACTTTGCAATTCGATGCTAAATCTAGCAAGTCTTTTGATACTATTTCCCCTTTAATACAATTACAATTCCTGAAAAATTTATTGTGTGGTATATATGCAATAAAAGCACTTTGTATGAAATGTTTTGAAAGTATGAGTTCCAAATCCAAATGTGTGTCTATACTTTTAAAAACTTTGCGATTCGATGCTAAATATAGCAAGTCTTTTGATACTATTTCCCCTTTAATACAATTACAACTCCTGAAAACTTTGTTGTGTTGTATCTACGTAATAAAAGCACTTTGTATGAAATGTTTTGAAAGTATGAGTTCCAAATCCAAATGTGTGTCTATACTTTTAAAAACTTTGCAATTCGACGCTAAATATAGCAAGTCTTTTGATACTATTTCCCCTTTAATACAATTACAACTCCTGAAAACTTTGTTGTGTTGTATCTACGTAATAAAAGCACTTCGTAATAAAATCTTTGAACCTATGAGTACCATATCCAAATAATCATGTGTGTCCATGTCTATTCAAACTTTACAATTTGAGATTAATGTTCACAAATCTTTTGAAACCATTCCCAGTTATTAAAATTAAAACTCCAAAAAGCTTTGCCATGTGGTGGTCTATATGTCATACAAAGCACTTCGTATGAATGCTTTGAATGTACGAGTTCTAAAGCCAAGTGAATGGCTGTATGTATGTATTTATATATGTATGTATGACCCATCAAAAATAAAACATATATACACTATCAATAAAAGAAAGGAAATCTAATTATAATATCTATAAATATAGAATTAAAGGCAAAACTACATATCTAATTTAAAACTCTAATTTAAAACACCCCATGGTAAAAGATGGCAGGGATAGCATTAAAAGGTCAATGCGACCTTGTTTCCATAATGATCCCTCCAGGAGTGCAATTCAAAAGGAAAAAGTAAGAAAAGTTTTCGAGAAAAGAAATAAAATGTTTTCATGGAACAACAAACCTTTAACAAACCTTTTGATACCACTCCTCGCTTTCCATCAAAGGCTTCCACTCAAAAGGAAGCAAGAAGCGATATTTTTGTGGTATCAATGCCGTAAGAAACACTTCGTAAGGCCTTAAAACACATGACTTCTAAATCCAGATAAATATGGGTGTCTGTACCAGGTTAAAATGTGCGATATGACACTAAATTTCACAAGTATTTTGATTACATATTGTAATTCTTTTGGTTATCGCAGCTACCATATCATTTAACCTACACTTTCACACCCGCATTCCAGAAAGGAGCCCGCACGTCCAACAAACCCACTTTGGCCAAGTGTTTTTGGCTTTAGCTGTTGCTAAGCTAAGCTGGCAATACCGACAGATTTAGTCACACGTGATCTATAGAGCATACAATAAACGCAAAAAATTTCGGACATTAGTATTTTCGGGACAAATCATATGTGGTTCTTAATATTTTGCGTCCGAAAGTTTCGCAGCAAAGTAACGTCACGAGAGAGCATTTTTCATACTCCGAAGGTACTTGAGTGATATCTGAAACCTTATGTACAATAACGTTTAAAATTTACAATCAAAGCGAAAGAATACAGTTTCTAAATAGTTTTCTTGAAACTATACAGAGAGGTTGCCTGTTTTGACTAAGCAGACAGGCTATTCCATAGTTTTGCACCTCTATAAGAGAAACATCTCTGGCCATTTGCTGACCTTTTCATCGGCAAGGTCGGTCACTGTATCATAAAGGCTATATGATGAGCAAGACGAATTTCGGGTGAAAAAGGTCATACAGGTATTGTAGGAACCCTGTGGAGTCACCCCACCACTTGAGTGTCATGACAAGGGGTCGCGGACTCGATTAGGTCTGCTATTTTTCTGCGATTCCAGCGCTTGGCGCTGAAAAACGCAACTTCACCTTCACCTATCAGTTCAACCACTGAGCATCCATATTTTACGCTCAAGCGGGATTTGATTTGCATGCCTGAAAAGGACAATGGATGTCAAATGCCAATGACTGACAATGAAAATTCAGTGACATTGCGAATCAGGAACCCTGACCTGACAGCATATGTGCAGTGTGCTAAGCAGTGGGGGCTCTTGGAGGAGCATCAGCGACGGTAGCAATTGCTGTTGCTGTTGTTCTTTCGTCTGGGGTTCCCATTGCTCAACATCATTCTCCTATCCTGGCCTGACATTCACTTGTGACACGGATTTGTGCATTTATGAGTGATCAATTGTATGTTTAGCATTTTCTAGTTATTTATTCAGTTCTTGATATCAGCATGTCTTTTTGTTAATGCCCACGTGGCAGTCAACGTTCTTTGCTCCTTGTAGTCCTGTTTCTGTAATGTTTGTTAGGTGCAATAAGTCAATCCAAAAGCCAAGCAGGGCGTGGGAACCATGTCATAATTTCGACATAAAGAGTATAATTACATCTGCCTGGCATGATATCTGGTTTCTTTAAGCAGATCTAAATGACGGAACTACTACTTAAAAAAGATTACAGAAAAACCAAGAAAATCCTAAAGAAGATAACGAAACCTAGACATGTTTTTTTTCAGTTACCGTAAAAGCTCTATTAAGCCCCCTTGGGGGCGTTCGGACCTCCCAGAGGGGGGCTTAAAAGAAAGGGAGGCTTAATAAAGAGGGGGGCTCATTTACAAAATCAAGTGACAAGGATATATTTGGTAGCTTTTCAGTTCTTTTATCCCATATCTTGCCGAATCAACATACAATTTTACGGCTCAAATACATAAATTCGACACAGTTTTCATCCCAAACCATACTAAAATTAACAAGCAAGGTCGTGTAGCTAAATAAATGGAAAATATTTGGTAAATTCTAGAACTTTGTATAAGTGGGGGGGGGTCCTAATAGAGAGGGGGGCTGATTTCAAATTTTGACTCAGAGGGGAGGGGCTTAATAGAGCTTTGGCGGTAAGAACAGCAATAGCTTCTGTCCATGAGCCAACTTGAAGCGAAACGTGGCTCGTTAGTGAAAATTTCAAAATGATGAAGCAGCAATAAGGTGGCTCACAACCAAGTAAATAATAGACTTGCTCCAAATCTATTACGTGGTATATCAGAACCAAGAAACATAGTTACTTCTGCGGGGGTGTAAACTATGAAGAGGACGCTGTGAAGGAAACGCCCTCGCAGAATTAACTATGTTCCTCAGTGCTGATATACCATGGAATGGACTTGGAGCAAGTGTAAGTAAAAATAAGTTCACACTAACACACATTTAGTGTCCTGTAACTTTAGAGAGCGCGTGGCCGAGTGGTTAAGGCGTCTGACTCGTAAGCCAAAGGTCAGGGCGGCCGTAGGTTCAAATCCCGCGCTGGACAGTTTGGTCGCTGTCCGTAACTCTAGCCCGGGTCGACCAGTGCCATGTGAGGGAAATCTGGTAGCTGTGGCGGGTAGCTGCGGCGGACTGATGGTAAAACATCCGTGGCCCCTGCTGGAAATAAGTCTTTCAGACTTTCGCAGGCTAGCCACGTTAAATATAAGTACCTACCTACCTACCTAACTTCATATTTATATATATATATATATATATATATATGTATTTCATATTTCATATTTTCTGGCTAAAGAAGTAATGTCCCGTTCAAATTCCTGGCCTGACCATCCTCCCCTGGGACATTATTATTAATATTATTAACAATTTTTTTTACGTTGGCAAGAAAAAATACACATATACATAGCTAATAAGCTAATTAAAGCCAACAAAATAATTTAAAACCTACTTTACAGTGTCCCAAACAAGCCTACAAAAACCCTAAATCTTTGATAAAAACTTTGCACAATCTGCAGATGCAAGTATTTCCTTCCCATGATTTTATTTTTCGTTTGAATTCAGCGAGTGTGTTGGAATCTTTAATTTCCCTCGGTATTTAGACTGTTTTTCGTTTTGAATATTTCAATCATTAGCAGTTGCAGATTGTGCTGATGAAAAGTTCCATATTTTTTCTTCAGTTTTTCTAGCTCTGATTCACTATCTTTGCATACCAACCGCAATGCTCTTTCGTGAACGCGATTTAACTTCGAATTTGTTGCTCTGTCATGAAACATCCATACAAGTGGACAATAATTAAATTGCGACCTGATGAAAGAATTCATTAAAATTTCTGATTTGATGGGATCAATGTAATTTGACAAACGAGCAAGCGCGTGAAGCTTTTGGTTGGCCTTTTTAGACAAATCTTCAACATGTTTTTTGAAACTTAATTTCTTATCAAAAGTCACACCTAATAATTTCTCGTAATCACTTTCATTAATCCTTGAATTTCCAATTGAGATTGTTGTTTCAGTACTTTTATCTCCAAATATCATCAGTTGGCATTTGTCATCATTTAATTTTAAAAAGTTGTCAGAAAACCATTTTACTAGTACAGAGCTGTCCTCTTCTAATTGTTTGATAATAGTATCAAGATCCGGATGGCATGCAAAGATTGTGGTATCATCAGCATAGTTACATATCTTTGTGCGATGTGAAAACCAGAATATGTCATTTACAAAGACATTAAACAATAAAGGCCCTAGGACCGACCCTTGGGGTACTCCAATCTTTATTTCTTTCCAATCACTAAAAGAGCTGTTGATCTTTACTCTCTGTTGTCTATTTGATAGATAGCTCCTTATGAGCTGAAGGGCATCCATATTAAGTCCATAGGCACTCAATTTTGCTATTAAAAGACCATGGTTTACACAGTCAAAAGCCTTTGAAAGATCCATGAACACTGCCCCTGCAAGTCCCTTATTATCAATGCTGCTCTTACAGTATTGCAAAAAGTTCAACAAGACATGCTGTGTGTTGTACCCTTGTCTAAACCCTCCTAATAGTGGTGAAAAAAAGCGTGCAGTAAATTCAGATAATTGCCTATGCATTAGTCGCTCAAATATTTTTGCGATTGAAGGAAGGAGACTTATTGGTCTGTAATTCTTTTTGCTCATATTATCATCCTTCTTGAAGAGTGAAGAAACATCGGCATTTTTCATATCATCTGGGAAGCTACTTTCCTCAACAAGTTTATTAAAAAGCTCGGTGAGAGGAAAACAGAACAAATCTGCGTTGGACTTTAATATTTTTGCAGGGATTGCTTGCTGTGGTGAACCCTTCTTAGGATCTAAATTTTGCAACTGTTCTAGCATTTCTTCGACTGTGATCTTCCTGAAGGAGAAGTTTATGGTGCTCTTGACGGACGACTTTATCCTGAGGACACTGGGATGTGACTGAAAACGTTTTACAAACGTTAAGCAGGGATCGTCCTCGTGATCATTCAAAGACTCTTGCTCATGTTCACTGGCGATACCCAAAGTTTCCGTTATATTAACAAAGTAGTTATTTAGAATTTCAGCAACTTTGCCCTCATCTGATTCAACAACACCATTTTCTAAAAGGGTGATACAAGAGCTACTTTGAATCTTATTTGAAAACAAGGGTTTTACAGTTTTCCAGAACCTCTTATTGTCACTGACAACTTTTGGATCAAGTTGAGCATAGTAAGACTTCTTATTCTGACGAAGAATTTTAACACACAGGTTTCTTTGCCTCTTTTAAGCAGCCCAATTTTCATTTGTTCGAGTTTTATTGAAACTGTTCTTTAACCGTGTGCGCTTCATATTTGCCTTTCTAAGTTCTTTGGTCATAAAGGGTCCATCGTTAGCTCTAAGGTATTTTTTCTTAAGAGGTGCTTGCTTATCTAGTATGCTCTTAACAGTTGAATCGAAAGTTTTGAAATCTTCCTTCATTAAAGGTTGTGAGTTTAACTCTTCTCCAACCTTCTCTCTGAACGAATGGTTGTCAAATTTACTGTAATCTCGGTAAGTGATAATCCTAGGGCCTCTTTTATGGAAACTGCCTTTCAATGTAGTCACCACCATTGCATGAAAATCACACCCCCGGCCATTTGCACATACAAAATTCCCGGCCCGGGGGCATTTGACTGTCAATTTTCCCCCGTCCCCGGGCATTTATGACAGCCACTGGGATACCCTCTGATTCCCAGGGTACCACTGGGAATGTGTGTTCTCTCAGTGCCCTGCCCCCGGCATTCGACAAACAATTCCCCAGCCCCCAGGCACTTGTGCATGAAATTTTTGATGACCCTCGGGCAGCCCGGGGGATGGTCAGGGAAGAAAAATGAATAAAACATAATTAGTACAGTAAGATCAAACCATGATCATCTTTGAAGCAAAAAAAAGCTAATAACTTGTCGCATAATACTAAAAGGCTCCCTATTGGCGCCTCACGGAGTGCATTAGCGACAGTGACTAGATTTGCCTAATACAGTACCAAGCAAAGCCAGCATCAAAGACGCTGCTTACAGGATTTTTAAGCACGTCAAAGAATCAAAGGTAACTGGCCATTTCATCTTATATCGTATTAAAAAGGATCCCTACAGGTACCTCACGGACGGAATCGAACAAAAGGCCTTTATGGATGATTATGAAAAAACACGAAGACTTCGTAAATGAAAAACAATAAAGACCGTTCGTCTACTTAGCAAGATCTTTTAACCATCCCCTTTTTGTATCAATCGAAGAGATCCTACAAGTGCTTCAAGTAGATGATTATGAAAACCACACAAACCCCTAAAAGAAGATCATAAAAACCTGGACATGTTTTTGAGATGAGGACAGTGATAGCTTCTATCTAATGAAGTATACTAGTAAGATCCATCCAAGATTATCTTTGAAGCAATCTGTTAAGCATGAAAAGCTTCACTGAATAGCTCAACTCATACCGAAAAGATCCCTAACCACAGTGCTGTCTTCTATTTACCTGGCAAAAACAGCATATAAGCCCGGAGGGGGGGGGGTACTTGATTGTTTAATTCGCAAGTGATACTGGACGTGCCGCTAATATAGGTGGGTTTTCCACCTGAAATTCCGTACATATGGGTCTGCTTTTAACCTTAATTCTGGTAGATGGGTAGCTTTTCAGAATTTTAATCACAATTGAAGAAACTTGAATAGACCTTGCATTCTCAAATCGACAAAATTCATAGGCATGGCTACGAAACTTCCTGAAATTCATGTAAACGGGTTCGAAATTCTTGAAAAATTCTGCCATACAAATGGGTGCCTTTGTCAAAGTCCAGATTCACGTCGAGTCACGTTGACAGTGAAGTACTACCCCCCCCCCTCCCCGGGCAAAATACGCTGCTTACAGGATTTTGTAAGCACGTCAAACAACCAGAGATAACTCACTATTCAATCCAACACTGAAAAGGTCACTAGTGATGCTTCAATTAAATAATCTTTTAGACACGTCGAAAAACAGAGGGTAATTTCAACCACATTCAATCCTAAAAAGGATCCTTAGAAGTGCATCACGGAGTTTCTAATTTTGACATCGTTACAAGAATTCATAAAAACCTAAGCAAGATCTTATCAAACATGTTTTCACAGAAGCTGACATGAAAATAGACAACCGATCACCCTTTCTGGCACCAATCAAAGAAACCATGGATTTGTTGGGGAGGCAAGGTATGCGCTGTCCGAGGAAACTTATGTGTCCCCCCGTGCAGTGGGTTAAAGATCATGCACAGTAGCGTTTTAGGGTGAAGCTCTGACGGGCACATGAGATTTAACCCACTGCAAGGGGGGGGGAGACGTTAGTTTCCTCGGACAAATTGTGTCTTATCTCCCAAACAAGGATCACTCGAAGCAGCCTTGAAGGAAAATCACAAAAACCTGAAATAGTTTTTGACGAATGAAGTACATGGGTACGTAGCAAAACAAACTATAAATCCTCTTCTCAAGGAATCTTTTAAGCAAGGCAAACAACAGAAGATAACTGAATATTTCATTCGATGCTGACAAAAAAAAGGATTTTTTGCACAAACTTGAACTTCAAAGGATTATAACTCGATGAATTTTTAGCGGATTTGCAAATTCTGCTGTCAAAATTAAATTAATCTAAAATCTCAGAAAAGGGGTTACTTTACAAAGTACCCATCGTTATTTTATCGTTATTTTTAGTATTTGCTCAAAAATGTCGAACAACTTTTTAAGACACCCTGTATGCGGCTTTTTACTGTAACCCTAACCGAATCAGTAAACCGACAAACTGACTAAAATTATGATCAATTGCAATGCATTATCGGTAACTCCCGGAAATGCGTAATGACAACAGCATACAACAATTTTTGATTAGCTTAGGAAATACAAACCACGAGGAGATAGGGAGAGAGGTATGCAACGTGCTTTCTCCGTGATATCAGCTCCGGTCTAATCAAGTTACAAGACACCATGATGACCGCAGTCGAGGTCAGACTTGTAAAACAATTTTTACAGTTTTTCCCTATTGAGATTAGGAAACTAACTATGCCCTATCAAGGGTGTTAGGACACGGATGTTTTGCTTGATTATTTATTTACCTTGTTTTGATCCCTGTGTCTTGTTTTGTTGTCTTGTTTTCTGTTCTGTTTCGTCTTCAACTGAGCGTCAACTGAGCGTGATAGGCCCAACCGCTCTCAAGTTGTTCGAATAGAGCTCCCTTGTATCTCTGTGTCTTAGTACGCCTTCGCACAAGATAGGTTTTAAAACCGCAAAAAACCTATCTTGTGCGAAGGCGCACTAAGACACAGAAATACAAGTGAGCTCTAGTCGAACAACTTGAGAGCGGTTAGGCCTAACACGCTCAGTTGAGGACGAAACAGAACAGAAAACAAGACAACAAAACAAGACAAAGGGATCAAAGCAAGGTGAATAAATAATCAAGCAAAACATCCGTGCCCTAACACCCTTGGCCCTATCTTTAACTGAATGTCATTTTGCCAATTATAGCACAGGCATAGAGTCTTCGCAAAACTAAAAACATTAATTGCGTAAATGTTATTGCTCGGGCAATAATGCAACATGTTTGTAGGTTGGAAATTAAAGTTGTTACCTCGATATGACCGAAGGCTTCTTCAATGTTTCCCTTCGGCCCAAGCCTAAGCAGTGTTAGAAATCAAATTCAAATGGCTCCAGTGCGTCTGAACAGTTAGCTCCTACAAAGCGTTCATCCTAATTTTAAAGGGGATAGACATAGCTATACCTCGTACCCACAATAAATAGGCTAGAGAAACGTCCACAAATCCATTGTTTCTTTAGCCACACAATGAAACCGGTTGTGACAAAATTGTCGAATACAATAGCTTATATTTTTGACCTGGCCCGGGCCACCTCATAACGATTCCCTTTAAACTGCCTCTAAAATATTACTATGTACCATTGTAATAGAAACTGAGGGTTAATCAGCCTGGATATTTTCTTATGGAGAGGTATTAGGAACCTTTAGCAACTAGGACGGCAACTGCAACGCCAACACAAATTGCCCGTTGTTTCCGAACTTCGTCTTGAAAAGACTCCTTGTTTTCTGTGCGAATTTGCTTCCCTTTAGAGTCTATGAAGTTGTCCTTTTCAACTGCACAACTTGGAAATCCTACCTCAAACATGCTGTTCTTCAGATCTGGATCTTCGAAGTGAAACTCACTCATTTTACATGTTAATTATCAAGGAAAAAGAAGGTTCCAAAGTATTTAGATGAAAGAGGAGATTTTGTCTTGGCTTCAAAACATGTGAAGGTAACTTGTGGGAAACTATACTCGGTTGTATCATACAAAACAACGTTCTGGCTGGCGTTGCCGTCCTGATTGCTTTAAGTCCATATTTTATTCAGCCAAACTGGCCCTGAGTTTCTTACAATACAATTTCTTAAAGGCGGGACTTATGGTATCATGGATCACTCCATGAAAAATCTTGGACGTTCAATCCTTATCTGTAAACCATTAAATCCCCAAGATTATCTCAATTTAATAATATTTTCAAACCATATCTACCTGGATAATATAATGCAATTTATTTAAACAAATTATATTTGTGAAGTAAAAATTGTGGTAAATAAACGATGATAAGCCATTTGTTTTCCTTCACAACTAAACAACTTGGAGTATCTGCAACAAGGAGGTCCTGTACGTAGCAAAAAATAACATATCTACAGGGTGTCCCTAAAAAAATTGTGCCCGTTTGTGTGGCTATTGTGGAGGAGCTGTACTTTCAATCATTTCGATTTTTACACAGTTGCATAGGTCAGGCTTCAACTTAGATTTTAAGATCCTGTTTGAGACAATCTGACCAGTGGTTGCTGATTTAAGGCAGAGAAAAGGCAAGGTAAGTGGTTGCTTCAAAAACAGCACTTCTATTGTTTTCCAGCAATGTCAAACTACAGTAAGTTTTCAAAGAAAGGGTCCTAGCGTCGTATTAAAATTTTAGCTAAATCGTTCAAAGGGTTAGCAGTGTTGTCTATTCATAAGAGAGCACTTTCTACCTTATAAGGGAACTGTCATTTTAAATACTGGGTACAGGGGTGGAAGAAATTTTTATACAAATAGCAAAATTTTCTTACCCCATTCAAGAAGTTGAACGAAATTTCACACCCCCTTTCAACATAGCAAAAAATTTTATACCCCACTGTTGAGCTATTTAGCTTGGATATATTACAAAAATTTACACACTAAGAAACCCAATCTAGACATAAAATGAATCAAATTGGAACCATTGGAAGAAACATCGAATCATCATCACTATTTCAAATAACTTCCTTCTTGCCTGCTGAACATAGCAGAAACAGGTGAAACTTTGTTGTGAAAGAACATATAATTTTTACTTCAGGCTGAAATATACTCCAAAAATTTCACAGCCCATCAGATATTTTACAATTTTTTCCGAAATATTTGATACCCCAATAAAACGAGGCCAAAAAATTTGGTACCCCTCCAAAAATTCTTCCACCCCTGTACCCAGCTTTGAAAATGACAGCTCCCTAAGTGTAGTGAAAATTTTACTACGATGCCAGAACCCTTCCTTTGAAAATTTACTTTATTTTGACATTGATGGAGAACAACAGAAGTGCCGTTTTTGAAGCGACCACTAATTTTACCTTTTCTCTACCATAAAACAGCACCCACGAGTCAGATTGACTCAAACAAGGTCTCAAACTCTAAGTTGAAGCTTGATCTATACAACTTGTCAAAAATAGATATAATTAGATCTGCAGCTCCACCACATTAGCCAAACGAGCAGGGCACAATTTTTTGGAACACCTTGTAGATGGGAACTTCCGTCCTGGACTGAGGTCAAAAGCAGATCAAATTTAGCCATAACCATGTTTACATTACAAATGACCTACCAAGTTTAAGCTCTGACGTGGAGGCACGACCAGTTCAAAACTTCCACTGCTCCGTCAAATGAAAAACAACGCTTGGCGATATACGATTGTGTGCCTGGGGCGATTGAGGGTCATTTCGAGGTTTCCCAGATTAAGATCGTACCGCCTCTATTGATTTATGCCGTTTTGTCCCTTGTTTCCCTGCGTTCATTGATTTGTTGATATCACTTTGTCAATAGGGACTGAAGGTGAAGGTGAAGTTGCGTCTTTCAGTGACAAGCGCTGGGATCGCCGAAACTGAGCAAGCCTAATCGAGTGTGCGACCCCTTGTTCGAAAATTTGTTTTCAACCAAAATTAAAACAATTCTAAACTGGACACTAAAACGTGTAGATCATTAATTATGAATCAATCTGAGAAAAACTAAGAGATTCTCCAATTACACTTACCTTTTTATGAAAAACAATGAATTTGGGCTAGTATTCAAAACTCCTCGAAATCATCGGGCATCGGGTTTTGAGTACTCGAGAGATACGAGTTTCTTACAAAGATTCCATAGCAAGCTCCATTTTCACTGCCTGTTCCCTCGTGAACACTCATGAACATTTCAAACATTCATGAACATTATTGCATTAACATTATGATGATCTCATTATTAATCAGATAAATCTGAATATTAATGCAAATATTACCTTGAGACATACTAAAATGATTGTAACCAATATTTCTCATTCTTGGTGAAGTTCTTGTAGCACCAATTAAAAGTAACTATATATTAGTCAAATTATCATATTATCATGATCCTCTCATTAATCAAATAAATCTGAATATTATTGCAAATATTACCTTGAAACATGTTAAAATGACCGCAACCAATATTTCCCATTCTTGGCCAAGTTCTTGGAGCACCAATTAAAAGTAGCCATATATTAGTCAAATTATCATATTATCATGATCCTCTCATTAATCAAATAAATCTGAATATTATTGCAAATATTACCTTGAAACATGTTAAAATGACCGCAACCAATATTTCCCATTCTTGGCCAAGTTCTTGTGGCACCAATTAAAAGTAACCATATATTAGTCAAATTATCTAATGCAAATATTACCTTGAAACATATCAAAATGATTGTAACCAATATTTCTCATTCTTGGTGAAGTTCTTTTAGCACCAATTAAAAGTAACTATTCATTAGTCAAATCATCATATTATCATGATCCCCTCATCGATCAAATAAATCTGAATATTAATGCAAATACTACCTGGAAACATACTAAAATGATTGTAACCAATATTTCTCATTCTTGGCGAAGTTCTTGTAGCACCAATTAAAAGTAACCATATATTAGTCAAATTATCTAATGCAAATATTACCTTGAAACATATCAAAATGATTGTAACCAATATTTCTCATTCTAGGCGAAGTCCTTGTAGCACCAATTAAAAGTAACTATATATTAGTCAAATTATCATATTATCATGATCCTCTCATTAATCAAATAAATCTGAATATTATTGCAAATATTACCTTGAAACATGTTAAAATGACCGCAACCAATATTTCCCATTCTTGGCCAAGTTCTTGGAGCACCAATTAAAAGTAGCCATATATTAGTCAAATTATCATATTATCATGATCCTCTCATTAATCAAATAAATCTGAATATTATTGCAAATATTACCTTGAAACATATCAAAATAATTGTAACCAATATTCTACTGCATGGGATAGTTCTTGGACGTGTGGTAAAGGAAAACACGATTTGCAGCAACCAACATTATTGCATTTAACAATATGATGGTCCCATAATTAATCAAATAAATGTGAATATTAATGCAAATATTACCTGGAAACATATCAAAATGATTTTAAATAATATTCTCAATCTTGCCAAAGTTCATAGAGCACCAATTTAAAGTAACTATACATTATTCAAATTATCACAGTATCATGATCCCCTCCTCAATCAAATAAATCTGAATATTAATGCAAATATTACCTTGAAACATACTAAAATGATTGTAAACAATATTCTCAATCTTGCCAAAGTTCTTAGAGCACCAGTTTAAAGTAACTATACACTATTCAAATTATCATATTATCATGGTCCCATTATTAATCAAATAAATCTGAATATTAATGCAAATATTACCTAGAAACAAAGTAAAATGATTGTAACCAATATTCTACTTCATGGCAAAGTTCTTGGACGTGTGGTAAAGGAAAACACGATTTGCAGCAACCAACATTATTGCATTAACATTATGATGATCTCATTATTAATCAAATAAATCTGAATGTTAATGCAAATGTTACCTTGAAACATATTAAAATGATTGTAACCAATATTCTACTTCATGGCAAAGTTCTTGGACGTGTGGTAAAGGAAAATACGATTTGCAGCAACCAACATTATTGCATTAACATTATGATGATCTCATTATTGATCAGATAAATCTGAATATTAATGCAAACATTACCTTGAAACATATCAAAATGATTGTAACCAATATTCTTCTGCATGGGATAGTTCTTGGACGTGTGGTAAAGGAAAACACGATTTGCAGCAACCAATATTATTGCATTAACATTATGATGGTCCCATTATCAATCAAATAAATCGGAATATTAATGCAAATATTACCTTGAAACATAGCAAAATCATTGTAACCAATGTTTTCGTTCATGGCAAAGGTCTTGGACGTGGTAGAGAAAAACACGAATTGTTGCAACCTACGTCTTCCGCGAGCAAACATTCAGGTGAACCTGCGACATCGGCTTTGTCTTGACATGTTTAGGAGCGTTTACAAGGACATCAAAGAACGCCTCTCCGCTTATGAAATGAGGTGACAAAGGATCGACGGAGATTCCTGAACAGATAATCTCTTTGTCTCTGTTATGACATTTGCGATCATTTTTACTTTGTAAATTAAGTTCGCTCGGATTAAGGGTGATATGCACGAGTCACTTGAATCAAAAGCAAGCATCTTTGTAACAATGATAGACTTATGTCAAGGAAATAACAGAATTAGATCATGCACAATTTCGATGTAATCTAAAAAACTGACACAATGTGACACTGGGTAGCGTATTACGTACAAAAAAAGACATTATCATTTGGAAGAAATTTCTCACTGGATGTGTCATGTCACAGTTTCCTGTGTGTGTGTATTTTTTCTGGAAGCAGGTACTAAAAGAGAACAGGGCCAAAAATTTTAGCTATTTTGAGTGTGTTTGATAGGTACCAATTCTGAAAAGGTAGACTTGGTTAGGTAGACTCGGAAATCCTGTTTGATTTACTGAATCCTGAAAGTCCGAAAACGGCAGCTTTGGCATGTTTGGTTGGCAGACTTTGGAGAGATTCTTATTTTTATTTGCGAAACTCTGAAAATGAGGCAAATTTCCTCGCATTGCTACTGTAATCGGTAACTTTACTATTTGTTGTCAGGCACCACACTCGTTATGGTGTTTTTCAACTGGGAACCTCGTTCTCATCAGGCTGAATCTGAAACCTGCCGTTTTGAAGAATTTTGTGTTTGATCCAGTCACATGAAAAGATGCTGAAGACTTTTTGTCAACGCATAGGGACAGCGAAAACAAAAAGCAACCTCAAATTCAGAGGGAATGATATAAAAAGTTGAACCAATTTCATGTAAAAAACCAATAAACCACATAACAAGCTACCTCCGACTTGGTTGAAGCCACACAAACGGGGAAGAACCATCTTTTGTGGACACCCTGTACTACAAGAACGATACCATGAGGATCAAAATAGTATGTCTACTTCGTCCCCGAGACAAAACATGAAAGAACTAAGAGTGCAAGAACAGCATACAACCACTAGGTACTGCAAAGAAAAAAAAATCGCAAGAAGGGGTATCGCCCGTTGCTTGAGGGATAGCGGAATTTTAAACGAATTCAATCGAATGGACCACTTTAATGGATAAAATATAGAGTTGAACCAAGCTCATTTCCATTAATTTCATTAGGGAGATCTTTATCACCTCCTTGCCACCAAATACCTCCAATCAACTGAAACCATGGGTATTGTGGACACCATTTGTGTGTCAACGTGTCCACAATACCTAGCGAAAATATTCCCAAATGAATAAATGTATTTCGTTACCTTGCTTGTCTTCACTTCATTGCTAATTTTCGCTTTCTTGTTTGGAAGCCGATGCCTTCGCTCTCAATAGTTTGATATGGGCCTAAATTTGTAACTGTACCGCGCTTTGAAAATTATGACCTGAGAACAAGTTCCCAGATCGACGCGGCCTTCCTACCACTCATCCAGAATAGTTCTCAGGTCATAATTTCAAAGCGCGGTACGGTTCAAAATTTAGGCCATATCAAAGTGTCGAGAGCGAGGCATCGGCTCCAAGCAAGAAAGCGAAGATAAGATAAGCAATGAATTGAAGACCAGAGAGGTAACGAAATACATTTAATTTGGGAACAATTAGGTGACATTGTGAACACGATCGACACACAAATCGTGTCCACAAAATGCCCACGCTGAAACGAAACTTGCTCTAACTGTTTTAAGCACACTCCTTCGCGTTTAACATAGACTGATCATGGGTAGTTAGAAACTGCAGTTATGCTCAGCATATATGCTCCTGCGGAAGGAAATTTCCGTCTTTCTGCGGAGGGGGGCTCTAAGTATCAGCGAGAAACTTTTCCACTGCAAAAGAACAAAGCAGAGGCAATGTAACACAACTGTAGCGTCTTAGGGACATGGCAAAGTTTATTTTATAACATGGCCGGTGCAAAACGTAACGGGGCAATTACTTTTTTGAGCTTGTACACAACACACAACTGAGTCAACACTTTTTATTAAGCAAATATGAACGGGCTTGAACGGGGCAATAACTTTTTACGAGCTCAAGATGAGATGAACTTCTAAATATGAAATGGTTCACCTTGAGGAAAAAATTTTGAATCCAGCAAGTTGAGAAATGCATGCAAAGATGTGTATAAATGACGCCTAATTTCTTCGTTAGTTCTTTGCAAGAAGGATTCATCGGTCCTTGAAAAAGACACTTACAGAGATGAACTGCCTTTCTTATGGTTTTCGGCCAATTAATAGGTGGTACGATAGTGGGGCAGATACAATATGAATACAGGGCAGATACATTTTCTAAGGAAAAGGTGACTGGGTAGTTGTATTTTTTGCAATGATTTCATACGGGGCAAGCAGATGTTTTTGCAACAATTTTTCTTCTCCACCGGCAATGTAAAATAACAAATTTTGCGCTGTCCCTTACCATAGACTCACGATATGGTCCCTGTTATCGCAGCAATAGCAACAACAACAACAATGACAACAACAACAACATTTTGGACTTTCATATAAAAATTCGAGACGGCAATGAACACGTTTGTGTGCCCTCTGGAACGCGGCTGCTGAGTAGTCTCAGAAGCATAGCAAGCAACCCTTGACAGTTGGAAATTCTTATTACAGGTACATGTACCCCAAAAGCCACAAAAAAAGCGTGTTGTTATAACTTTCTTCCTACTAGTTGCTTTCAAAAATGGTTTTGTGTCAATGAAGGGCTGCAGAAAACGAGGTCTTCCCGTAGGATATCATTATTTTTTACCTAAGATTGACCGAGTACTGATGTGACAAAGTTTCTTGTTTTTCGCAATATGTACCCCAAAAACCGCACAATCAAAAACACGCAAAAGATTACAGCTGATCCACCTATCATTGTGATATTTGGGAAGAATTCATCATTATAAATCAGTAATGGATAGAAAGTATAGCTGCAAACTTATTTTCAGTGGAAGTATCTAATGTACCACAAAACCCACATGGGGTGTACCCCAAAAACTACATTAGTTTTTCACTTATCAAGCCGTTTGCTGCATATCAATCTTCAAAAGCATTATTTTTCTTGATTCTGCATATATTTTGAAATCTGCTGACAATCCGACCTAATAGAGAGGAACTGTGTTATTCATTTACTAGCAATTACAAAGTGCATGTTTTTTCCAAGTATCAAAATATTTGAGAATATCAATGTTCCCGGTAATTTTGTTCATAAATGATGAAAAGTTTTGATGTTTCTATTCCATGGATGAGTTTTCTTTTCTCTTAATTTCACAACTGCATTCATTTCAGAGTCGACCAGACTTGTAACCACCTCAGCGGTTTCATTTATCACCCCCAAAATGTTTGAGAGCTAGCCTCAAATGGTTTAACCTCAAAGTAACCTCAAATGAGAGTAACTTTCCAGTGGTATCCAAAATTAACAGAAGTCTTCTGAAGTGATTGGTTAGTTGATGATATCTGGACAGCAAATACCTATGTTGATTGACTTTTAGAAAGATATTTTTGTTACTGTGTTAAGATATGGGCAATTTTAATTAACTGTCTGTTGATTGAATTGCATAAAATGTTTATTATTTTGTTAAAACATATACCATTTTACCAACTGTATGTTGATTGTCTTGAAGATGTGTTCGTTATTTTGCTGAAAAATGGAAAATTTACTTGCTGTTTTTTTACAGACTGTCAGGAAATATCTGTTATTTTGTTAATTTTGTTAAAAACTTGACCATTCTAACGTTGACTTTCAGAAGATATTTTGTTATATGGACAAATACCTTAAGTTAATTGCTTACAGAAAGTGTTAATACTATATAAATATATGTGTGATTTTGTTGAAAATACATAATTTCATTTGTTTTTCCGCGGCACACCCTGTACTTGTGTTTTCCATGTTTCAGTTAAATGTACCCCAAAACCACACAAAAAATCACAAAAGTCAGGATGCCCATTCAATAGGTTCACTATATTGCAAGGTAACCATTGTGCTTTTCTGGCATGAGGATACATGGAAGGTACTGAAAAACATTGGTTTGCAAACTTAAAGTAAGAATTTGCGACTTGCTACTCGTTCATAGAAATAATCTGTAAAATTTCAAGTTCAAATTTTTGCTTTTACACCTTATAATTTTATTAAAATCCAATTCATTCATGGCAAACCTACATTTTTAGGTAGCCTAGTTACCTAAGCATCATTGATCAATAAGAGTTTTATGTTGTATGTTGCTCCTCTATAGATATTGCCTTTCAACCGACCTTGTGGTTTTTGGGGTACCTTAGTTTTTGGGGTACATGTACCTGTACTGCGGTGAAGTTCTTGGAAGCTAATTGGCCTTAAATTGAGGAACTCCTGGTTCACAGTGAAAGGTTTGTTGATTCTTGGATTGAGGAAACATTCATATGGATACTTGTAGCTTTTGTTCATGGCTAATATCACTGTAAACTTGAATTCTGAGCTGTTTTAACATTGGAGGTTCGAGTCGGCAACTTAGGCCCATTCGCCATTGCTTGGAGTTCGTAAAGTGTTGCTATGGTCACAGAATAACAATGATGGTTTCCATCTCTAGTTATGAAATCGATAGGGGAAAGCTTTGTCCCAGTTTCAATGTGAAAGTCCATGAGTCGTAATTTGAGCGTCCATCACTCTATCAATAGTATAACTATGAATATGTTATCAGTCTAGTCTAACCACCCATGGATTGATTTGATAGGCTGTTTTAAAAACGGACGCTAAGGATTATGGTTAAAGTTTCCCTGACGCCATCATTTTAGCTACATGGTTCATTGGTGGATAGATCAGGGCGAAAGCAAAAGAAAATGAGTTTGGACTTATGAACAAATGAATTTTTATTAAACGGAATAAATCAGTACAGTAAATATGATTATAACCAATCCTATAATTATGACCGAGAGATGGTGAAAATTCAAGATTTTCTGATAGCTTCTCGAGACCTCCAGGCAAACTTAGGATTTTAGCCAAAAGGATTAGATAAGTACAAATCAAGAAACTGTCAATCATCAGTGTCCTGCCCGGACAGAAATTAGATTCTAACTTCAGGACCGTCGGAACGGAATTCATATTGGGGGCACTGAAACGAGGTGCAAGTAAAGATGGGGGTTCGGGGGCTTTGCCCCAGGAAAATTTTTTATGACCACACTCTTCAGAATGTTGGAAAACGCCCTATTTTTGGAAAATCTGCCACTGAAAGACGCAAAGAATCTTCATTGATAGGAATCTTTCCAGGAAAATTTTGATTAAATGTCACTAATTTCACAAAGATACATATAATTTTTAGTTGCAAGACACCAAAATTCATTGCAGCCTTGATAGATTCTGGTACTTCCTCGAATAGATATGAATTTGAATCTTCATTTCCATGACCTTGGCCTTCACAGTCTTTTTCATTTACAAAATCATCAAACTTCAGCAAATTATTGGGAGGGGCTAAAGTCCCCCAGCCCCCACTTCTGACGGGTCCGAACTTCCCGTACCACGACGCTACCACGTCTTCAATTTGAGTACACTAATCTTTAGGTCTTTACATAGCAAAAACATACTGAGAAACTTTCAAACGCTGGTCTTAAATAAGCCTTCCCCTCTGAGTTAGAATGTTAAATCAGCCCCCTCCCTATTAAGTCCCCCACCCCACTTATATCAAATGTCAGGGGTTACCAGAGTTTACATCTTAATCTCGATATTCGATATGGTTTGGGATACACTGTGCCAAATTTATGCACTTGACTCTTAAAATTGCATGTTGAATCTGCAAAATACGGGATAACAGAGCTAAAAATACTATGATGTACACGTAATTTTTTTATAAGAAATATTCATTTATTTAAAGTAGGCATACAAATAATATAGCTATAACACAAAGAGCAAATTCAGGCCTAGCTTTTCCAATGTCTAGATATTACTCAAGTACCTGCCGAGTAACATGATACAGGGAACAAGTAAAACAGGTGAAAATATGTTGAGGAATTCCCTTATCAAAATAAATTGTTTCTTAAAGGGGCAGGGTCGCGTAACCCTAAACAAACTTGTTATCTCTAAAATCTATATTGTTGCCCACACGTGGCCATTGCGTTCTGCACATGTTCTGGTGGATGGGGTGAATCCACTGTAAAGTTACTTCTAAAAATACACCAATATCTCTGCAATCGTACAACATATGAGTGTTTCGTTTGTTTCTCTACGAAGTACAAGAGTCCATCTTTAAAATAACATTTTCATTTTGAGAAAAGTAGTGGAAAATCATTGTGATATGGCCTATAAAAAATACTGCAAAATCGTCGTTTGGAAAGAAGTTTGTTTACATTACGTGACCCTGCCCCTTTAAGCTATATTTCCCAGTACTGAAGTTTCTTAATGTTTTGGCAATCTGAGAGTTGAGTTTTCTTCAAGCAGTTTCTTATAAAAAAAATATGTGCATGTCGTAGTCATTTGACTTTATGAATAAACCCCTCTCCAGTGAGTGTTAGAAACTGTGTAACTCCAGAATAAATTTAGATGAATACCAGAGACCAGCTGAGAGTGTAAAGACAAAACTTCACATAACGCATTTTTCGGTATTTGTACTATGCATTAAAGATAACGATGATCGATCGAACATTTCAGTTAATTGCAGGATTGAGGTAATCAGTCAAGGTATTAAAGTCGGCATCGCTTTTCTCTCGGCCATAAGTCACTTCTCAGCACAGCTATACAAATAATACCTACTTAAATTTATTGTTATAATAATTCGTTATTAATTCTCTGTTCCTTGAGCGTGAGAATTTATTGAGTGCTTTCCTGACGGTGTTAAGTCCTAATAAAAAGTGAAAATTTATAGCCTCTATATTTTTAAGACTATACAGCAAGAACCCGCAAATAGTAACCACATTTTAAGCAGTCTCAGGCTGATTTCGTAAGAAATGGTGCCCTCATATACCGTAAAAGCTCTATTAAGCCCCCGGGGGGCTTATTTAATTTCGGACCTTCCAGAGGGGGGCTTAATAGAGAGGGGGCTTATTAGAGAGGGGGGGTTTATTCACAAAATCAAGTGACAAGGATATATTTGGTAGCTTTTCAGTTCATTTATCCCATAGTTTGCGGAATCAAAGTACAATTTCACGGCTGAAATACGTAAATTCGACAAGTTTTTATTCCAAAACGTGCTAAAATTAACATGGAAGGTAGTGTAGCTAAATGAATGGAAAATATTTGGTAAATTCTAGAATTTTTTATAAGGGGGGGGCTTAAAAGAGAGGGGGGCTTATTTCAAATTTTGACTCACAGGGGAGGGGCTTATTAGAGAGGGGGGCTTAATAGAGAGGGGGGCTTAATAGAGCTTTTACGGTAAGAAACTTCTAGAATGGAAAAGTAAACAAGCTGCTTTGAAAAAAATCAGGTTTTTTTTGCGAGCTGTGCATCCACCTCTTTTGAGGGAACAACTTTACGAACTGGCCTAATTTTTTCTGCCGTTTGTTGATTGTTGTGTACCTAGACTCCATTATATGTCGTAGTTTCGCTTTTGCCTGAACAGATAACGTGAAATCGCTGCGTTCGCTACGTATAACTCTAATGGGGCAACAACAACAACGACAATTCAGCTCAATCAGATGAGCGTGGCTTGAGCTTATTAACCCAACCTTGTACTTTACAAGGAACACAGGGGGCACTCAGCACATGCACATGAGGGGGTCAGTCTGAGAAATTTTCAGCAAACCAAAAAATATCAGTTTAGCTTCACTGCAACCCAAAAATATCAGCTCATTTTAAACTCTGACAACTGTAAACAAACATCAAATATCCCGAAACGATGCCTCGGAAGAACCCAAAAATATCATTTTTACTAAATTTGATGCCAAAAAAATATCATGGCTATAATTTCAGCCCAATGTCAGTTTTATTTGGACCTGGACTCAAAAATATCACTATCGGCAAGTTCTGGCCCAAACATATCGGACTTACTTCCCCAAATGTACATGTGCTGAGTGCCCCCCCCCCCACAGCCACAGGGGATGTAACGAAATAGGAGGGAATGTAAGCATATAACTGTAAGTAATAGCAAAAATCCTTTTGTTTTCAAGAAAAATCCATAAAAAATCCGTATAAATCCTTTTGTTCTGAAAAAATCTCGTACCCTCTTTCCAATGAGTGAAGTGCCCCTCGTATTCTACCATTTCAGGGATTAGTGTTTTCCTGATGATGTCGATCAGTTTCCCGAATTTAATTACAATGAAAAGCATAAACAGGAAGACCATTGAAAAGAATGCCATGCATCCCAAGCATGGTACAAACATTTCCAAAACAACACATCAAAGTATAATGAGCCAACATCAAAACATAGAATGCGGGATAACGGAATCGAACTGTGGAATGGAATATGGAGTTGAATGACGGGTTTTGCAATCATTCTAGATTTGGAGCTTGCAAATCAATGATAGTATCCATATGATTTTTACAAAACATGGGAAACTTTATTGTTGAAAGTTGGCAGAACTTGTCATTCTGACATTCTCTGTGTTGAAACTGATATGTCATGAGCCATTGACAACAAACCTTGATCCCATGTCCTAACTGGAGTCTGCCACCAACGTCAAACAGTTTATTGCAAGAGCTTTCATTTATCATCAACTAAATAGCAATTGCATCACTCCTGTTGCTATTATTCCAAGAAAGCCAACCGATTTGGCACACATACATGTCTCTGTGGACAACTACACTGGAGATCATGGCAAGAAAATATCCACATGCATATTACATTCTTATATAGTTCGTTGAACCATTAGAATATGGTCTGTTTCATCAACATAAAACTTGCAAAACAAGGAGCTGAAATCCGCTGAAATACATTGACAACTACTTCAGTGAGAATGCACAGCATTCACAGATCATTGCTGTTGCTAGTACGATGAGATGCTGGCTTGATAGTACTGGTTGTGGCCACACTACTGTAGTTTCCCTTGCTTGCTTGTACCCTTAAGCATAGAGTGCGGGAAGAAAAATTTAGGGGGCTGCCCAACGGTAGCGTAGCCAGGGGGGCAAAGGGGGTGGCCGCCCCCCAATCATTGCCAAAGATGAGTTTTGTGATTCTTCCAAATCCGTTGAGAAACTGAAGGGGGGGGGGGGTAAGCTGCATTTTTCTCCAACACTTGTGGCAGTGTGGTTTGTCAATGTTATAAAGGAAACAGGAATGAAATTCTTGAGCTAATAAATGACATCTTGGCACTATTTAGCCAACAAAAGTATCTAAGATTTTCTGCTCGCTTCGCTCGCACTTCCATACGTGCGTCACTGTATCACCTTCGTACCGCCTTGCCTGCCATCATGTCCCCGCAAGGCAAACAGCTTCGTTAGTTCCTTTGAATCCGACTCAGGCACCTCTTTAATTTGATGTGTGTATGAGTCTATTTGGCACAGAACATAAAATCATGTTAATCACATCTCTCGAAATTTTCTCGCTTCGCTTGCACTTCAATCAAGACTTATCAAGACTTCCTTCCATGTGTACTTATGCAGCCACTTGTATTCTTGAACGATTCTGCATTTTCCTATGTATCAAGCATTACAAGGATTTATGAATCCAACTTAAACCTTAACTTTAATTGACAGTGCATCTCTTCTACCTTCTACAGTGATGTGACATTTCAACCATCCAGTGAAATTCAGTGCGTTCTTCTAAAAAATGTTCGGCTCGCCTCACTCGAATTCTCTGCATGTTCCTGCATGTGACATGAATATTCTCCTGTTTCCTGTTACAGGGGACTTTCTAAATTGCTATATTTTTAAACGAAATATGACTGAAAGAAAAGAGAAAAGCTTTCGTCGCTTCCATTTTAAAAACGGCATAGAAAATTTTCTCTGCTATTTAAATTCGGGTGCATTCTTGTTTTTCCAGTGGCGTACCTAAAAAGGAATGCGGCGTCGCAAGAAATTCTTGAACAATGTTGGCAGAGGCATTCTAAGCAAAAGTAGAATGCATGTCATCAAAAATTTTCCTGGTGACTTGACCCTGGACTCGTCCATTTCAATCCCCTGTGATTCTTAGCCTGCACATGCCTGCCGTTGGCGGTAAGGGATCCTTATTTGCTACAACTCTGGAAAAAAATCTCATCAAATGATGATTTGAAGAATCTGTACGCTGAAGAAGAGTTTCTTTTGCAAAAGTTTCTTGCAAAAGATGTTGTAGACCGACAAGACAATGATAAAGTAGTGAAAAGAGACAGTTTCTCGACTATCAAGATCGAACAACTAGCACCAAATCATTTTGCAGCATAGCTGAGAAGATCCATTTCGTATTTAGTGCTTGATATGTTGGACCGCTTGTAATTGCATAACAATTCTTTTGCTTTCTTAGTAACTTGCTATAATGAGCATAATTTCTTGACCTAATTTGAACAAAACATCCTGCCTATTTTGTGTTCAATGTAGTCATGTTTATGATGCAAAATATAACTGAAAAGGGCGTTTCCCTCGTTTTCCGAGCATCTCAAAGGCGTGGCCCCCAAAAATTTTTCCGGGGGCAAGCCCCCGGACCCCCATATCTCCTCGATACGCTCGCCCCTTGCCCCCCCCCCCAAAAGCAGGGACCTGGCTACGCCACTGCTGCCCAACACAAAGCCCATTGTCTAACAAGATGTTTGCCCGACTAATGGCAAAATTTTGCCCTAGTGGGGCTGATTTTTGAAAATTTCTCCAAAGTTAGGGGGCTCCCAGCCCCCTGCCTTATACGCTTATGCTCTTACGAAAAAGTTCAGCCCGCAACAAGCTTGTGCAAGGCTTGACAGAAGCATTGGCTTGATTGAGCTTGAAATGAGTATGCTGACACAATTTTGGCCTGTTTGCAGGTATGATTAGAGCTTGATCAAGCTTAGAAATAATCCCATGCTAAAATTATTCCCAAACATACTACGAACAAGCTTGATTGAGTTTGCCTTCAGTTTGGCAGATGCATGCTGCAAGCTAGTGCAAGTGGTGCACATTTCTTACTTAAATCAAGCTCTCAAACATGCTCAAATCATACTAAAAACATTTCAGTATAGTATGAGGCTTGAATCATTCTCCAAACATACTCAATAATTTGCTAAGCGTAGACTTTACCATTCCACTACGAAAGAGAGCCATTGCGCTCCTTCACAGTTGAAAGTAAAGCTTGCATGCAGGTTATAGCTTCTGATCATGCTATGAATTATGCTTCATCTACCTGAATATACTTGACAGTACAAGAAAACCTGGTCACACAATGATGTATCATGTGACAACCACGGAAAGGCTGCCATTAGTTTATTAGGGACCAGCAACCAGGGCAGCAACGCCAGCCAGAACGTCATCTTGTGTGATACAAACTGAGTATAGCTAGTTTCCCACCATTATCTTCACACGTTCTAAAATAAGACAAGACAAAATCTCCTTCTTCATCTAAGTACTTCGGAACGCTCTGTTTCCTTGATAATTAACATTCAAAATGACTGAGTTTCACTTTGAAGATCCAGATCTGAAGATCAGCACATTAGAAATAGGATTTCCAAGTTGTCCAATTGAAAAGTACAACTTCACAGACTCCCAAGGGAAGCAAATTCAAATGGAAAACAAAAGAGTCTTTTCAAGCTGAAGTTCCGAAACAAAGGGCATATTTGCGTTGTCGTTGCAGTCGCCGTCCTAGATGCTAAAGGTCCCTATTTTCAAAAAACTATGCTACAATATAGTTTGGCATCTTATGGTAGCCTTATAGAATCATGTTTCCTGAGCAAAGGCAATGCAAAGCCTATTTTACACCAGGCAAAATCTTTGGATGGAAGCACACTATTCCGTGCAAATGCATGCACAGAAAGTTTTGAAGATGAATGTTAGAAGAATATTTCCATGGCCGAAAAGTAGAAATCATTATAAACTATTCTGTAGTGGAAAATTCCGCTTGAATTTTCACAATAGTCTGGTAGATCAATTTTGGGTTTCTCTTTTCAACATAAACCATGCCCACTGAATTCTGCAACATCGTCACAAAATCTTGATTCTGCATGGGAAATTCTGGCTGGTATAAAGTAAGTCTACCAACATCGTGGCCACATCCACATGTATCCGGATATTTTGAAAATGCATCATTTTTATCTGTATAAAAAACATTCACATTCACATGAGGAGTGTTTTCAAAAATATCCCAGTCCATACTAAGAGGTTGCTAAATTCAAAATCAATTCCTATTCCATCCTTCCACAATCCAGATTTTCAAGAATTCCAGTCCATGGTTGTTCCAGGCTTATCTTGCATAACATAATATTGAAATCTTCTCTTTTAATTAGCAAAACTGTTACCTGGAAACAGTTCTTTGAGAGTGATTAGTGTATGGTAAATAATACAACAAGCTCATTAAAAACCTATTAATTTCAGCTACACAATAATATCAGCAACCAAAATGTAAGGGATGATTCCGCATTCCATCCCTCCCCTCTTTGGTAAACAAGGTGACATGATAATTGCAAAACAAATTTTGCACACCTATGGCAAAACCCTTTTGATTTCAAGAGCCATTCCCTTATCAAAATATCTAGAATGTTTGGAGCATGCTTCAAGTTTGATACTAACTTGTTTTGAATATGATTTGGGCATGTTTGAGAGCTTGATTTGAGTAATTATTTTGTGCTGCTTGTGCTAGCATGCAGCATGTATCTTTTGAACTGGAATACAAACTCAATCATGCTTGATTGTAGTATGTTTGAGAATGACTTTAGTGTGATTATTGTCAAGCTTATGATCAAGCTCTAATCATACAAGCAAACTGACCAAAATTGTGTCAGAAGCTCCTTCAAGCCAAAATCATGCTCCTTTTGATCTTGTGCAAGATTCTTGCAAGCTGAACTTTTTCTATGGGTTCTCACCCAACAGGCACCTCCAATTTCAGATTGTCTGCTGATAATGAAATTTGGCACAAGCAGAAAGCATGGACGCACACATTAACAGTTGAACTGATATATACAAAAGTTGGACTCAAATCTTTGCAGCAATATAAATTAAATGTGTAAAATGTTATTGCCTAATACACCACTTCAATTAACAGCCTCATTTTGGAAAATATTCAAAATTCGTTCAAAGGAAATTTTGGAGGCCAGATTCGGATTTAGCACCCAAAATTTAGTCTAGCCACAAGTTTTCATGTTGCTAGTAGTGCTGGTGTTAACTTTATGGCGACGTATAATTTAGAAATCTGTAAGGGATTTGACCGTGAAAATGACTCGGGGTGTAAAGTTTCACCCCGAACGATTTTTGACGGTCAAATTCCTTATAAATCTTTGAACTTTAAATTGTCATAAAATCAACATCACACATGCTAGCAATATAAAAACATGTAACTGGACTAAAGTTTGGGTGCTAAATCTGAATCTTGGCTCAAAATTCTCATAAGAACAATAGAAAGGAATTTTGACAAATTTCCAAAACGAGGCTGCTTAATCGAAGTGGTATATTCTTTCAACTGAATAGGTCACTTGCCATAATTCCAGAAAGTGCATTTTTGATACTGTCATTATTTTTAGAGTTGCGGCATTGTTTAAATTTAAGATAGTTTTGAAGTTGTGACATCATCAAATTGCTAAATCGTAAACCACAAAAGCTACAGTTGTCTGCTTACTACCATCATGTAGATCTTCAAAAACTGAGTACCTTCTGTGTTTGTCAATTTGAACTTCCTCAATCATTTTACAATTTATGGTGCTTTAATCTTTGTCAAATCAAAAGTACAAATCAGAACTGGTATTTGGATTCCACAACCCAAAACTTTCCAGTTGCAGCTGAAAATTTTTTATGAAACTAAAAGCTGAAACTGCATAAAGAGTTTCTAAAATTTAACCCAGGTATCACATATTTTCTATTTGTCTTACCTTTGTTTGCAGATACTTGTGCAGATCCTCATAAGCTTTTCAAAGAAATATTATGTAAGCTGTATGATTTCTCTGATAATTAAAACTCAAAGGAAAAAACCTTCCCATGAAAAGATCAACAAGCAACAGGGGTCCTCAATAACTATTCCTAATGTACAGGCTCCCTGCTGTGATCCCAGCAGCTACAGGTTTCAAAACAGAATTTTAAGATGCTTATATCTGCAATTAAGAAATTCTTGGCCATGGGTGTTGAACTCAGTGTTTTCCTCCAAAGCATAAGCGTACGAGGCGGGGGGGCCGGGGGGCGGTAGCCCCCCCAACTTCGGAGAAATTATCAAAAATCAGCCCCATTCGGGCAAATTTTTGCCCTTAGTCATGCAAAAATGTTGGCAAACAATGGGCTTTGTGTCGGACAGCCCCCCTAGATTTTTTCTTCCCATACGCTTATGCTCCAAAGGGGATTTAAGATAGATCAAACCACATATGTCCAAAATTGATTGAAAATATTGAAACTGATTGAGAATGTGTTTTTCTTGCTGCAAGTAATTTATATCATATATCTATTTGTAATCTGCAGTTGTGTTAGATTTGTATGCGGGAATTTTAAAAATGAAATGAACTGAACAGAAAAAACTTTAGAATGGGCAGGCACACCACCACAGGGTGAGGGAAGGATCACAAAAAGGGCCAATCATCATAAAGTGCGGATTATACAAATGCTCATCACACCCCCCCCCCCCCCAATTGATTTAGGAAAGATGGACCTAATTCTGAACCACATAAAAATATCCATTCAGGGACGGTTGCCATTCATTCAGGAAAATCTGCTTTTCAAGGGGCCCTCCTTTTTCGTAATTCTAGCCAATAACGTCTGGCAAATAAATCGCAACGGCGCCAAATCTTCTTTGATTGAAGATCTAAACTGTCAAAAGACAGCGGAAAAGCAGCATGCAAGCAAAACATTATAATAAAGAAAGTGATGTCGCTGTGTCAGACTATCATGTACATGTTATTTACTATCATGTACATGTTGTTTCGTTCGGATCATTGGTTTGCCTGCTCAACTGAGTCATTAGTACTGCTTTGCTTGGGAAAATGCCATTGTAGCACCCCTTGCAGTTCTTGAAAATTGAATAAAAATCAGTTGTAAACACAGCAACGTAACTGCTGCATCGAACAGGCGACTGTTTGTTTTGTTCAATCAGGCTGGGCGACGCTAGATACCCGATGTGTTTTAGGCCCAAGATATTAGACTACAGGCTACTCACTTCCACCTTCGCAAGTATACTCCATTCCAGGGACTTTCTCAGGCAAATGCAGCTCTTCTCTGTCTGTAGTTGAATCGCAGTAACTGACCTCCATCTCTCTCCTCTGCTTTCAGCTCTTGGATTGTGGAATCTAATCCACCCACTCGCCTCGGCAATTAAATTAAGATAGCTTCGTTACAGCCAGGTGCTTTGAATGTTGTGAATTGAATGGCAACGTCTTCCGCTCCTTGTCGGCATAAATAAACACTTCACAATTGAAATAGTGGATGACACATTGAAAGGTATTAAAGGACTCTAATGGCTTTGTTTGCAATTCGAATACCTGTTAGATTTGAATAGTATTCAAGAGACAAACTAATTATCTTTTCGTGACTTGTTGTCATCTGAAATGCCGTCTATTTTAGGCCATCATTTGCTAAATTCCTTCCCGCGCAGCGCAGTGCATTGTGGGTGGTGATAAGACACTGGGGTGATCACATGTTCCAAGAATTACAAAGTTGCCCGGCCTTCCGGCCTTTCCTCACGGAAGAAGGGAGGGAGTTCTTGGCCAAATTTGGGCCGGGATGTCCCACCCATATTTTCAAAATGAGTCTCATTTTCCTTTCTTCTTTTATTTATTTTTTTAAGCTCTGGTACCCAGGGTACTTCACACCTCAATTGAAAGAGATTAGCGAATGAAGACAAAGGGAATTCTTTCAACCAGTAATTCGGAACAAACATTGCCGCAAAGTTGCCCTGAAACCAGTACGGTAATCCCTCACTTGGTGCCGGCAAAAGGAGGTTTTTAAGAGAAGGTATGCGCTTATAACGAAAGAGGGGTAAATCCAAAGTTCTGTCTCGCGGAGTTTGTTCATTTGATTCAGGAACTGAGGAGTGACTGCGTACATCTGAGCAATAAATATGCAAAAGTTGTAATGCCCTCTGCTCGGTTTCCGAATCAAATAAACAAAATCCGTGAGACAGGACTTTTGATTTACCCATCTTCTGTCGTTATAAGCGCAACCTCCCTTCGCCCCCACCAAATAAGAGTTTGCCGTACTGGTTTCAGGGCAACTTTGCGGCTTCGTTTGTTTTGAATTTCTCCTTGAGAGAATTTCTTTTGTCTGCATTCGCTAATCGCTTTGAACTGAGGTGTGAACCAAAGCTACTGATGCTATTGTATTACATTACAAAATCTGCCCTTGTTAATCAGAACAGAACAGAACAGATTTGAAATTATTCCTGGTATAAGTGACCATGATATTGTTTATGTTGACACAAATATTGTACCACATAGACAAAGGCCTACAAAAAGGAAGATCTATCTTTGGAAGAAGTCAAATTCAGAGAAAATTAATGAAGAATTGAGGAAATACAGTGATAAATTCACCAAAGAATTTGATAGAAATTGTTCAGTAGAGGCAATGTGGCACTCTTTCAAAAACATCTGCCACAACATGATAGAAAACCATGTTCCAACAAGGTCATCTTCAACGAGATTCAATCAGCCATGGATCAACAGAAAAGTCAAATCCCTTTCAAGAAAAAAACAAAGGCAATGGAACACAGCGAGAAAATCTGGCAAAAAATCTGACTGGGCTCGTTATAAAAAGCTTCAAAAACAGCAAAAACAAGAATGTAGGAAAGCTTACAATACCTATGTAAATGACATTGTCTCCCCTGATTTCAATACAAAACCCAAGAAATTTTGGCAGTTCATAAAGAGTAAACAATGTGACACAGTAGGTGTGTGTCCTTTAAGAGCATCAAATGGCCTCACCTATACTGACAGCTATGCAAAGGCAGAGATCCTAAATGAGACATTCAAGTCTGTGTTTAATGTTGAAAAAAGTACCAAGATTACTGAAATGGGATCCAGCAAGACTCCAATCTTACCCAGCATTCAGGTGAAAACAGCTGGGGTACTGAAGCTTCTGTCCAACCTAGATCCCCACAAGGCAGCAGGACCTGATGAAATACCATCTGTTATGTTAAAAGAATATGCAACCCATCTAGCACCAGTTTTAGCAGTTATTTTTCAAGCATCAATTGACCAAGCCATGATTCCAAGTGACTGGAAAAAAGCAAACGTCACCCCATTGTTCAAAAAAGGAGATCGAGCAAACCCAGGAAACTACAGGCCAATTTCGTTAACTTGTATCGCATGCAAAGTTCTGGAACACATCATCAGCTCACAAATGATGGATCATTTTGAAAAGTATAATGTCTTATCTGACGCCCAGCATGGTTTCAGACCACGTAGATCCTGCGAATCTCAGTTGATCATTACGATTCACGATATTGCAAATGCATTAGATAAAGGAGGACAAACAGATGTTATCACGGGGGGGGGTTCTCGGCTAAATTTCGGTTAGGGGGGTGCCGCCCACAGTTTCAAAATGTAACCGTTGGCTAGACCAATTTTTGTGAAAATGACACCCTTGGCTAGACTAATTTTTCCTTCAGAAGTGCTCTGAATTGGCATTTTCTAGGCAAAACTTGCCAAATTTTCGCATTTTCTCGACCAAAATTCCAAAAAAGTTGGGTTTTTTACCAAAATTACCGAATTTTAACATCTCTTTGACCAAAATTCCCAAAAAGCATACCCTTGCCTAGACTTAACTCGATTAAAATTGCCAAAAAGTACACCCTTGGCTAGACTAGAAGGCCGAAAAAGTATACCCTCGCGGGCGGCACATCCCCAGGTACCTTTACTATGGAAGAACCCCCCCCCCCCGTGGATGTTATACTCCTCGATTTCCAGAAAGCTTTTGACAAAGTGCCCCACAGAAGATTGTTGGAAAAACTGCGTCATTATGGTATTCAGGGCCCCTTGAACAACTGGATCTGTACGTTTCTATCTAATAGATCACAAGCTGTCATAATAGAAGGTGCCAAATCTGGTGAAGTTGAAGTCACATCGGGCGTACCACAAGGCTCTGTCCCCGGGGTGGGTACTTCACTATGGGTAAGACGGGGATGTGCGCCAGTTTTGGGTAGTTTTTGGGCTGAAGATTCTGGGATTGGGGTATCCTTTTACTGGAAAATTTCTGTGATTGGGGTATACTTTCACTCGGAATTTTCTGGGATTGGGGTTTGTGTGTTGAATGAAAGTACAACTGGATAACAACACGTGGTCAGTTTTGGACTCTGCAGTTTCAGGTGAACTGATTTCAAGTATTTTTGTGTTGAAAAACATCCTCAGATCAGAACCTTGTTCTAAATGGCCATTTGGAACCAAAATACTCGTTCCAAGCCCTCAGTCCTTTGTCCCTTCGACGTTGAATTGTTTTTTTTTTGTTATTTCTTCGATTGGGTATCAATATCTGACATAAATTCAGGGAATGGGTATCAATATCGGACCAAATTTCTGGGATTGGGTCGTAACATAAATCCTTGCGGCGCACACCACCGTATGAATTTACAGTGAAGTAGCCCCCCCGGGGCTCTGTCCTGGGGCCCATCCTCTTCTCGATATTTATAAACGATTTGCCAACAAGAGTACACTCAAAAGTTCGTCTCTTTGCTGATGATTGTATCCTATACAGACAAGTAAAAGATCAAACCGATACCTCAGCGCTCCAAAGGGACTTACAAAATGTGCAAGAATGGTGCAATGAGTGGCTTGTTATGTAAATTAGTAGATCACGTGGCCCTCCCTTTTCCCGCCACTAGGTCCGCGTGACCGGTTCACGTGATCTATGGGCGAGGGAAGGGAGGCGTGCTTCGAGTTTGAGATAATTTGCGAAGAGATAGGAGCGTTTTATGAGGACACGAGTTAGAAGTATTAGTTTGAGATATATACAGAGTTTGAGAGATTACGTTGAGATTCAGAGACTGGAGATTTAAGAGAGTAGAAAGACTTTTATCGACTGGCTAGATGGAGTTTGGTTTCGCTGTAAATATTTGTACATAGAAGCTGCTGCTGTGTTTCGTTTTCGATGTTTATTTTTTGAGACTTATTTATCACGCGCGGACAAAAACAACGAGGCGATCCTCAGGAAAAAAGATACATAAATCCCGACCCTGAAAGGATATAGAGCAATGTTTTCCGAACATGGTGCCGTGACCCGGGAACACAGATTTTCAGATTTATTCTGCAGTTGAGACAAGAAAATGTCGAGTTTGAAGAGGAAAACGAACGTCCGAAATGGACTCCGCGCGGAGATCGAAAGAGTGACAGCAGAGACGACGAATTTGCTTGATAATTACATGACAGAAGTGAAGGACGAACTGATAGCGAATGGAAATTACCTGAAAGAGTCATTAGCCGAATTAAAACGTTTAGACGGAGAAATATTAGAGCTTATAAAAGAAGAGGACATCGAGAAAGACATTATTGAAAGTGGGAAGTTCGCATCGCGTCACAGAGTTGTTGTGACAAAAGTCGAATCGAAAATCAGAGAGAACTTGCAAACGACTGGAAATCCGTCTCCTGCCACTAAACAAAGAACTGTTAAACTCCCATATTTACAGTTAAAAAGGTTCGGAGGCAATCCCACAGAATGGGGGGCATTTTGGGACGCTTTTTCATCTTCTATTGATAAAAGTGAAGAGTTAGATGACGTGCAAAAGTTCAATTATTTGAAGTCGTACTTGCACGGAAATGCCGCTCGCGCACTAGATGGGTTGCAGTCTACGAATGAGAACTACGCAGAGGCCGTAGAGATGCTTAAGGACAGATTTGGAAATAAGCAAGTCGTTATTTCAAGCCATATGCGAAAATTCGACGAAATCAAGGCAATTAAGAACATTGCAAATCTTAGCGGACTTCGAGAGTTGTACGATCAAGTCGAGTCGAATGTAAGAAGCCTGCAAAGCGTCGGGGTTTCTCGGGAGTCGTACGAAACGTGCCTGTCCCCTAAAGTTCTGCAAAATCTACCGGAAGAGCTTCGTATATCATTGATGAGAAAGTTAGAAGGCACTTGGAACTTGGATTTGCTTTTAAAGGAGTTCAAAAATGAGTTACAGATTCGAGAAAAATGCCAATTTGCGATGAGTGGTGCTGAGCGGAAGGTTGATGAAAACTCACGCGGTTCATATACCACAGCGGCGAGATCACCACCAAGACAGAGCCAAATATCCGCAGCCACACTTCTGTCAAATGCGGATAGAAGAAATTCTAATCAATCGAGATTTACACCACGCTGTGTCTTTTGTGAAGGGGAGCATCCTTCTCATAAGTGCACCGTTGTTACAGATCATAAAACGAGAAGAGAGATTGTGAAACGTAAAGGAAGATGTTACGTTTGTTTAAAAGGAGGTCACCCTGCAAGGAGATGCAACTCGCAAGTAAATTGCTATAAATGCAGAGGACGACATCATGCGACAATTTGCGAATCGTACGAGAAAGGAGAACAAAGCACACAACAGCAGAGCGGCGGTGCAGAGAGCCGCGCGGATCGAGTGTCTTGTGCAAGCGCCGAGACACAGACAACAACAAACATGCATATTTCTGGGAGAAATTCTGTACTGTTGCAAACAGCCCGGGCGGATGTTTCTGCCCCTGGGGTAGGAGGCAAAACTGAGAACATTCGTATTATTTTTGATTCTGGGAGCCAGAAAACTTACATCAACGAGCGACTAAAGAAATCATTAAACCTGAAAGTTGTTGGGAAGGATCGTTTACTTATTAAGACTTTTGGAGACGAGACTCCGATTACGAAAGAGTGTGAAATTGTGCAGATCGCGGTAAAATCTTTGGATGGAATGGAGATATATGTAAACGCTTATGTCGTTCCTAATATTTGTTCGCCAATCACCAATCAAGTTATGAGCATTGCTGTGGAGAATTACGATTATTTGAGAGATTTACGATTGGCAGATTATTCACCTGGGGACGAACTTAATGCAGATAGGCCAGTGGATCTATTGGTAGGTGCAGACAATTTTTGGTTGTTTGTAGAAGATGGTATTATTAGAGGGGAAGGAAATGGGCCTGTAGCTATGAAAACTAAGCTTGGTTGGGTTGTTTCAGGTCCTGTTCAGGGAGTAAACAGTTATCAAAATTCCCATTGTTTTAGGGTGGATGTCGAGGTGTTTGATAGGGAGGTGGACCCTACGTTGAACCAACTGCATAAATTTAGGCAAGCAGAGAGTGTAAGCTGTGAAAAACACACCCCTGTGGAGGAGAAATTTGAGGCACAGACTGAATTCCAAAATGAGAGTTATGATGGTAAAAATGAGTTGAAACAGTTTCCGGAGTTTTGGCCTAGTCACAAAAACTTTGACAATGACGTAAAAGAAGATTCGCGTCTGCCGGATACGGTCAGCGGAAAATTTGAGAGTTCAGATGTTGACGAAGGAAGTGTGTTGAAAGTAGACACGCAAAGTAATTGTGATATTCATGCGTTGCTAGATGTAAGCAGACATAGCAACATTCAAAAACTTTTGCGAATAATTGGATTTGTGTTGAGGTTTGTAAACAATTTGAGAGCCAAAATAGCCGGAAAAGAGCTGATGAAAGGAGAGTTAATTACTGATGAAACGAACGCTGCATTAATTGTGCTGATAAAATCTGAGCAATCTGTGTTGAAAAGCAGCGCAAATTTTAAGGATTTGAAGAAAAATTTGGAAGTATTTGGGGATGAAAAGGGTGTTCTGAGATGTAAAGGGAGAATAGAAAATGCCCCTTTACCTTATGAAACAAGATTTCCGATTTCGATTCCAAGAGACAGGGAAATAGCGAAACTATTGGTGTTAGACGCACATCAGATAGTGAAACATGAGGGAGTAAAGGAGACTTTAGCCCAGCTACGGTCGCAGTACTGGATTGTCAGGGGGAGACAGTATGTCAGAAAGATTATTGCGAGATTTCGAAGAGAATACCATACCGAATTGAGAGAGCATCACAGATTTAAGAGATCCAAGAAAAGAGAAAAAATTAATGTTGGTGACGTTGTCACAATCTTTGAAGACAAAATTCCACGTCAGAGATGGACGTTAGGACGTGTTGAGAAGCTGTTATCGAGTACTGATGGAGAAATCAGGAGTGCAGTTGTTAGAGTGAGCAAATCTGGACGAAAAAGTGGGACACTTAGAAGACCAATTGCGAGATTATATCCAGTTGAGGTTTGTGAGGAGAAAGAAGTTGCAGTTATTGCGGAGGAGCACAAAGTCAGAGATGAAGACGGACTTGAACCAGAGATCAAGTTTGTAGCAGATCATGAGGTGAGACAAACAGTGGAGAAATGTATGTGACAACTTTTATATTTTAGTGTAGAAACGTTTAGAGACTCCCCCAGAGATCGGCAAGCCGATCTTTGGGGTGGCCCGGAGTGTTATGTAAATTAGTAGATCACGTGGCCCTCCCTTTTCCCGCCACTAGGTCCGCGTGACCGGTTCACGTGATCTATGGGCGAGGGAAGGGAGGCGTGCTTCGAGTTTGAGATAATTTGCGAAGAGATAGGAGCGTTTTATGAGGACACGAGTTAGAAGTATTAGTTTGAGATATATACAGAGTTTGAGAGATTACGTTGAGATTCAGAGACTGGAGATTTAAGAGAGTAGAAAGACTTTTATCGACTGGCTAGATGGAGTTTGGTTTCGCTGTAAATATTTGTACATAGAAGCTGCTGCTGTGTTTCGTTTTCGATGTTTATTTTTTGAGACTTATTTATCACGCGCGGACAAAAACAACGAGGCGATCCTCAGGAAAAAAGATACATAAATCCCGACCCTGAAAGGATATAGAGCAATGTTTTCCGAACATGGCTAATGGACTTTCATCCAGAAAAGTGTGAACTGTTAAGAATCACAAATAAACGTAATCCTATAAATTCCACCTACCAGATAAAAAACCATAGCCTTGATATGGTAGATTCAAAGAAGTACTTGGGTATTCATTTACATAAAAAGCTTAGTTGGAATACACATACACAAAAGGTTTGCTCTAAAGCAAATAGCACTCTTGGACTGTTACGTAGGAACATGGGTAACTGCCCTTATGATGTAAAAGCCGCTTGCTACACAACCCTAGTCAGACCACAACTAGAATATGGATCGACAGTATGGGACCCACATACATCAAAGAACATTAAAGCTCTTGAAATGGTCCAACGCAGAAGCGCTAGATTCGTTTGCAATGATTATCGTAAAGGCAATAGCCCTAGTGAAATGATGTCACGTTTGGGATGGGAAACACTGGCTGGGAGGAGGAGGAAAGCCAAGGCTATAATGATGTTCAAAATTAATAACAGTCTTATTGACATCCCAAGAACCCTGTTCAAACCAACAACTTCACACGGCCGCCGCAGTAACGCATGTTTTGAAGTCCCATTTTGCAGAACAAATTCATTTATGAACTCATTCGTCCCAAGTGCAATAAGAATCTGGAATGGACTTGCTCCTCATATCAGAAGCGAAAAGTCCATTGAGTCTCTGAAAAGAGAGCTGAACAAAGAACAAATTATTTAATTTTCTGAAACAGTCCTTTTTCCTTCTTTATGGTTTATGCTATATATCCAGCTGACAGAGTTGCCTCCTTACTTACCCAGTAATTTGGTGCATACCAACTTCCCTATTCCACCAATAACACCCACTCTCAAGTCTAGGCAAATGTGCACATGGCGTACCTAGGAGGCTACCCTGCTTAGCTTTATGAATTTAAAGGGTTTGTGCAAGGCTAGAAACCTGCATTTGCATGAGGCATTTTAGAGCAGCCTATTTACCATTGCACACACCCTTTAAAGTTTAACCACTAACACTCTGTACGAAATACCTATTAAGGTAATGTACAATACTGATAGATAGATAGAATAAGACACCTGTGTAATAAAGTGGTGTATTCAGTAAAATTGCAATGATGTAACCGAAACATTTATTGAAAACCAAAATCTGTTGTCCTTTGTAAAAAAATTCCTTAGAAGGTGTTATGTTTCATTCTAGAAACACTTCGTAAGCTGTTCTGTACCAAAGAGAAGTTAGAGTACCAAAGATAAAAGGCAATGAGCACCAAAGTTCCAGTTCCATTCAGCTGGAATAATTTGAATAATTTGAATAATTTTTTTATTGAAACGAGGCTAAATTACGATGGCGCATTACAATATCAGGAATTTGGGCGTGGAAGCGATAGTCTTGTGTGGTGTGTAAATAAATTCAAAGGAAATAAAGGGCAAGAATTGTTTGGAATTAAAATGGATGAGGCAGCTGAAACAACAACTCAAGAAGAGTCGACAACGGTCACTTCAAAAGCAGTTGTATGTGCAGATGTTGCTCAAAATGAAGAGGCAGTAGCAGGAGAACCCGGCGCCACGTCAGCGGGTGATGAAGAAGTGCCTGCTGATAGCAGCGCCGAGCCTGAACAAAGCCCAGCAGAAGGAGACACAGCAACAGAGAAAGAAGAAGGAGAGGCTCCTGCTGATAAAGGTGAAGGTGATGTGGCTGTCGAGACACCAGCCGTAGAGGAAGGAGAACGGGCTGCAGCTGAAGAAGAACCGGCTCCAGAGAGCCAAGATGAGCCAGCTGAAGTGCCAAAAGAGGAAGAAGCCGCAGAAGCTGCCCCACCAGCGGCAGAAGCTGCTGACGAGAGCACCGATGACTCAGTAGAAGCACCAAAAGAGGAGGATGTGACAGAATCTGCCCCAGCAGCAGAAGAAACACAGGTGGCAGCTGAAGAAGAGTCCAAAGAAGAGGAGGCACCCCAAGCAGAAGATTCGAAACAAGAGGAAGCCCAGGCAGAAGAGCCAGTACCTGAGACTGCAGAAGAGAGTGCAGCTGAAGAAGAGCCCAAAGAAGAGGAGGCACCCCAAGCAGAAGAACCAAAACAAGAGGAAGCCCAGGCAGAAGAGCCAGTACCTGAGACTGCAGAAGAGAGTGCAGCAGTAGAAGCAGCACCTGAAAAATTACAAGCAGAGGAGCCGCCTGCCCCAATGGAACCTGTAGCCCCAGAGGAGCCTGCAGCCCCAGAGGAGTCACCTGAAGAGCCACCTGCTGCCCTAGGAGAGCCTGCTGCGGAAGAGACTGCCCCAGAACAGCCAGCCACCCCAGAGGAACCAGCTGCTGAGGAGCCATCTGCAGCAGTAGAGGAAGCTCCTGCACAGGAAGAGGCTCCTGCCCCAGAGGCTCCTGCTAAAACAGAGGAAAAGGCTAAAGAAACAAAGGAAGAGGACAAAAAAGAAACGGATGCAGCACCAGAGGCAGAGGTAAAAGAAGGAAAACCAGAGGAAGCCGCTCCAGCTGAAAGTGACAAAAAGCCTGCAGCAGAGGCATTGACACCGTCTGAAGGTGCATCTGCTGGACCAACAATTACAGTAGTTGATGAAACTCCTAAAGATGGTGCTGCTGCAGATGTCAACCCAGCTCCAGCACCAAAGAAGGGTAACAAGATTGCAAATTGGTTTAAAAATCTTTTTAAATGAAGTTAGGATGAGGTATCTTTGGCTGATTATGATTACAGTTCCAAGGGACAACCGTTTTTATACAGGAAAGTAGATTGGTGATAATAGTCCATGTAATGTAAAAATCAATGGTTAGACAGCGTAGCCAAGATCAGTTCAAGAAATGAAATGATATAATCAGCAAATTGTAGAAGATAAACCAAACGGAAAGATTGCAATTGAAATGGCATTTTGCAGAATGAAAAACCAAGTTTGCCACATTGAAAAGCCATTAGATAAGTGGTGTATCAATGGGGTGAGAATGGAGGGCTCCCACTTGTCAGCCATCTTTCAGCCTTCTTTACAATACCAAATATATGTCAGTGTTGCCTACATTTTGTGTGAGTCTGCAGGTCATAAGATTTTCCTGAGGCTTCACCCTTGAACGCCCCACTTCTGAAATTCTGTATACACCCCCACTTCAAATTTATTGTGGGCAGTGACCATTCTTTGTTTACCAGGACAGGCTAAGTTTGTCTTTGTCTACATTGCTGAGTTGAAACCTTAGTTGAAAAATCACTGAAGAGCTCAGCTCACTACCCTTATTGCTACCAAATGTAGTTATGAGAAGTATTTATTTGACCATGGTTTCATGCATTTAGTGCATCTGTTTCACAGACTGATTCCTGCCTAAGACCAACCCAGTACCAAAACTTTGAGCAGATTAGTATGTTGTTGGGTCACCAAAATTTTACATTCATTCTCTTTCTTGTTAGCATCTAGGTAGCTACTGTATAAATGACCTCTATAGCAACTGCAATGACTAGAGGCCAGGCATGTACCACATCACAGCTTTTGGGACTCTATACTAGTTGTCCAGATGCATAGGGCCTTTATTTGCAGTTTATTCCAGAACATGGTTTGAAGTGTTCTGTTATGATTCTGCCAAAAATACTGAAAAAAGAGGATTTTTTAGATAATCTTGAAATTTTTATTCATAATTGTATGACAAAGGTAAAGGGTGGAGCTTAGGTGGCATGAAGACAGGTATTTACAGCACTGATAGGCACCAAAATTTCAAGAAAGGAATTTTTTAACTTTTAGAAAAATCCTTGAACAAGTGAAGCTAACCAACAAAGTAGTCACAGTGTTTACTCCATGTTTTTCGTTGTTATCTTGTTTAGTCATTGTATAGTTATGTTATTGGTCTTTCTCATATAGCATATTTCATGTTGAGTATAATTCAGATAAACATATGACAGCATAGCTGAATAACCATTAAACTTGTCTAGCAGCATAGCTGATTTTTAAGTTACCAATTAGATATAATAACATATATTTTTGAGTTTATCAACAATAGGGGACAATGTGTAACCTTTTTAGATCTATTTTACAAAATAATTCATAGTTAATTGTGATAGCAATATTTAAAGGTGATGAGGCATAAGGGCATTCAATTGGCATTAAGCAGGTTCAGGTTCAGGTTCATATATTTTAAATTCCACACAACATACATTTCATAACTAAAATACAACAAATTTAAATAACAAATAATTTACAAGTCAAATATAAAAGTTACAAATTTGCATGAGACAAAAAATATCAGTTTGATATGTATGGAGGGGAATCATTTAAAGGAGGAACTCCCTCAATAGCAAGGCTAATCGAGGAGGGAGACCCCCCTGCTCGCAGAAAGATTTTCACAGAGATCAAATTAGATTACTTGAATGGGAATCTCCAATTTGGTTATTTAGGGATATGAAAAGAGTGTGGAAAATTTCAAAGGTCAGTTGTCAATGCTTTTTGCAAGTAGATATGACTTTAGTTTATAGCGAAAGCAAACCAAGGATACAGATTCTTTAATAGTTGTAGGAATACTATTCCAGGATTCAGCACCAGTGAAACGAACAGCTTTGTTGATTGTTCATGAAACTATCAAACCCTATCAACCTGTATTATGAAAAAAGCTCTATCAAGCCTATGGGGGTTATTTAGTTTCGGACCTTCCAGAGGGGAGCTTAATAGAGAGGGGGCTTATTCACAATCAAATGACATAGCTTTTCAGTTCTTTTATCCCATACTTTGTGGAATCAACATATAATTTTACAGCTCAAATACATAACTTTGACACAGTTTTTATCCCAAACCATACTAAAATTAACATGCAAGGTTGTGTAGCTAAGTAAATGAAAATATTTGGTAAATTCGAGAATTAGTGGGGGGCTTAATAGAGAGGGGGCTCATTTCAAATTTTGACTCAGAGGGGAGGGGCTTGTTAGAGAGGGGGATGTAACTGAGAGGGGGACTTGATAGAGCTTTTTATTGTATTGTGTTATTCAAAAGGAAAGACAACAAGCAAAGCTGTACGTAGTACTGGGGCAGCAGGGGTATTGCCCACTAAAACTTCTTAAAATATGGCATGAAGGTGAAAGTTACAGAGCTTTTTGACACTTTTGAATGATCTTTTTTTCATGCCCCCCTGAAAATTTCTAACTGTGTTCAGCCATGAGAATATGAATGAAGGAAACAGTGTCAGAAATGTCTATCTGTCATGTCTATCTGTCATTGGAATCTACTGTAAGTGTAATTGGATGCCCCATTGCCAGTTTCAGATAAAAACTATTATATTATAGATATAATTTAGTATCCCAATGTTTTTATATTTCATGTTATTTCAAATGAATTTAGTATAGATTATACCTCAGACAATTAGCCAGTGTTATTTTCATATATTTCCGTGTTCCTTTATAGAATGTAGTAGTTTTGTAGACAGCAAAGCTGTTTGGCGAAATTATGCAATAAGCTGTTTTTATAGCAGTGCAATTTGATAATAAAGGATTCTGTTATATGTTAGAATGTCCTGTTTATTTTTTTCTTTGTGAACCTCTGTCCTTTGAACAACACACCTTTTAAGCTGTTTTAAAGAAAAGTCTGCATATTTCGTCATTCTTTATACAGAAGTTTTGATTAATGAAGCTTATATCGATGTTGCTAACATTTGAAAATTCTACAAAATTTATCAAAATATCATTCAATTCAGACTTTCCTAGAATATTCGAAAGGTCTGTTCCTCCTTCGTTTTTGCTAGTTTATAAATACACGCATCTTTTGTAAGCAACTCAATTCTCAAATCGCCGAAAGATTAAGAAACTCCAATACTGGGAAAATATATCTTAAGAATCAAACTATTTATTTTGAAAAACGAAATCCATAACATAAACATAGTTTTGCTTCATTTTCATTTGTTTCTTGTATCAAACGCTGAATTCATTCAAGAATCATTTGGGTAATTTATTTGGAGAGAAGAAAGAGTCTTGTCGTAAAGAAGACATTTTTGACTCATGGAGTCTGTAGGATATGAGTGAATCGTGGCTCATGTCCATCGTCCGTGGTTTTGTTGTTTTGTCATGGCCCAAAAAGTCATTTTGGGAGCAACTGGACCATAAATAGGGCATTGATGGAGTCAACATACAGGCCGATGACATTTAAGTAGAACAAAGGAATCATATTCTTTCCAATATTAACGACCGAAGTTGGACTCTGCATCCACTAATTAGGTTAAATAAACAATTTGATGATAAAAGGATTAATTTCAATTGCGATATCAGGGTTTTGGACCGTTGGATTTGTAATCTATTTATCAGGCTAGGAATAGGACACCTTTCATTTTGAGTTTGTATTTTGATTTCTGAAACCGACAATTTTCCCCTCCATTTTACTGAGAAAGATATCACAAATAATAAGGCACGAGTAAAAGAAAGCTTGGCGAGAGTTTCTATTACGATTGAAATTTCATTCTTTGCAGTTTGTCAATTTTTAAGCGGAAGATGCATGTCATCTTTAAAATGAGGCTTGGCTCCATGAATCCCCCCAAGGGTTCTTTGATTTCAATAGTTTAGATTAAGAATATTGTGGATATTGACAACATAGATGGTACGCTTCTTCCGCTTTCATTGTAAAAAACTTGTAAGAAACTCCGAGTACTAAAAATCTGATAACTTTTAAAACTGTCAGTACTGGCACACATTCTTAGTTGCCGATAATGAAAAATACGTGTGTTTTAAAAGACCTCTGTACTTGTATGGCCAACAATCTTAGTTTCAAAAGTCAGTCTTACACAAGTATTGTCAAGTATTTCACAAGTAAGGGAAAGGTATTTTGCTAACTTACTATTCAAATCACATCACTGATATCTTGCTGATTATTAAGCCAATTTCGAAAAGGATGAATCTTTCCAAAGCACTGTGATTCAGAATTGCCAATTTCGAAAAGGATGAATCTTTCCAAAGCTTTGCAAAGTAATAAAAATAAGTTTTGTCGCAGTTTTTGTTCAATATATTCTGCAAAAGAGGCCTGGATCGAGCAATATTTTTTATAGATTTTTATGAATTCCACAAAATTTATCAAAATACTGTTCGATTCAGATTCTTCTGTAGAACAGCTGAACGTTCCACTGTATTTCCTGACGCCACTTTGAGGCAAATCTAATCAACGAAGACCAATGGATCTTCAAGGTCAGACTTATTCCAAAAGTCTCTTATTCAGTGATAAGAATTGTCTCAATGTTTCTCCTGTTTCTCAAATATACTACAAATGCGCTTTTCAACATTGTCAAGAGAAAACTTAAATCGTTTTTTATTGAAAAATGGAAAGCTAAGATAAACAGAGCTTCTGAGACTTCTCAAGACAATAGGAAACTCCGCTTTTACAAACTTTTTAAAGCAGATTTTAAATTAGAAGGATACCTCAGCCAGACGGCAGATTTTCAAAAACGGAAGGTTCTGTCGAAATTACGATGTTCGGATCATGACCTACACATCGAGACGGGAAGGCACAAGAATCTGAGCCTTGATAAAAGATTGTGCAAACACTGTGACTCGCAAGATGTTGAGGACGAAATACATTTCCTATTTAGATGTAATAAATATGCACAGATAAGGGACGAAATGATGCAAAAATTTCCTGAAATCACGATTTATCCCCTTGAAAAGGACCTAACGAACCAGTTCGTGTAAGTCATGTTGTGCCGAACACTTCCTAAAACGAATTCTCTGATCATATTCTTGTGCAAAGCAAAGAACCTCCAGGAACAAAACCCTGTGGAGTTTATAAACTTGAACTTTCGTTATGAGCCTAGTTAATAGTACAAATGCCTATATCTAGATCAGAAAACTTTTAACACATTTATGTTCACTTTATGCAGTAGTTCTTTCATTAGTTAGTAGTAGGTTTTAGATTTGTTTATTTTCTTCTATTTTTTTTTCTTCTGTATTTCATTTACTTTTCCTTTTAATTTCCTTTCCTTGACATTTCCTCTGTTCCAAATATTTATGTTCTTTTTCTTAGCTGACCATGTAAGACAGTATTGTGTCATGAGATTGATAATAAAAAAAACAAGTGATAGCAACAACAACAACGAGAAAGTTTGAGGACTTTATGTAATGAATCTACAAAGGAGATTCCTTGCTGTGAGAGTGAGAGACTGGCCTAACAGCGAAGCAGCGAAAGAAACACATTTTTGGTTCCGAACTCCAGATAAAGATGTTAATAAATCTCGCATTTAGGAACTTTACGTCAAAGGTTTGCATGGAATAATGCTTTTGATTTATTAATTTGTGTTATTCGCTTTTTCCCACTTACTGCATTATGATGACATAGGGCTAAGCCTCTTTCGTAAAAATTAGAAAAAATAGGCCATGTTTGTTTTGTTGGCCTAAGATATTCTGAGGTCATAACTATGCAAGCATAGAGCTCAAATCTTTCGAATCTTAAAAAAGGTGGGTATGAAATTGTATCAACTTTTTCCATGAATTGAATGACTTCAAAGAAACTTTAGGTAATTTGCTGTAAATCTGCCGTGGCAATTCCTTAATATCTTCATCAAAATGGCGGCATTTGGATTATTTTTGTAAAAATCCATCAAAAATTTTGAGAAAATTAAAATCATCGTAATCCTTAAATTACTTGAGGAAAATTGACACAATCTTCAAGAAAACCATAGTTTATGAAGGTCTACAATATGATTGCAAGCAGAAATTTGTGGCTCTTCTGGTTAGGGATTTAGAAATTTGATGATGTCACAACCTCGAAATCAATGAATGCCGCCATTTTAAAGCTAATCACGATATCAAAAAATTGCCACGGCAGATTTACAGCAAATTGTCCGAAGTTTCCTTTCAAGCACTTTGATTCAAAGAAAAACGTAAAAGAATTTTACACCCGTCTTTTTAAAGATTTGAGCTCTATGCCAACTATGCAAAGCGCAGTCATACATGCAGTCTATGGCCCGTTTACACGGTGCCGGACAAGTTTTTATCCGTACACAAGTTTTTGCGCGAAGAAGTTACGTTTACAGGTACCGGACAAATATTTGTTCGCTTTGCCTTTCTGTTTACATGGTGCCTGATCTGAACGTATTTCTGTGCTCATGACATACTCACTAAAGAGCAAATCATATGTCTTTTGTTGTCTTTCAACATTCTTAAGTTTTCTCTCCATTCTTCCGGTACAACAATGTCCATTACGCGACTCCTCCGCCATGCATTTGTCCTTCCTGGTCCTTCCCCAAAATAAGATCTTTTCAAGCTTGTTCAAGCTTTCTTCAGCTCCTGCATCTGCTGCCGTGGTAGCTTACAGAGAAAACAGCCAGTGCTGGGGATTGAACTTTCATAGGGAAAACAATTGTGTTTGCAATTCATTGTCCATTTCTTTTTCATTTTTGATCAGGTTAATCACCAACTTCACAACCACGTCAATTTTGGCGCAAGAAACATGCCACAGCACAAAAATACAAACTCTGCCATATTTGCTCTGTCTCATTTTTGAAAAATTCTACCCTCGTAGTGATTCCGAACAAAAAGAAGTTCGGGAATTTGCATTTACACGGTGCCGGACAAGTTTTTATCCGTACAAGTTCACAACTTGTACGCTTTCGTAGCAGTACATGTTTTTGTCTGGATAAACGAACAAATATTTGTACGGATAGGGAGGTATCATGCAAATGCAAGCCCTATCTGTGCAAGAACTTGTACGGATAAAAACTTGTCCGGCACCGTGTAAACAGGGCCTATAAATACACTTGCCACGTTGTGATGAGTATAGTTCTGAGAACTATATAGAAATTGGGAACAACATAATCTCTTCATAAAAGTACTTGTTGTTATATTGTTTCACATCACAAAGTGGCAAGTGTATTTACAGATTGCATGTAGTCTGGCCTATATTTCAAAGTGTTTGGTGTTGGCTCAAGAAATAACTTACTGAAGGAAATTAACAGCAAACTTGTTTGGAATACTGCAAACTCTTCCTTTGTAAATCCCAATGGAAAAGATGTTAATCTGACTGGCTCACTGATCAGTCCAATAGCCAAAGATCTTTGCATACACATATCAACAAAAACGGATTATCGAAAGTAATGACCACCCCCAAACACTACTGTGCAGAATCCAATGATCTTAGATAGGGGTCTGGCTCTTCAAGAGTAAGTCCCCTAGACACCACTGCTGTGTTGGTATCTCCAACAAAAACAATAAAGAATGACACGCTCTTTGCCCAGCAATTCATAAAGATATTGATTTATAAATTATTAATTGATTGATTGATTGATTGATTGATTGATTAATATTTCTTAGGTTTCAATGCCAATAATGGCTGCAAGAGGTATCACTGGTGTATCACAAGTTCTTTGTGTGACTGACAAGAGCTCCAAACCATCAAAAGCAAAAGGTAAATTGTGTTAAACAAATTCCTCAAGCATAAAGTGGACAAAAACTGAAACAAAGAATCTCAAAAGTGTTCATTGCTGTCAGCAACGTATGAAATAGCTTTGTACTTGTATTTCAAACATAATGACATGGTGTACATTTCTTGCTGTACAGGGAATCACATCTTTTGCCTCAAACTGAATTTAATTGTGAAGGTGAGGGTGAAGTTGTGGTTTTCAGCGCCAAGCACTGGAATTGCAGAAATAGCTAAGCGCTAATTGAGTCTGTGACCCCATGTCATGACCCTCACAGGTGCTGGTGGGATTTGAACCCCATCCGCCTGACTGTTCTGGCTGTAAAGTCCATTGATTACAATGGCGCCACAACACCTTCTAGGGATCTATCTGTGAAATAGGAATCCATTTGGAAACATTGTTTATTTCAGTCTTGGCTCTGATACCCAGGGTATGCATAAATTGACTTATATTCTTGTATTTCCTTGCAGCCACAAAGTCTAAAAAGCCTGCAGAAAAAGGAACAATGAAGGCAGAAGAGAAAATGTTCCCTGAAGACCAAGCAGAATATACAAAATTCATTGAAACTTATAGAAATGAAGAACAATTCAAGTATGATTTTTACTCTTATTATGACATTGAAAATGAACTTCTCAATCATAGGCAACCCCAACCAAAGAAACCTGCATTGTATTAGACAAAGTTAAAAGTATCTGCTGTAAATTTAATGCATTTTATTTTATTTTTTTTAAGTTGGTTGATGGAGCAAAGTAGAGGAATCTCTAAAAGGGCAAAGAAATGTCTATGAATGCTTTTGTTGACTTGCATAGGCAGCTCTTGAGATTTTTATTCATTTCCGTCAACGAAATTTAATGAGTGTATTGTATCCCATCTTTAATTTGGTATGTTTATTCAAAGATGCTTGTTTGTTAAAATTCCATAAGGTATGATAAGAACAAATTTAGCAACTAGTTTTTTGTGTTGTTATATCTTGAAATAATTAATTCCAAACTAACCTGAACAATAAATTTCTGAAGATTTTGGAAAGAGTGAAAGACAATTGTTAAGAAAAATTGTGTTATGACAAAAACAAGGTAAAATTCGAATGCATGTACTGTACCTTGCTTTTATACAACTGCTTAAAAGGAACTAAATTCGCAGATTGTTTGAGAGACAGCTAAATAGTTAAGAAATTCCAGTGCTGGAAAAATGATAAATTTTCATTTTACCAGGAACCAGAGTAACTATATGTCATATTATGTAATGGCCCCTGGCCTAGCAAACACCTACGGTCTACGGTAACACAACATATTAGCCCGAAGACACGCCTCCACTTTGGGCCTACTTCTTTGCAACTACTCGTGCAGCTAACAACTACAACAACAACTATTACGTCAATCATAAATCCATGACATCCCCCTCCTTGAGAATAGTGTTCTGGGAGTGTCTTAAATAACTCAATACTCTAAACTAATGTTTAAGAGTTTTGTCCATAGCGTATTGGTTTCCTAACCAAACGTCCACTTCTTGTCCTATATTCAGGAACTGGTATTCTTGATGGAGAAATTCTGACTTGAACCTTTTCACTCTGACACTCTGGTCTCTCTGAATCTAACATCTCATTTTCCAAATTTAAATGTTCCTTTATAACAACTGGAGCCTCATTTGTTTTGATAATGTCCCGCCTGTTTCTTCTGTAGGTAGTTCCTTGTTCTGTAGTTACATGATAAGATCTTGGATGTTTGTCTTTCTCTACTACCTTAGCTGGAATCCACTCTTTTTCTCTCCTTAACCTGACTGTATCTCCAACATCAAGTTCTTTCAAAGGTTTTGCATTTTTATCATGGTAGAATTTCTGTTTCTGTTGTCTCACTATCAGTTTATTTCTTGTGTCTTTACTTTGCAATCTTGGCTTTAGCAATGACTTTTTGCAAGGTAATTTTGTCCTTAATTTCCTTTGAAATAATAATTCAGCAGGTGACCCTATGTCATTATCGATTGGGGTATTTCTGTATTCTAATAAAGCTAGATAAGGATCTCTTTTGCTGTCAACTGCTTTTCTGAGCACACTCTTTACTGTTTGTACAGCTCTTTCAACTTGTCCATTACTTGAAGCAAATTTTGGACTACTTGTATCATGATCAAATTCCCATGTCTTTGAGAAATTCTCAAATTTCTTACTAATAAATTGTGGTCCATTGTCTGATATTAGTTCTTGTGGAATTCCATGTCTTGCCATGATAGATTTAAGGTGCTTTATAACTTCTGGACTTGTTGCATCCTGACTTAGATGTGCTAGCTCAACATACTTTGAATAATAATCTATCACTAAAAGATATTCTTCAGATCCTAAATGAAACAGATCAGCAGCTATTCTCTGCCATGGTAACTCTGGTACTTTGAAAGGTATAAGAGGTTCTTTCTGCTGTTTCCTCCTATATTTAAGGCATATTGGACAGTTTTCTACCATACCCTTCACTTCTTGTGTCATTCCTGGCCAAAATAAACTTTGTCTTGCTCTATATAAACTTTTCTGCACTCCTAAATGAACTTCATGTATAAGGGACAACATGCTTTGCTTAAGACTTTCAGGAACAATTATTTTCTCCCCTTTGAATAAAACTCCATCTATCTCATGGATTTCATCTCTGTAATTCCAGAAATTCTTTATTTCATTAGGAACCTGCTCTCTTAATTCTGGCCATCCATTTCTAATTGTCTTGCTTAATTCTTGAAGTGCTCTGTCTGCAGCTGTAGCAGCTTTAAATGCATCAAATTTAGACTTACTGATTGGAACACTTGAAATTATAGAATGAACATGAAAGTCAATTTCATCATCTAATTCTTTATCCTCTGGATATCTTGTTGAAACATATGCTCTAGATAAAGCATCTGCAATTACTAATTCTTTTCCTGGCCTGTATTGGAGATCAATATCATACCTTTGAAGTCGTAACAGGAGACGCTGAATTCTTGTTGGAGCTTGAGACAGGGGTTTCTTTATAATTGATTGCAGTGGTTTATGGTCAGTCTCGATGATTGTATGTTTCCCATATATAAATTGGTTAAATCTTTCACAACCAAATACAACAGCATACATTTCTTTCTCTATTTGTGCCCATCTCTGTTGTGACTCTGTTAATGATCTGGATGCATATGCTATAGGATTATCATCTTGTAAGAGTACAGCACCCAGTCCTGATTTTGAAGCATCAACTGAAATTTTGCATGTCTTAGATGCATCATAAAACTTTAGAATTGGTTGGCTAGTAAGCACTGTTTTTATTTGCTTCAAAGTTTCTTCTTGGATATGTCCCCACTGCCATACAATATTCTCCTTAAGCAAATCTCTCAGTGGTTTTGTAATTGTTGCCATGTTAGGAATGTACTTTCCTAAATAATTAACCATGCCAAGCAAACGCATAACATCTTGCTTGTTTGCTGGGGTTTTAAAATCACAAATTGCTTTTATCTTTGAATCATCAGGCTTTAACCCATCTGCTGTGATCACATCTCCAATATATTTAACTTCTGTGATTCTAAATTTCATTTTCTTTTTGTTAAACTTTATCCTTCTCTCTCTTGCACGTTGTAAAACTTTTCGCAGTGTTTCATCATGTTCTTCTACTGTTTTGCCAGTGACTAATATGTCATCATAAATAATTTGTACTCCTTCAATATCCTCAAATGCTTCAATCATTTTCTTCTGAAAAACTTCAGCTGCAGATAAAATTCCAAATGGCCTACGCAGGAATTTATAGCGCCCAAATGGTGTATTGAAAGTACACAAATCAGAACTTTTCTTATCAAGCTCTACTTGCCAGAATCCATCTTTGGCATCTAATGTGGAAAAATACTTTGCACCAGCTAAATTACTGGTTATTTCTTGTGCTGTAGGTACTTGATAATGTTCTCTCTTAATAGCAGTGTTAAGATCTCTTGGGTCAAGACATAGTCTTAAACTTCCATCTTTCTTTTCAATTATAACCAATGAATTTACCCAGTCTGTTGGACCTGTGACTTTTGAAATGACTCCTTTTTGTACAAGCTGTTCAAGAGTTTCTTGAAGTCTGCCTTTAAGTGCAAAAGGTACTCTTCTTGCAGGGTGAATTGTTGGTGGAACTGACTGATCAGTAACAATGTGGTGCTCTCCTATTCTCCCTAAACCATCAAATACATCACTGAATTCTCTGAGTATTTTATTTTGATCATTTGATTTCATTTCCTTAGTATAACCCTGATCATTTCCAACTGTCATTACTCTTTGTACCAGGTTTAAAGATTCACATGTTGGTAATCCTAGTACCGGAGGCACATTCATATCTACTACCTTGAAATTGATCACATAATATTTACTTTTGTATTCCGCAAGTAGCTCTACTTTCCCTTTAATTGGAATTTTCTCATTATTGTATGCAAATAATCTTGATCTTGATTTTACTATTATTTCTGATCTTCTGATTTCATCAAAGAGCTTTTGTGAAATTACATTACATTGAGCCCCTGTGTCTATCTTGAAACTGGTTATTTTCCCATTTATGGTTATGTTAGCATTCCATTGTGAAGCTTTGCCCTCATTATTAATTGCGCCAATAAACATTTCTTCACTTTCATCTGTAGAACTTTCATCAACATAATGAACTTTAGATCTATGACCTCTATTCCCCTTTGACTTTTTGGGTTGGTTACTTTTATCTTTGGGTTTGGATTTACAAACTGATTTGAAATGATTTGGTTTACCACAAGCATGACAATCTTTCCCAAAAGCTGGACACTGATTTTTTCTGTGTACAGTCCCACAGTTGTAACAAGTTTGCCTGGATTTATTTTGTTTCTGCACAAAATCAACCTTCTCTTCAAGCACTTTGCTAGATTCATTAAGATACTGAGCCTGGGTTTTTGAAACTTCAGATGCTCTGCAGATATCTATTGCTTTAGTAAGACTTAACTCAGGCTCACGAAGTAGTCGTTCTCTTAAATAATTTGACTGTATACCACAAACAATTCTGTCTCTGATTAAACTATCACAAAGATCACCAAATTCACATTGTTTGGATAAACCTTTCAGCTCAGTTATGTAAACATCAATAGATTTTGAACCCTGAACATGTGTGAAAAATTTATAACGTTCATACGTAACATTCTTTCTAGGACTGCAATAAGCTTCAAACTGCTCACAAACTGGTTTTATTTTCTTCTTGTCATCTTCTGCCGTGAACTGAAAAGTATTAAATACCTCAAGAGCTTCTTCACCGACCAGATGAAGCAATGAAGCGACTTGTATTTCTTCTGCTTTTTCATTCAAACCTGATGCAACACTGTAAATTTCAAAACGCTGTTTGAACTTCCTCCAGTTTTCACTGAGATTTCCTGTTAACTGCAAGCCAGTTGGCGGTTTTAACTGTGATGTAGCCATCGATTCATATGTAACCAAACTCTGTAAACTTTACACCTGACACCATGTCATATTATGTAATGGCCCCTGGCCTAGCAAACACCTACGGTCTACGGTAACACAACATATTAGCCCGAAGACACGCCTCCACTTTGGGCCTACTTCTTTGCAACTACTCGTGCAGCTAACAACTACAACAACAACTATTACGTCAATCATAAATCCATGACACTATATACTTTGGTCCAGGAAATCTACTTTTCCTGCACTAGTACTAAGAAGGTTTATTGTTGAGTAATATCTAAACATTGAAAGGCTTCAAATACTTCATTTTGTAATATTCACGAGGGTCCAGGAAGTAAAACAAAGAAAAGGAGAGAGAGCCAGGTCTTCACGCAGGCTAGGAACTGGTGAGAAATTCTTAGCACTTGAAATTCGATAATTTTAAGACTTTTCAGCACTGGCCCAAATTCATAATTTCTTGGAAAAAATACATATCAGTTCATTGTTGCCAGTTTTCATACACATTCGTGCCAATAGACCTAATCGGCAAACGTTTGTTTTATTCATTTCAAGTCATGTGACCATACCCTTGGGAAGTTTTAGTACCATTCTACTTTTTGCATTCATAGCACAACTTTGCATGGTACAAAATATGTCAGAGAAACCAAAAGAAGTTTTATCAAGGGATTCGTCACATGACTTGAAATGGGTGGAAACAAACCTTAGCCGATTCTGTCTATCTTACATGGCTCCTGGCTGGTATCTAAACATGTTTTTGGAAGGCTTGCATTTTTCTCTTACGAAACGTTTCATAAACCAGACTATGAATGTGCATTTGGTACCATGAGAATGCCCCATGATAAGCTCTCAATATTATTATTCACGTATTTTCAGTTTTTCAAAGAAAGTATTGTGTCGCAGATGTAAAAAATTTTGATCTTGCAACATCGTAATTTTAAGTCATGTGCGTTACCTATGCGCTACATGTGTCCCCGTGTCGCTTCTTTTTTTCAAATCAAATGCACTACCTAATTATAAGGCATGGCAATACTAAAAATCTACATAACTTGAATAACGAAAAAACAAAAATAAACAAGCAAACAAACTACCCTATAATTCAATACAAACTAGTAAAAATTAGATGAAAGGAAATAAAAATAAAAATAAAAAATTATATATATAGATATAAGTAACAGTAACACGAACAATAAATGGGCGAATCAATAGTAATCAACATGATGCAGGCTGTGAAATATCCATTTCGCTTTTTCGTAAACATGTACTGTATACAGTGTTTCTTGTCAGCCGAGCCATAAAACAAGCAATTAATATTCTCCTTCATTTCGGCGATGCAGATCAGCATAGATTGGGAAACCCTACTGTTGCAAATATGCCCAAATGTTTGTAGCACCTAAAGTTTCTGACAAGCAGGGTCCCACCACTTGAGTGTTATGACAAGGGTACTTCTGCGATTGAAGCGCCTGGCGCTGAAACGTAACACGCTTACCTTCACATATTCTCCCTGTAGGAATATACCGGGTGATCCAAAAAAAAAGTGTCCCGACGCAATCTGTTGTAGAAAAATAAGTAAGAGGCCGATGGAAATGCATTCAAACGTTGTTCAGTCGCTAAAAGACCTGCCTACATTATGAGCATTTTGTGCAATTTTTTTCGGCCCGGCAAATTTTGCAAATTAAGGATTTTGAGGAAAAGTGAAAGCTTGAAATCCTCAAAAAGTCGTCAAAAACAGGGGATCGATTTACAGCCATTTCAGATCTTCAAAACAATGAAAAGCGTGTTTTATTTCAGGCTGGGAATAGACAACTTGGTCAAAAGTTTCCAGAGAAAGATTATTTATCCCAGGTACCTAAGAATTGGGAATAAATGTTCTTGATAAGCTGTTGGATTTTCAAAGAAGCTAAACTTTCCACGCAATTCGAAATGTTCAAGAATTCGCTACAGAAAAGCAGGAGTATCCTTGTCCCTTGAGACTAAAATATTTTGGGTACCTAGGGAATATAAACTTGCTCTGAAAGCTTACCGAGTTGCCTATTCTCTGCCTGAAATAAAACACGCTCCTCGTTGTTTTGAAGATTTGAAATGACCGTAAATCGATCCCTTGCCCTCGACAACCTTTTGAGGATTTCAGGCATGCCATTTTCCTCACAATCCTTAATTAAGAAAATTTATTGCCGAAAAAAATTGCAAAAAATACTCATAATGTAAGGTATTCTTTTAGCGACAGAACAACGTTTGAAGCGTTTCAATCGGCCTCTTACTCATTTGTCCATAAAGGATTCTGATGAGTCACTTTTTTAGGGTCACCCCGGTATTCTTCTTCCCACAATATTCTCTGTATGAAAGATTAATGGAAAGAGAAGTCTATCTTGTCATAGAATGATCCTTCGAATCTGCGATAGTCAAAAATTGGGGCATAAACGATAAGATTACTCTTTAAGACTTCGTTCACATGATGCCGGCACATTTTGAAAACGGTGAAAAATGTGACGGTAGCAAAATTTGAGCTAGCGTTCACACGATGCCGGAACAATTTGAAAATGGTACGAGATTTGACAGTAAGAAACTCTTTGCAAGACTTTGATGCCATATAAAGGTACGTACACCCTAAGTGTCGATCAGTCATTTTCCAAAAGCGTCGAAAACTGTTCTATTTTCAAAATCTTCAAGTGTTTACACGATGCCGTTTCCAAAATGTGCCGGTTACTGTTCAATTTTCAAAATCTACCGTTTTCAAAATAAGCCGGCAAAAAATGTGCCATTTTCCTGTGAACAGGAGGCCTATCCGTCACATTTTTCACCGTTTTCAAAATGTGCTGGCATCGTGTGAACGCGGTCCAAGTTTATTTTCTCATCGAGATAAAATGAATAAATGCTTTGTTACTAGTGTTTGGTGTTTCTTTGTGGAGTAGTGTTGTGTGGTGAATGCGTCTAAAATCACATCGCGGCTAGCTTCTTGGGGTGATTCTGTATCTATAAATGCAAACAAAATGTCGTCAGAGCTGACTAACAAAGAAATGTTTCAAATCTTTGAATAGATGGGTGTAAAATTGTGACACATTTTCCTATAAATTGAATGACTTGAAAGGGACTTTGCGGTAATTTGCTGTAAACCTGCCTTAGCAATTTTATACATCTTGATTATTTTCATAGTGGCGGCATTTTGATTATTTTTGTAGAAATTTATCCTGCATTCAATAAACAAAGAAGTGCCCCTTTATTTTTAGAAAATGGTCCCTTCTCTTAAGGGAAAAGGTGCCCTCAAAGTGTCGTGCCACCCCCCCCCCCAAGTTTGAGATACGTCCTACGTCCCTGGCTATACTCCGTTCTGAATTTATGAGGGATTTTGACAAGAAAGATTGATAGCAGGCATAATGCTCCGGCCAAAACCTCTCGAATTTTCACGATCTCAAAAAGGCTTTCGATACCGTTGACCAATGTAAAATCAAGTAAACAAGAAAAAAGGGTTCAAGCATAGTGCCAGACTTTCTTTTAGATTTGAAAAAAGATTAATAGGGTTGCTTTACAAATAAACAATATCATCAACTCTGTTTCAAACTTAGCAAGAATCAGATATACCGGTTGAGTCAATAAAAACGCCCGGCGTTTGAAAAAATCCTGCTCCCTGATATTGAAAACTGTCTTGTTTTATCCCCGATATGTCACATTAGGTTCAGTAATTTACCTGGCTTTAACCGGTCATTCCTTCCGGTCGAAATAGGAGATTTTCTGCAGAAAGCCCCTTTCGAAAACCTACAAAAACGAGTGAAAACACCAAGCAAGTTTTCCCTTTGTTCTCCTTCCTAGCAATAATTACTCTTGGATGTGTTATGTATTTTGTCCTCCTGGGAGAATGGAATCCCCCTGTATAAGTTGTTCAAACCAGGGGGAAGACTTTTCAACCCGCCAAAAGGAAAGCATATTTGCTAAAGCGTCCTGCAAGTCATCTCTGTGAGGTAAACACATTAGGGATTCTTGCTTGTAATCTTAGCACGTTTTTTAAGGTTTCTCAAACGGATTCATTTTAGAAAATCGCTTACCGAATTTGAGCGGAGTGACGGATTTTAGCCAGGAAAATTCTGAAAATAATTGAACATGTTAGCTATTCAATCAGGCATTGCAAAATATGATTGCTTATGTACTCAGGGAGCTGTAGCCTTTAAAACGCCAGGCGTTTTCTTTTGACTCACCGGGTATTGCAATGGTTGAATCCCTTCTTTTCAGTATTTGTTTGGATTTGACAGCGTTTGTTTATAAAGCAACAACTTCTAGATACAGTAGCCATATTTCGGGACCCACCGGGTAAGCCAGAAAAAATTGCCCACTTTTAGAATTGCACCAAGAAGAGTACTTCACAGATCTGAATGATTCAAATTCCAGCGAAAAGGCGAAAGATCGAGGTATTTTTGTGATTTTTCTCACTGTCTTACCAGCAGTAGAAGTATCGGTAACTTTAACTTTATGAAATTTCGTAGTTGCAAAAAATGACTGAAAAGGGTAAGGGTAAGTATTGATCAAAATGCAAGGACTCTACTTGCACAGAACAGTACGCAATAATGGGCGTTTCACCTTTCTCAAGAGTGGTACGGCACCAATTTTCAAACAAATACAACAGATTTTCAGTCCCATGGCAATAAATGTACAATGGATGTCTCTTACCCATCAACAATTGCAATGTCTTTATTGATCTGTGCATAGCTATGATCTGTGCTAGGAGTCCTTTATGATTTGATCAATGTTTTTCGCCCTTTTCAGTCATTTTGCAATCATGAAATTTTAATAAAGTTCAATTTACCGATATTTCTAGGGTTCAGGAGACACCCAGGAAAATCACAAAAAAACTTCAATCTTTCGGCTTTTAACTAGAATTTTAATCATAGACCTAGACACAAAATAGTAGCTGTCTATTGAAATACTGACTTGCCGGTTCTGCCTCGCATTGGAGTGACCCAACGGCGTGCGTCTCTAACGGCAACCCACGAAATTTGTTAGCAGTGTTTAGTTTTGGAAACAGAGCGCCTTGTTTGCAGCAATGAAATTTAATTCGTTTTGGGAATGCAGACTGCACCTCGATTGGAACTTTACTTTGTGTAAAGGTCTATTAGCTGTAAATTAGCAAGTCTTAAACTTAGCTTACTTCAAATTATCAATGATGATGTTGATGATGATGATGATGATGATGATGATGATGATGATGATGATGATGGTACTAAATATCATACTGTACCTGACATTTGAATCATCATCTTTCGATTTTCTGCAGATTGATCGGCAGTCTTGTAAATCTTGTCGCACCATTTCGAGCAACGTCTCGTGTTGTTTATTCAAAACTGAGAAAAATCTCAATTTGTCTTTTAGCTCAAAGACCCTCCTACTGTCTGCCTCTTTTCCATAACTGCACAACCTCACTTTCTCCCTTTCGATCAAGATATCTTGTGTCTCATGCGCAGCCTTGAACTTTTTCAGATACAAACTAAGGCGGTGGCGGCTTTCTGTTGTTGGTTCACCTTTTTTAGCACGTGCCCGCCAGTTATCCAATTCAATACGAATTTGTGATTCTAAAGATTTCTTCTCCTTTTGTAAAATGAAGCATTGATTCATGAATTTCTCGAGTTTAAAGTCAACTTGCACTGGTCTCCTTAGATTCTACAAAACAAACGGAAAACAATCAAGATCATAACAGAAGTCCATTAGTGCGGAGCCAGAGCCCGGGGGGGGGGGTACTATACATATTTTGGGTACGGGGACGTGCCATCGAGAAGGGTATCGATTTTCACGATTTTGGTATAAGGAACGGTATCGATTTTCTTTGGTATAAGGAACGGTATCACTTTTCGCGATTTTCACAATTGGTATAGGGTCGGGTATGCATTTTCGGAAAATTGGTATAAAGTCGGGTATACATTTTGGAAAAATTGGTATAAGGAACGGGTATGTTTTTGAAACCTCGATGGCACGTCCCCGTCCAAAATCTGGTCAAGTACCCCCCCCCCCCCGAGCCAGAGCAGATCTTTGAAAAGTGTATTTCACGTTGAATTGCCACTGTCATTTTAGGGTCCTTTGCGAGCAAGGAGAGGGCTTTGTGGGTACTAGAACCGGCAAACCCGGACGAAAATCAACAAGAACCCGAATTCCCGCAAGCAAAAAAGCTAAAACCCGAAATTGCACTTCTGGACAAAAATATTCAATTCTCGTCACTAATCTTCGATTATTTCCAGTATTTTCGTTTTCACCGACTCCCTGCGCCTCGTTTTAAAGCATTCGAAAGCTGGTTCTTCAATCTCAGTTGACTTAATGGACTGTATGACTTCGAAAACCCAACAAAATGGGAATCTTGAGTAAAATACCCGAAACCCGAGCACATAAAAAGGCCAAACCCGCAACCCGCGACACATCTCAAACCCCAAAACCCGCACGATTTAACCGTAAATCCAAGAACCCGAAGGCTAAAATTGGCCAAAAGCACAACCCGTGAAATCCTAAAGCCTCCACTGCAAGCTACCATTTCAGAAAATTTGAAAATGATATTTGGCCTAAGGTTCAATAATCTATCCACACTGTCGTAGCTAAAGCATAGAGCTTAAATTTTTACAAAAGTGAGTGTAAACTTCTTTTACATATTTCTTTGAAGTTAAAATTCTTGAGAGAAACTTAGTGGAATTTGCTGTAATTCTGCCGTGGCAACTCGTTGATATCTTGATTCATCTCAAAATGGGGGCATTTATTGATTTTAAGGTTGTGACATCATCAGATTTCTAAATCCTTAACCAGAAGAGCTACAAATTTCCGCATGTAGCCATATTATAGACCTTCATAAACTATTTCTTCTTGAAGATTGTATCATTGTTCTTCAAGTAATTTAAGATTTACTGTGATATGAATATTTCAAAATTTTCGATCAATTTTTGCAACAATAATCAAAATGCCGCCAATTTGAATACAATCAATATATCAAATATTTGCTGCTGCAGAATTACAGGAAATTACTCAAAAGTTCCTTTGAAATCATTCCATTCATGGAGAAATTTGATACAATTTCACACCCACCGTTATAAAGATTTGAAATATTTGAGCCCTATGATATAGCTGAATTGACACAATGTTTACTTTGCTTAAGCTATTAAAGTTAGTTTCTGTTTCTCTCGAATTAAATTCTGAAACTCTCGAATATTTTGGGCTTGAATGAAACAATTACCACATAACTCCTGAATCAAATAGACAAAATCCGCGTGACAGAACTTTAGATTTACCCTTCACCTTTCGTTGTAAGCACATAATTTGCCTTAAGGTTACGGTAAACGTTTTCTGGGTGAAAATATCCATTTTTCAATTTTTTCAGATTCTGTTAGCCGAACTTTCAAGGCACACAATGATACCTTGCTTGAAGCCAACAGAAGTTTTGAAAATGGAAGAAATTTCATGTAAACGAAGGCTTCCACAATTTCATAATCAAAGTTTTTTGTTTGTGGTCTTCAAAATCCATACCTAAATGCTTGACCTGTTAAGCCGATAATCCGTAAGTCCTTGTGGTTTGTGTGAAATAGCATTGCGCGTTCTTGTATGCTTGTGTTTATCGGGTAATTATTTGAGGATTCTAATTGATTTTTAAGCCCAAATGACTTGATCCGGATTAGTGTGGTTTATATGGTCCCGTTGTGTACTTTACGACTGCAGAACAGTAAAAACCATTTTTCTCAGGACACACAAATCCATGAGGTACAGGTACGAAAAAGCTATTTTGTACCCTTTGACCCAATCGAATGGCTCGAAAATTTGCACATGACCAGGACAGACTTGGAGCTTGGAAAGTGTGTCCCAAATTTTTTGTATGTGTCCTGGTCCGTCTTTTATAGCCAAATACAACTGCGAGAGGGCAGAAAAATCATTTGCTAATTTTTGACAGCATGTAGTTTCAAAGGAAAAAGGAATTTGAAAAATCCCAGACACACTTTAAAAGCTTAGGATCTGCACTTCCTGTTGATGTAAGTCAGATTCTGTTACCTCAAACGCAAGGGTACAAAATAGCTTTTGAAGGTCGTACACTCTTTTAAGCAATAAATTTGCCTGGAAAATATCATTTTACAGCATTTGCCAATAATTTTAATATGGTTAGAATCCCCACTTTCTTGTGCATCGAATGATGTATAATTTACCTAGATTCCGTCAATAGTTCGGCTTTTAGGGAGCGAAAACCAAATTTCGTGTCAAAAACGTTTACCGTAACCTTAAAAACCGCCTTTCGCTTGCACAAGGTGAGTGTTTGCCCTACTGGTTTCGGGGTCGGCTGTGTTTGTTTTGATTTACCAGTCGAAAGAATTTTCCTTTGTTTGTAGTCGCTAATCGCTTTGTATTACAAAATCAGTCCTCAATTTCTAAGACCGTCTGAACTTGTAGTGTGACCGCAAAGGACCCTGACTTTCGATGACCCTGATTACGACGTGCTAAAGTTACCACGGTTGACACGTAAATTTGTTTGCGAGTTATTTTCTTCGCTGTCATCGATACATTTAAATGATTGAACTTGAAAATTCCATATTTGTAAAAGTTTTTAGACCTATCTCTGAAAAAAGTGGGGGGCTACAGCCCCCCCTAGCCCAATGGCTGCGCGGTCCCTGCACCTTGCAAAATAATCGAAATGAAACCTACCGAATCGCAAAAAAAATTCCGAAAAACTCGTAGCACCTTTCCAAATGATTGAACATCAGATTGATAGTGATTTGTTGACGAAAAGAAGTTGCAAGTTGGCATAAATCGAAAGTTTTCTACGCTGTCAGATCATGATAAAAGTTTAGGCCGGCGAAAATAACGAAACTGAAGCACTAGAAATTATCAAATAATTCTTCGAAACCACTTAAACAACTCCTGAAGGTATAGATTTCAACACCCACGGGATGATGAATTGAAATTTTTAACTTACGATCGCTTTAAAAGCGAAAAAGCAAATAGACCCATATTACCCCGTAGACCCAAATTACCCCCACCTTACCCTATCGTTTAGGAAAGACAGGAATTTTCAGCAATAATTCAGGAAGGAAATGAAGTTTACTTTCAGAAAGCAATCTTAGAAGTGGAATCCCTGTGGATTCTTCTGCAGAAAAATGCAGACAGAAAGCACGGCTCCTCCACAGCGCCATTACAAACGGAGTAAATTCACTCATAACTCTATCAAAGAAGAACATGTTAGATTTTATGATATTAGGGTGGTCGCCCTGTTTCAAATTCAGTCAGTCACGGTACTATTCGTTCGAAAAACCTTCGTGTCACAGCTCGCATTCGCTGGAAAATGAAACATGTTATTATTCGTTCATAAAGAGTGACATTTAAACACTAATGCGAGTTCTTTTCTTACTCCTTAATCCTAAATGCGAACCAAGACCACGCGTTCAGACCAGGAACCTATCGCCGTCATACAATAAACAAAAAATACAACAGAAAATTTGGAATATAAGGCTTACCTTTAGTTATTCAAACCTGAATTGACAGGAGGACAAATGACACATTCTGAATACTTCACATTAAAAGACAAACAAAAAACACCACATGGACAGAAAAATCACTGAAAAACAAACAAATAGACATTAAATATAGATGCAACAAGACGAACGGAAACAATTCCTATTCACAATCAAACAATTGCATCTGTTTCACAATTATCACTGACATTCTGTCAGCATCGGGTGAGCAAAGAGAGATAACACGTTTGATGCGCTGTGGAATAAAAAGAATGCGGCTAATATTCAAAACTGAAATGTTGATCGGTAAGTCAGAGGCTAACTTGGAAGGGAAAACTTTATTTGGTGAAATTACTCGTCTTTTAAACCAAGAAACTGAAAAAATGGTGGTAATGGATTTGTATGGGAAAGAGAATTCCACATTTGATTCTGGTCCATGATTTACTTCCCACTGGAATGTAAATTCTATTTGCCTATATCTGGTAATGACAATTGTATTAAATTATTAAATGTAAATTTCAATAGGAAGTAAATCATGGAACAGGATCGAGCTTGGAATTTTCATTCCCAATAAGTTAAGACCCCTTACTAGCATTTTCCTTATATTAGGTTCTAAATAATAAGAGATTTTATCAAACAAAATTTCACATCTAAGTTATTCTTCGACTGATAGATTCAGATTTCAGTTTTGAATATCGGCCGCATACTTTGTATTCCATCACGAGCTGCAGGAAACGCTAATTTTACAAAAAAAGATTGATGTTTTATCAATCGAGTTATTCCTATCCTAATCTATCATTTCGCGTGCGATATATCGATTTTTTCCTTCTGCTTCTACTTCTCCTGCGAAGGAGCTATTCTAATCCCACGCGTGACGGCTGGCTGACATGACCTCAAGAGCCCTGGAGAAATTATGCCGAATTATGCCACTCAAATGGAAACTTTTGAGTGGCATAATTTCTCCAGGGCACTTGAGGTCATGTCAATCTGCCGCCACATACGGAGATCAAAATGGCACCTTCGCAATAGCCTGTGTCCCAGACTCCAGAAAATCCAGACTCCCTTTTCCGTATGGGGTCGGGAACACAGGCTACTTCGCAGGAGCAGTACAAACGGAAGGAAACCGGGGAAAACGAGTCGATACATCGCGCACGAAATGATAAATCATTATAGGAATAACTCGATTTATAAAACGTAAATCTTTCTTCTAAATTCAGCGTTTTTTGCAGCCCACGCTTCAACGACGTTCCAAATATGTTTACCTTGCCGTTCCAAATGTCGATACATCAGACCGAGACCGAGGGACAATTCACTTATTTGAAAAAGCGTACGAGATTTTTTAAGAACAAAAGGATTTATACAGATTTTGATGGATTTTTCTTGAAAACAAAAGGATTTTTGCCAAAGGTGTACAAGATTTTTTGGGAGTGAAATGCCCCTCGACCGAGACATCCGCTATGCTCCATTCACAGTGGGGGTCGTAGGGGCTGACGGTTTGCGGTTTCTAGCCTTTTCTGAAACGGTTTTACGGTTCTTGGGTTTAAAAATGACGGTTTTACGGTTCCCATCTTTCTGAACGGTTTGCAAACTTTTTCGATGAAAATGGCTTAAGAAGTCAAATTGTCACAAAATTGGAGCTAAAGCTACGGATAATTGTCAAAACGATATGATTTGGGGCGAAATTCTACAAATTTGCACCATTGCCACCGGGTTTAAGGCATTGGAATTAGCTTGCTCTCTTTTGTGTCATAAAGAATGATATGGAGACAGTCGTCTACAGCACAGAACCCAGGTGATATGTGCATAAAGTAGAAAAAATGTTGTGACGGTTTTAGCTGAAATTAGAGGCGGTTTTTCGGTTTCTCCGAAATATTTTCGCGGTTTTACGGTTTTTGGGACCCCCCTACGACCCCCACTTCACAGTATCGAAATAGAAAATGCGATTCAATTGAAGATCAAATTCGTAAATAGTGTTGCTTTTTGTTACGAATATATACCAAATCCAAACTATAGTATCTGGTAAATGGTCTAACAATGATTTTTACAAACGATCGTAAACATAGAACACAGAAAAATAACAATAACAACAACAGTGGCGGCGCCAGGTCTAAAAAATTTGAAAGACTTGTGGAGGGGATTTTGACGTAATCTTTCAGTCTAAAGGTATACCCAACTTAATTTTGATTTCTAACTTTAATTTTGTGTCATTTTTTCTAACTTTGACTGTTATGCGACTTTTGGAATCTGGGGGGATATGAACAACGATAACAGCAAAGTAATAATAACTTTATAAGGATGCTTTGCCTGTAACGGTAACTTGGACGACTGTGATAAGTCGTAAGTAGTTTCCAATAAAATGAGTTAAAGCATAGTTAAAGTAATAAACAGGGGTCGAAAATTTCTAAAATTTCGGACTAGTTTAATTTTAGACAAATACGTTGTATGGACTTGGATCTGCCGTTCAGGGTTTGACAAAAACATACTTGCACAAACAATACCATACGGAGCATGATTAGGCGAGGCTACCTGTTGACCTAACAATGCAGAAATTCTAAAGGTCGCATGAAAATTTCTGCTGTTCAGTCGTCTCCTTTGGGTAAACCTGAGAAAACCGGCCTTGCTTTTAGGAAGAATGACCTGCAGCGAAATGACAGTCCATTGGAAGCACAAGCAGCTACATACACGACTTTGAACTCGCACGAGTCGACGAAGAAGCATGACTCACAAATAAGGCTTAAAACTAGCTAGCTTTCAAATTTGTTTGTTCATCAAGAAAAATCTTCTTTGCATGCTACGAATGCAACAAACCTGGTGGTGTTTCAACTTTTGTAGGGTCTGCCTTCGTTGTGGGCTCGAGTCCCGTCGTCGGGACTACAACCACAAGCCAAGCCATCCACCCAAAGCTGTCCATCCTTCCGAAGTCCGGAGTCGGTTGGATGCTCAAAGAACTCTGAGGGCACATATAAGCCGAAGTGCCGCAAGGCAAGGCCCACATCAGCTGAATGGCTGCCAGAAACCACAGTCATAATAAAGAACCATGCAGAAACCTAGCCGGCATTAACAAAAAAATGTTGCTCGCCTGGTTTCTACCAGGGAGAAATTTCCCTCTATTTCCTCTCCTTGGTTTCAACACCCGCTAAAATGCGCTAGGCCCGTATATTAAAACAAAGAGACGTCTATACCTTGATACAAGAGTCATCATCTATGATGTTAGTAGGGCTCTCTTCTGAAATCTCTTCAGCAACGGCAACTGCCAGCGATGCTCCCATCATCGAAAAAAACTGCGAATGCAAAGTACCGTAATCATATGCCGTAATGTAGCTAAACACTCCAGACATCGAGTTAAAAAAGTTGCAGCATGTCAGGTTTACACCAGGTTTCACAAATTCGGAAATAAACGCTATCATTTCATATTGTTTTATGTTATTTCCAATGTCTGTATGCCACACTTGGGACACTTTATTCAACAATACCTCATTGTTGCTTATGTGTGATGGAAATCGCTTTTTCGTGAATAATACGGTAAAAAGGTCTCATGGGTCTCTTTGTTCCTTATCTGGTTTTGTGTCTGCTATAGTCGGCACATGGTAAAGGCGTCAAGAAAAGACTTTGAGCATATTCTTTTGGGAATGAAGTCGTGAAAATCTTCTGAAAACGGTGGACTTCACAAACAAAGAATGAGAACTTTGAAGATTGAAGAGCTCAAACACAGTGTGTGGTCTCTGGTCTGTCAAATTGAGATCCTTTACAATTCATTGCATTGTGTTTCTGCTGCGCAAATCCCAAGATGAAAAAAATACATTTTTTCATTGTTACATTGATCGAATGCTTTGTTTTTGCAACAAAAAGGATAGATTTTGAAAAACAATAGCATCAGTTCCTTTTGATTGATACCTCATAATTAAAAACAAACAAAGTCGCAAAAGTTGCCTGAAACCAATACAGGGCGGACTCTCGCCTGGTGCACGCGAAAGTGGTTTTAAGAGAAGTTAAGTGCTTATAACGAACGAAAATGGGGAAATCTAATTTTCTGCCTGGCGGCTTTTGTTTATTTGATTCAGGGCTTCTGAAACTCTGAGTACTGAAAACTTGATAATTGTAAGAAACTTTCAGTACCGGCTCAAATTCTTAGTTCCTTATAAAAAATACGTGTACCCGTTTTTTGTTTATAAGAAACTGGTTTATAAGAAACTAGTAATAAGATGGCCAGAATTTTAACAAACTCTAGTACTATGTCTGAGAAGTCCTAAGAAACTTTTCAAAGTTAAAAGCATGAATTTTATAGCAAATAGATCGTTGAACCTTTATTATTGGGCAATATTATCTAGCCATTTGTGTTTTCAACATACCCTATAACAGAACACTGTTTATTCCTATATGATGTTTTAAATATCAAGAAACATATTTGCAGCGGTGTTAACGACCACATTGAAAATTCATGCATCAAAAAATAAGAAACCAATCCACCTTTTCAAGATAAGAGGTGCGAAAACGGAAGTCTTTTGTTGTTTGATATTTTGCATTTTTGGGGCCAAAATCTTGTTCTGCATGCAAAGTTTAGTGTATGAACCAATTTTCACATTCATGTCTGTCTTCATTTGGAAATAACGGTGATTTAAAGAATTAGAAATCATAAGGGCTTTGACCGTGAAATCAAAAGTTTGGACAAAATTTGTCCAAACATCTGATTTCACGGTCAAAGCCCTTACAACTTTGAATTCTTTAAATCGCCGTAATTTCCAAACGAAGATAGATATGAAAGTAAAAATTCGCTTCTATGCTAAACTTTGTACGCAGAACAAGATTTTAGCCTCAAAAATGCAACATCTCAAACAACAAAAGACTTCCGTTTTCGCACCTCTTATCTTGAAAAGGTGGATTAAGAAACTTTTAGTACTAAAATGGACAAAATTTCATGTTTAATTAAGAAAATTTTAGTACTATGGCCTGATCCAAGTTTCTTATAAAAGAAAAACGTGTGTATCTGGAACACTGAAAGAGGTCAAACAGAAAATTTTATGGTACCTTTCATGATCAAATGTTGATGATTTTTCAAACCGGAAAACTTTTTAGTGGCACCCGAAAGTTTCTTAAAGAAGTCCTCATCTTTTACAGTTCCTTCCGTTTTCATAATTCGTAGCAAATGTGGGATATTCCTAGTACAGTGCTAACTAAAGGTTGGAGATCATAAAGAACAATGCGTCACAAGAAAGATTCAGTGATAAAAATTCATACCTCTATTTAAGTTGAAATAAATCAATTTAAACACTGGCAGGTAGCTTGCAGTCTCCGAAAACACGGGAATTCTTCACTGTGCATGAACCACTGCTCTGCATACCAGAGCTCCACGCAGTGCAAAACTCAGCAGTGACCTCCCTAAAACTTCATTAATTTCCAAGAAAGTAATTTCTTAACAAAGATTACAAAACAAAGCTACAAGAATGCTTATACACCAAGAGAAGTCTTGGCAGTTTGAAGAATCGGGGCAAACAGAAAGTAAGTTATGCTTCAACTTGATCAATCAGCCCACTTGCTGTACGCGATACAGAAATGCAGAGTCCTTAAAAACGTGTTTTAAACGAAAACAACTTCTGCGTTATTTATTCATAGGTATCAGCAAATGGACAGTGGATTCAAAATATCAAAATACATATGGTATAGGGCATTGCCGCCATGTAATCTACACCGTGTAAATACATGATAAGCGCCTATTTCTCTTCAATCGGCAATTCATGTCAGTATATTAAGATTTATATGGTAACAGGCATTGCCAAGCGGTCTTCCCGAGAGGTTCTCCATTGTAAAGGTGCTTGGGGATGTGCCACCCTAAGGGAGTTTGCTGACTGGAAATTTTGGTCCAGGCAAGGGTATAGTCCGTGGCAGTTTTGGTCCAGGGAAGGCCAAATTCTTTGGTAAAAGCCATCTTATAGAAAAACTGGCAGAGAGCCACCCTCCTAGGTATTCCTAAGCAAAATCAGTCCGCAAGTATTACTCAACGCTTTCCATGGTCGACGGGCAAATGAAAATTTAAGAAAGATATTAAAACACAAATAGAAATTTACAGCATAAAATGATCCCTAATTTTCAAGGTTAGGTGAGCACAATACTTCAGTTCGAAGAAGATGACATCAAACATCAAGGGTGACAATCTTTGCCTTTGAGGACAAATCCTCTGCTACTGAAATCAGCAGAAAACCGGGTGTCCCAGAAAAAACGCAACAGATTTGAAAAATTCTAATGGAAGCTGCTTCATACTTATTATTAAACGGTTATTTTTATTGAAATCTGCAATGATTAGAATAACTTTTGATATATTTTCCAGTATTTTGGTGGCTTGGTTGTAAAGTTAAAAAATCAGCAAATTTCAAAATTTCCCCTAGGTCAAAACCAGATCTGCTGCATTAGCAATGGTGGATCATATTGTCAAATTATCCAAGTCAAATTATAAAAGATGGCAGTCCCAGCAACTACCGAAGATTGCTGGCAAGTACGCAAATACACAAGTTTATTGAACCTTGCACAGACATTATTAAGAAGATTTCGGTCAAGACACAGCTGCATTTTCTGAAATGATTAGGCCATTACTAGAGTTATACTTTCAATTGGAAATGAACACCGAGAGCTCAATCGAAACTAGATTAGTCATTAATCGTTAAGGGATCCCTTTCTCACAGTTCTTTATCAAATTGTGTGCATGTCTGCAATCCTGTGAAGTTGCAGATAATGCCACGCTTGTAATTTTGCAGTATACTTTGCGCTAATGTTAGCAGCACTGGTTTTGCCCTGACAGCAAATTTAAAGTTTGTGGATTTATAACTCTGCAGTCAGGTCACCAAAAATTCTGAAAAATATATCAAAATTCAATCTAATTATTGTAGATTCAGGGAAAATAATCATTGGTTTTTCAATTTGAAACAGCTTGTGCTAAATCTGTTGCGTTTTTTTGGGACACCGGGTAGTGTTGATCCAAAATCAGTTGGAAATCGTCTGGCATTTTTGTAGGGGGAGGGGGTGGCATCTATGGACGAAGGAACGCGGGATTGTGCAATTTCTAGGCGAAACCACCTACAGATTTATGGGAATGAACTTCTTAGATCACTTTGCACTTTAGCTAATATGCAAACCTAGACTTTACAAGTTTGTAGGCCACGCCAATTCGCAAAAAATGCTCTTGAAAACTTGAGAAATCATTCATTTCCTGAAAGCTGTTTCTTTGAAGCTTTATGAAATAACAAATCATGCGCAAATTTAGCTACTTGTAAATCTGAAATATATTGCTCGATTTTGAAGGTCACATTTTATGTACAGAAAAACATCAAACCCGAAAATTTGATTTCTCATACGAAAATAGGCATGAAAACTTCAATCTTCTTCGACACGATCCGGCATTGATACATGCTCTACGACTACAAAAACTACAATCTGTAACAGTCTAACGGATGTAGTCATTAAAAGTTGTCTAGGGACAATCTCTTTCCAGAAAAATATCTTTTTGTCAGAATTTTAACCTTCGGCCTCCTAAAAAATGTGCTCTACCGATGCCCTTGAAGTGGTGCATTGAATAGCTTGGCATCTATCGGAATTAAACAAGTCGTTGACTGTTTGCGCGCATTTTCTTCCAGTCCTGTCATCTAAAAATACTCCATATTTCAATGGTTTAGGCCCCGTTTACACTAAGCCGTTTTCAAAGGAAAACGGTATGAAATCATGTCGTTTTGGCCTTCCGTTTACACTAAAACGTATTCGTAATCGGCATGAAATGAAGACGATTTTGAAAACAAAATGATTTGAAAATGGCATGAAACGTTTCAGTGTAAACGCTTGAAAACGGAACGATTTCGTTACTGATTGAAAGGGAGACAGATTATTCCTTTGTCTCTCTTTAAATCCGTGACGACATCGTTCCGTTTTCAAGCGTTCGCACTGAAACGTTTCACGCCATTTTCAAATCATTTCGTTTTTCAAAATCGTCTTCATTTGATGCCGATTACGAAAACGTTTCATTGTAAGCGGTAGGCCAAAACGGCATGATTTCGTACCGTTTTCATTTAAAACGGTATAGTGTTAACGGGGCCTTCACAAAAAGAAACTACTCTACTATTGTTTTATCTCCGTATGTATCTCCCTATCACTTAGACCTAATGATCGCCCATTTCCTTCCTCAAAATGACAGGTTGGTAGTGTGTTATCGCATAATCTATGCTTTCCGATCAAATTTGTTTATCCAAATGTAAATGCAGCCACCCGGTGGCCAGCGTCTAAATCATTAAATGTGGAGCACGGCTTAGCGTCCTTTCGCAGCTTTAATCGGTTCTGCTGAAAAATATTTTTGTGATGGGCCAGTACTGAAAGTTTCTTAAAATTATCAGTTTTAAATACTAAGAGGATCTCCCCTCTTACCACACATGTATCTTTTATAAGAAACTGTTGATAAGAAACTCAACTATCAGATCGCCAAAAATTTAAGAAGCTCCAATACTGGGAAAATTTAACTTAACAAACTATTTATTTTGATAAAGAAATTTCAACATATTTTTACTTTATTTTCACTTGTTTCTTGCATCATTTTACATGGAAGGAACTTGAGCAATGTCTAAACATCGAAAGGCTTCAAGAAACCTTGTTTTGAATTGTTGACAAAGGGCACACAGGTAGTGAACATGAAGATTGTTATGGAACCTTTTGGAAGCTCGTAAGAAACGATGATTACTCAAAATCTGATAATTTCAAAAAAACTTTCCGTACTGGTCCGAATTCTAAGTTTCTTACAAAAAATAAGTGTATCACATTCAAAGATTTCTGAGATAGAGATAGATCCAGAAAAGTGTACCGTTGATAAATAAAACGAACTTGATTTACGCATGAATTGCATGGCTCTGCTATGTTTAACATTGTCGCTGTTTCAGTCCTTCCTGTGGGCCACGGTTGTTTGAAAAATGATGATCACTATGTCGTTTGTATCATCTGGTAACCAACGAGGTTACTAAAAGATATTTTTGTGCCAGGGCGCAATTCTCTGCTAAGATCAATCGAATGTCTGCAAAAGATTGAAAAAATTACAGGTATTATTCCAAAAAGACCTAAGAGATCTGATCTGACCATCAGGCCATCTAGAATTACAAGAAATTCGCTGACTTTCTTGCAAAAATTGCGCTTAACCATTCATTCAAACTTTTGTTCCTTATTCATGCACTGGAACATTCGCCACGCAAAGAAGAAAAACACGTTCTTCGCTACTAGTCTTACAAGCTTACGACAGGCAAAAAAAACATAACATACGAGTGAAATTAAGGGAGACTAGGTAAAGACGAGCGATGGAGCAGTTAAAGGCTGCAAGTTTCTAACAAGCTGGGAAGACAATTTAGGTTAGTCCACTGAATTGAGGTTCTAGGAATAAATGAGTTGAAATTGGGTTACACGTTTTTTTATAAGAAACTAGGATCAAGCCATAGTACTAAAAGTTTCTTAATTTATCATGAAATTTTGTGAATTTTAGTACTAAAAGTTTCTTAATTGGTTTCTTATTTTTTGAATGCAGAATTATCAATGTGGTCACTAACACCATTACAGATATGTTTCTTGACATTTAAAACATCATATAGGAATTAAGAGTGCTTTGCTATGATGAAAACATGAATGGTTAGTTAATATTGCTCAAGAATGAATGTTCAAAGATATATTTGCTATAATATCAATGCTTTTCACTTTTAAAGTTTCTTAATACTTCTCAGACATAGTACTAGCGTTTCTTAAGATTTTGACCATCTTAGTACTAGTTTGTTATAAACCAGTTTCTTATGAAAAAACGTGTACAGAATCCCGAAATTTTTTTAACACATAATTATGTGAACCTTACCAATCTTAATGATCTCTCGTGTTCCCTTCTTCGACTTTCAACTTGCTTGCTAACATCTTCTACTTTTCTCTGAAGCAAAACTACAAAACGAAAGTTGATCGACATAAATCTAGCCTTGAGTAGTAATTTATAAAAACTCACAAAACTTAAGATCAATCTTTAGTAAAAATGTAAATATTGCTTACTGAGCTCATGGAAAATTTAAAAACTTAGTTCATTAACCGCAGCGATACAGTAGTGTCCCGCATATAAGAAACATGAATTTAAGAAACACTAGACCTTGATTTTGAAAATAATACCCCCTCTTATAAGAAACTGGTCCAGATCTGAAAAAGGCTTGTTTCTTATTCAAAAACTATCTAAAATATTAGAAATTTGAAAATCATGACAAATTCAGCTTCACAGTTCAATCAGACTGTTCCTATTCAAATGAAGGCAATAATTTGCATGCAAATGAAGCAAAAAGCACCTTCCTTGAATAATTGTCGCTTTCTTGGCAGTAAAAATTTACAATGCAAATCAAAATAATGTGTTTTACATAACAATCATACAGCTTGTATCTGAATAGTTCATTGATAGTACATCACTTTTCTAATAAGAAACTTAAGAAACTTTACCCTGATTTGAAGTTTATATCTCATTTTATAAGAAACACATCAGACCTCAAATTGAAAATGTTGTTTCTTATATGCGGGACACTACTGTAATCATTTCTTCGTGTTTGAGCGGTAGCAGTTTACGCTGTCCTTAAGGTTTTGTTTGTCTTTTTTATCGCAAAGAACATTGCCTATCACAGATATTTGGAAAAACCTGCCATTATTAATTTTTGAATGAAAAATGGCATACAGTTAGACTGATGAAAATCGTCGTAGTTTCGCTCCTTGATAGGCTGATAATCGCTACAACTACTTGAAGCGCAGTGCCATCATCCAATTCAATAAACGAAGCGAAAAATGGGACTGAATTGTAGTTAGTCTAGCATACAGTGTCAGATTTTCTGCATGCTAAACAATGGTTTAGCAAACCGTGAATTCAGAATCAAAATTTAGTCGAGAGAACAGCAGAACAGACGATAGGCTATACTGAGAAGTCTTACGACAAAGTCCAGCATTTTTACTGGGGTGAGTCAAAAACTTTCCCATTGATTATGTTGTGCGATAATGGGCTATGCACTAATGATCATAATTCACGCCAATTTTGTGAAGCAAACACTTGTTCAGCAAAGATTTGTAGGATGTCATAAAATTTGCAACGCTCACCTGCATTTTGATCAACCCATTGAAGTGAATCCATATGAGAGTTCAGTATCTTTGCTATTTGTGCCATCTGAAAAAGAAAGACACATTATAAAAAGAGTTTGGAAAGCTACACTTGTGGCCAAACAGCTTGGGACAAATCACAAAATTACCCTATTATGGCCTTTGATTCTGAAAAATTAAGTAGAAAAGTAGCCCTGTTCAGAGAGGTACCCACTACAGCTTTCCCTACCCCAAGGAACAGTAAACAAGCTGCGGTATATACAAAATAGAGCAGCCAGAATTGTGAACCCAAGGGCAAAGCTAACGACATGGGACAGTATTGAAAAAACACGAAACACAAGGGTTGCCATTGACGTGTTTAAATCGTTGCATAATCTACTACCAGAAGACCTGAATGGTTACTTCAAAAGATGTGAGCATGAAATAAACACAAGAGGCAATGGCTCTTGTGTTGTTTTACCGAAGATGCGCACTGAAACTGGAAAAAAGTCGTTTGCTTACCAGGGAGCTCGCGTTTTCAACCGACTCGAAAAAACAATCCGTGACGAAATATCCCTCTTGCTGTTCAAAGAGAAACTAAAACTATCGAAGTCTCTGTAGAAGTCCAAGAAAACTGTTTTCGACCCTTATATATTCTTATCCTCAATTGTACATTAAACTATCTTCATTTTATTCTATCTTTATCTTGATTTTAACCACGATTGTCAATAGGTAGGATTACAGGTCCTTGAATGATAACAGATAGTTTTACGTCTGAACAAGTCAACCTGTCAAAATATTAGTTATTATTATTATTATTATTGGACAGCTCTATTTACAGCTAAATAAGCTAGGGAAATTCGCTGATTGTTTTCAAGCCAAATCTGCCCTTACGTTCATCACAAAGGCGAACTTAGATTGCTAGATATCATTTTTTAAATATTCCATTAAGAATTTACAATACATGATCACTTACTATACCTATACCTAACGCTACCCTACTATGGAGACGATACCCTAAGGAGCAAAACATTTTGTCTACCCAGGGGTCATAACATAAAAAAGAGATAATAAAAAGACAAACAGAGCTACAACTACAAGTTAAAGGCACACTGTCGTGGTTTTGATTGGCTAGTTGTGATGTTGAAATCAAAAACAAAGCTCTGGCCTTTGAGTAATTACCCAGCCTTTATGCTCTTGGATCATACTTTGTTTTGAGAATAAAGGGAATCAGATCATTATCATCTTCATGAATTTCACTGTACAGCGAAATTACTGAACCTTGCCTAATTCTTTTCTTCTTGATTGTCTTGTTTATCCAGTCAGCACAACGACAGTGTGCCTTTAAGGATTCTTGCAACCAAATAATTGTGAGTGAAGATCTGAAAAATTTGGAACCATGAAAGGTGTCATTTCAAAAAGATATCAAAAGATATCATTTCACACCAAGGCAACATTGCAGAATTACTTTCTTACAAACTCAAAATATCCTCATCCTTTCTGGCAGATATGGTGGAAGTCAAATTCAAGCTCATTTGTTTAGACTTCAAAAATTAAGATTAAAGGCGCAGGGTCACGTAACCGTAAACAAACCTGTTATCTCTATGATCTATATTGTTTCCCACACGTGGCCATTGTGTTCCGCTCAGATTTTGGTGGATGGGGTGAATCCACAATAAAGTTACTTCTAAAAATCCACCAATATCTCTGCAATCCTACAACGTATGAGTGTTTGGTTTATTTCTCTAGAAAATTCAAGAGTCCATCTTCAAATTAACACCTATATTTCGAGAAAAGTTGTGGAAAATCTCTGTGATATGGACTATCAAAAATCCTGAAAACTCATCGTTTCGAAAGAAGTTTGTTTACATTACGTGACGCTGCCCCTTTAACCACATCGATCTACTCATCCCAGGCCTCACACCTGGTAAAGTAAAATGGAATAATTCCACTGTCGACTTTGGATACCTTAATATTGCCCTTGGAGGCAGGTGTTTTGCCTCACATAAACACCCGGGGGGGGGGTAACTTCAATAGACGGATGACGGGGGTGTGCCATTTGATGTCTGAAATCGCGACCCTAAAATTTATAAATTTTCGCGAAAACGATACCCCAAAATTTACAGGACATTGAAAATGTATACCCTAAAATTGTGACAGCCATCCAAAATTTTAACCAAGTAAGTGAAATTGATCAAAATCGATACCCTAAAGAAATATTTTTCTAAAATGAGACCCCAAAATTTATGACTACTTGTGATTTTACCAAAAATGATACCCCAAAATTTATTTTCTGCTCAAAAAAGGCCCCCCAAAAAATGGCACATCCCGTACCTGCATATATGGTAGTTACCCCCCCGGGCATAAACAGGTCCTAAGAAGGCAAAATGAACTTTAAAGGGTTTGTGCAAGGATATAAGCCTGCATTTGCAAAGAGCAGAAAAATCTAAATATAGCCCATTGAAATTGATGGCCCGCACGTGTTGTTAATGATCGATAGCTAAAGAAACAATGCTGTGTTTGCGCATTCTCTTTGTTCTATTTATAGAGAAGCATATTTACCATTTCACACTCCCTTTAAGGTTTTGTTGATTTTTATCGCACTTCATTTCGAACGAGTGATGGTTAAAGAAGGCATACACGTTTTTTTTAGAAGAAACTGGTTTATAAGAAACTAGTAGTAAGATGGCCAAAATTTTAAGAAACTCTAGTACTATGTCTGAGAAGTACTAAGAAACTTTTCAAAGTTGAAAGCATTAATTTCATAGCAAATAGATCGTTGAACCTTTATTCTTGAGCAATATTAACTAACCATTTGTGTTTTCAACATAACAGAACACTGTTTATTCGTATATGATGTTTTAACTGTCAAGAAACATATTTGCGGCATTGTTAGCGACGACATTGATAATTCTGCATTCAAGAAGTAAGAAACCAATTAAGAAACTTTTAGTACTAAAATGGACACAATTTCATGTTAAATGAAGAAACATTTAGTACCATGGTCTAATCCTAGTTTTTTTATAAAAAAAACGTGTAGACGTGATTCGATAATGATTCGATTGATGCGTACATAAAATAGAATCAACCCTCTCACTTCTTCATTTTGAGTCTCTGTTGACCCGGTTTTACCGCAGGGAAACGAGGGATTAAGGTAGACTGATGCCTTTTCGTCCCTTGTTTCCCTGCGTTCCTTGGTCAAGAGGGACTAATAACATTACTCTGAAATAGTGGGCCCACTTTAGGCCCGCGTAGGGTGGTTCCGTATTCACCAATCAAATCGTTAGAATTCAGTTTTTAACCAATCAGGGGCCGCTATTCAGAACGTTGTTGTTGTTGCTCTTAAAGAACGGTTGAAGAAGCCTGGAGTTCTCGCAGCTTCGATGGATCTATTTTGCGTCTACAGAGGAAGATTACTGCCTGAAAGGTATGCATTTTGCGCTTTGTAGGTCAACACAACATCATTCTTTGTACTAAAACTTCGCTTTTCAATGTTCGAGCTTTTTAAACCAGATTCTGAAGCGATTTTGTTGAGTGTACGAGAACTCCCACCTTTTTAGGCCATTTTGAAAAAGTGGGCCCATTATATAAGCGTAATATTATGAGTCCCTATTGACCAAGTGATATCAGCAAATCAAAGAACCCAGGGAAACAAGGGACGAAAAGGCATAAGTCTAGGATTAAGGTACTCAGTTCAATGATCTTACCGGATCTTCATTATCTTTGAGATTTGTATTTGATGTGTTGATATGGTTGATGATGTCTTTAATATCTTGCATCATCCTTTTTAATTGAGTGTCTATATTCTCCGCCATTTTATATCTGAAATAAACATAATCGAAATTTCAAAAAAATAGACCCTTACCAAACAGAACCTGGATTGAGCTAGCCTGCACGCACAATTTACTGCTGTGCAGGATAAAATCGAGAGAAAAGGAAAAGTAAACAACGCTCATTTCTGCTTTTTTCTCGATATCTCCTGCGCAGTAGTAAAGTCTGCGCGCAAGCTAGAGTCGAGCAAAATATTTTTAAATCTCATTCGATACGTTAGATTGGGTGGAGTTGTGATTGCAAAATGCAAAAAAATATTCATACAGACTGCAAGATGCAATAGCATTACTAAAAACACGAACAATCTTTCAAAAAATCTCTACAGATCTCTGATCGGAATTTCGGAAAAGTTCTCCCTCGCGACAGCGGGGAGGGACAGCATCCGCAATTGTCAGTCAGAACTAAATCAATAAAAATGACTCCATAAATAAGCCATTCTAGAAAACAAGCCATGAATTTAGTCTAAGAAAGCTGCGAGAAACTTGAATTTACGAGAAACATTTTGTACAAACGGCAATAATCTCCGCGGGGAAGGGGGGGAGGGGGCAAGAAATCTCTCTAGAACAATCTTGATGCCTTGAACTCTTGATTTATCATTTCAAAAAGATTATCTATCCAAGCACTTTCTTATCTCAGATTGGTCGATGATGTCCTTATACGCAGTTTCTGCTCTGTCAATTTTGAGATCTACAGAAGTATAAGTGAATCCAAATAAATGAAAAAATACAAAGTCTTACGTTTTTTCTCTCTCCAAATCAGCATGTTGCATATATGGAACATTTTGTTGCGCTTTTATTTGCTGCTCCAATGGATTTAATATCTCTTCAAGCTCTTGTTGCTGTGATAATATGAAATCAAGCTCACGATCCAACCTAAAACAACAAATAAACACTTGAATCAACTCTGAAAATTATTGTAAAGTTTTACTAAGCCCCTGGGGGGAGGCTGTGAAACATCATATATATTATATCATATCATATAATATTATATTATATCATACTATATCATATCATATATTATATATTATATATTACATATCATATATCATATATTATGATAAATAAATAAATAAATATATATATATATATATATATATATATATATATATATATATATATATATATATATATATATATATATATATATATATATTTCATATTGTAACATATGATATATATTATGTGTATTATCTTGCATCAGAAACTGTGCATGCATGTGCGAAAACTCGTGACTTTGAGCCCCGCTAGCTCCCTCCAACACATCCCAAAATTAGACAACAATTGATGTTTTCTCCCTTGGGCCTTTAATCATTTCAAGAAGCTTATGAATCCAAATACTTCCTCATCTCGGATTGCTCCATGACGGCATTTTATGCAGTTTCTGCTCTGTCCCCCTGAAGGGCCCATTTAATTTCAGAGACTTCAAGGAGGGGGCTTAAAAGACAGGAAGCCTTAAAATACAAATGATGGTTTTTGGTTCCTTTACTCCACACTTCGTCGAATTGGCATTCCATTTTAATGAGCCTATAATAACTTTTTCCGAAGGCAATACCAGAAAATATCTGCCAGAGGCCGTCAGTAAAACCGAGCTTGCGAGGATTTGCACACAGGCTGAGCGATAATATTTTCGGCACTGCCCGAAGGAAACAGTTGTTATATGATTTATTACTGTATGGTCGGGGCAGGGTGCAGGCCCTTCATTTTTAACAATGTAAAAATATGATTTCAAAGCCTAAATCATCACTGGCCTTGCATGAAGCCATTGCGCACGAAGTAACTTGTTGCTTTTCGAAACTGCTGCTCGACGTGTTCGAAGCACCGATCTGTGTTTCGAATTCGAAGCTGAGTTGTGACGTAATGAGCGGCCATTACCGGATAATAATGCCCTATCAATACGTCACATTCGAACATTGTCAGTCAATCAGCTAGCATAATACAGTTTTTGGCCTGACCATATAGGGCAATAAGAGTCAAATACAAAACTTCGGAAAGTTGTTATCCCGAACAAATCAAATCTTTGGTAACCTATGGCATTTGTACGAATGGTGGGGGGCTGAGACCGGGGGGACTTGGCTAAAATTTTAGCTTACAAGGGTTGGCTTATGAAGGGACCACTGAAATTTGGGCGCATTTACAAAATGAAAGCTATTCTTGGCTGACCAGTCAAATTCAAGATTTGGCGGTATCTTTTGTTACGGAACAGGTTATGCTTTTAACGAGGGATCGACAAGAAGAAGTTTCGGAGTATCAAAGCGTCGGGATCGTGACTTCATGCTTCAAAGGAGATATCATTATGATTGGATATCTAATGGTGAATTTGGGGGCAGGAGAGAATCAGTAGGTGGTAGAGAACTTTCAGAGAATGCAGAACAATTTAGGGCATGTCGAATGTCTTATGTTTAAAAATGATATAGATAATTCATTACTTTACCTGCTTTGATCTGTTTTTAACCTTTCCATTTCATCGTTTAATGTAGTTATCTGAAATAAAAACCCAACACGAAATAATTTATTTCCCTATTTTCAGGTTTCTATTCTGGTTTCAGTTCAAACTGTCATAAAAATCTAAAATAACCATTTCAAGGTTGCCAAGGGTAAAAACAGGCCTGGCAATCCGAGGAGAGTCATAGCAGGCCATGAAAACACAACCTGACAATGTGACTGGGCAGTCACAGGAAATTCCCTAATCGTAGGAGCGTAGTAGGAGCGTAGTTCCAGTTAACTTCATGCAGGAAATTTCAGTACGAGTTTTGTCTGGTCGCATGAAGGAAAACATTTTTTCAGGCCCTGAGCCATAGCTCTGACTCTCCTTCAGCTCCTGCTCAAATAGCTGGAATAGCTGCAAAAAGCTGGAAGAGACTGCAGACTGCCCTCCACTCAACTGTTCCGATATATTAGTTAATTTCTTCATGTTTAGATTTCATAATTATATGTTAAATGGCCACAGGGTTGATATGTATTTCCGTTCTCCTTGTGGCATCGTTGTTTGTAATCTTTCGTAGTTATGTAGTTATGTAGTTGTGTAATTGTGTAGTTGTTGTATTTTTATGAGATTGTATGAAAAAAACCGTTCCGAAAACGTACTTTATTTAATTGAAGACTTTTTTACATTTGTAAATTATTATTATTACTATTATTAAATTCTTTATAGTTGGTATTTACAATAGCTTAAATACAATTAGCTAATTCAAACCAACTATCTACAAAGGAAAAATTTACAATAATATAAAGAAAATAAGTATATTTACATCAATTTACATGATCTACATAATTACTGTTTGCGGAGGGATTTCCAAGATGTTGTTCTCAACAGCAATTTTTGCATGTACAATTTTCACCCTTCCATTCTTTTATCGATCTTTTGAAATATACAACAGACTTGAATTAGACTTGAATATTGACCTAATAAAATATAGTCAGCCAGGCAGAAGAAAAACCAAGGAATACTTAGACCTGATGTTAACCCATGGGTATCTTCCTGGTACCATTCTCCCTACGAGAGTCACAGATCATACAGCTACATTGATCGATCATGTCTTTCTCAGAGAACAAAAGCAAAGTGAAAAGATCATATCAGGTAATATCTTTACTGACATTTCCGACCACTTTGCCAATTTCCTTGTCGTATTTGATCTTGATTTTAGGAAGAGATCCATCGAGAGGCGAAAAACTCGCATTTTCGGACCGAAAAATACATCAAAATTCTTAGATAATTTACAACAAGTTGACTGGGATCCATTATATCAGGAAACCGATGTAAACAGATGTGCGACGGCTTTCTATAACATAGTCAAAAAAGTTTATATCGAAGCCTTCCCACTCAAACCAATATCAACGAAAAGAATTAAGGACAAACCATGGGTGACTTCCTCTTTAAAAAGATGCATTTCTAAAAAACATAATCTTTTTAGTCATTATATGAAGAACAGAACAATTGAAAATAAGAAAAAATACTCATGTTATCGAAACATTCTACTTTCTTGCATTCGCTTGTCAAAGAATACCTATTTCAAGGAACTATTCAACAAAAAAGTCTACCAGGATAACAAAAATGTGGTCCGTGCTTGGAAGTTTCTTGAATCCAAAACGATGCAAAAATAATAATGGAATCAAGAGTATCTACTATGAGGGATCAGTATTCGAAGATGATGCTGGTATCGCTGAAGCCTTGAACAAACACTTCTGTAACATTGGTCAGAAAACTGCAGGCAAAATTAAACCTCCAAATACCAGTTTCATTGACTACCTAAAAAATCCGATAGAGAATACCTTTTTCCTTACTCGCGTAGATGAAAAGGAGATTGAAACAGAAATCCAAAGCCTAAAGGTTAGAAAGACTCCCGGTCATGATGAAATAAAGCCCTCCATTATAAAGTTATCGTGTAGTCATCTAGCAAAGCCTCTCACACACCTCTATAACGTTTCTTTCTCAACTGGACAAATGCCAGACGTGTGGAAGGTGGCTAAAGTTATTCCTATTTTCAAGTCTGGTGACAAACATATAAGCGACAACTACAGACCAATTTCGTTGCTCTCTTGTTTTGAAAAAATCTTGGAAAGACTACTTGCTAAGAGAATCACCTCTTTCCTCAAGAAGCACAAAATTCTCTACAAGCTACAATTCGGCTTCCGAGAGGGACACTCAACGACACATGCCCTATTAGAGCTTCTTGAAAAAATCTATGCAAATCTAGACACCAATAACTCTTGCATAGGCATCTTCCTCGACCTATCAAAGGCCTTTGATACAAAAGACCATTCAATTCTGCTCCACAAGCTCCAACACTACGGGTTCAGAGGTAAAATACTGGACTGGTTCTCTAGCTATCTAACAAACAGAATGCAATATACTTCTTTAAACGGGAAAAATTCCTCCCTCGGTCACATTTGTAAAGGAGTACCACAAGGATCTGTTCTAGGTCCAATCCTCTTTACTTTATATGTGAATGATATGCCAAGCGCAACTTCCTTAGAACCAAGGCTGTTCGCAGATGATACGAACTTATTCAATTTTGGAAATAATCTTACTGCAATGATTAACAACACAAACATAGAGCTAGAAAAGCTTGACAGTTGGCTCAGAGCTAATAAGTTGATGGTCAACACTAGTAAGACAAATTACTGCCTGTTCCATCCATCAAAAACAAAATCAGTTGATGATTCTTACATTGTAAAAATGGGTGATGAATTAAAGCAGTCTGACGACATTAAATATCTAGGCATTAAGCTAGACAATAAACTTACTTGGGAGAATCATGTGCACAAAGTTAAAAGCGAAATAATCAAATATACTAGCATGTTTTCGAAACTGAGGCATTATGTACCAAAACCGTGTCTAATGTCGCTATACGACTCATTAGTTCTCTCAAAGATATCATACGCCTTTGAAGCCTTTGGCATAGCGTCGCAAAATAAGCTGAAAGATCTACAAGTCTTGCAAAACAGGATCCTTAGGATACTTCAATTTAAAGATCGTAAATATTCAACAAATGCAATTCACAAGGAATGCAACATCCTGAAACTTATTGATTTGTATGAATTTAAGATCTTAAAATTCATGCACAATGTGCATTACAATAAAGGGAAACTACCCTCAGTCTTCAAAGGATACTTTGAAAAAAATGAAGGTAGTCATACATATCCAACGCCCCAAAGTAAAGACTATAAAATTTTTCGAGTAAACAAAACATGGGGAGATAAAATGATACGAAATAAAGGTGCACGTTTGTGGAATGAACTTCCCTCTCCAATTAAAGATATCTCAAACCCTTATACCTTCGCTAAGAAATTAAAAGAAGTTCTCATTGACAAATATTAACCAAAAAGAGTGCAAATCCATTACTAATAATCATATAACCAATTTCCTTACTCATAAATCTAGATATCCTCATATTCCCATCATATGATAGTATACATTTTCATTTCATTTAATTCTATCACTTTTTACTACATTTTTTTTTTATTTAGCGGCCCAAGCTAGATAAGCAACGCTTTACTTGGGTCGCGTAGAATGCAAGTACTTTTTCATAGATTTATCGTACATTGTAACAACTTGTATTTTACGAATAAAATTGAATTGAATTGAATTGAATTGAATGGTGAGCTTTTTATAGCGTCAGGTAGGCTGTTCCAGAGAATGCTACCTCTAAAGGTCAACGAACTGGTCCCATAAGTTGTCGTTTTTGCTTGTGGCAGCATTAGCAGTGAACCTGATCTTAGATCTTAGATCTGTAAATCTGTTTATTCAATTAAAGACGACTCGTCTGGACATTACAAGGAGAGCTATTTAGAGCCTCCTGCTACAGATCTTATGACAAGGACAAGGCCTCTTGTCGTATAGCTTAATGAGTTAAAGACAAAAATAAGTTGGTATTTGAAAATCGCCGACGTCAAAAATTCTACTAGCACTGAAATTTCTAGGGGTGGTACATAAGAGGCCGAATTAATCTTAGCTGATTTTATCATCCAATAAAGGGTTAAAGCTGCAAAAATATCTTTTATCAGCTGCCTTATTTGAAGCATACCACTACCGATTTCACAAAGAAGTTTCATCTTAAAATCTTTCAAAACAGGCCTAACAATTTTTGCTCAACTCTGCTAGCTCAAGAGCTATCACAATCAAATTCAATCCGTCAATCTTGTCCCTCAAACGTTTACTAAAGTAAATAAAAAGGCTACTGCATAGTCATATCCACTTTGGACTGTTATGCAGCCTTTTCAGTCTACTTTCGATTATCACGAGGCTGGATTGCTAGTAGATTCGATAAACGGCTTCTGGCCTTCTTTGAAGGGTCTTGAGAGGAAGAATGTTTATAAAATCATTTGCAATTTGAGAATGATGCGACAAATTTTGACAGACTAATTTCTCATCTAAATTCATATGTTGGCTTCACAAATACAGGGTGTCTCAAAATAACTTTGTCCAGTTTGTGTGGCTACTGTGGAGGAGCTGTAGATTCAGTTATCTCACTTTTTACACAGTTGCATAGGTCAAGCTTCAACTTAGAGTTTGAGACGTTGTATGGGTCAATCTGACAAGTGGTTGCTGATTTATGGCAGAGAAAAGGCAAAATAAATGGTTGCTTCAAAAACAGCACTTCTATTGTTCTCCAGCAATGTCAAAATAAAGTAAGTTTTCAATGAATGGACTCTCGCATCGTATAAAAATTTTCACCACATTTTGTAAAAGGTAGAAAGTCTTCTCTTATGAATAGAAAACACTGCAAACCCTTGAAAAAAGTCAGCAAAAAATTTAATACGACGCCATAACAATTTCTTTGAAACTTACTTGATTTTGACAGTGCTGGAGAACAAAAGAAATTCTGTCGTTGAAGCAACCACTTACTTTGCCTTTCCTCTGCCATAATTCAGCAACCCCATGTCAGATTGACTCAAGCAAGGCCTTAAACTTTAAGTTTAAGCCTGACCTATGCAACTGTGTAAAGATCAAGATAATTAAGTCTACGGCTCCTCCACAGCAGCCATACAAACGGGGCAAAATTTTTTTGGGACACCCTGTCTTTTCAGTTTATTTCAGAAACTCCAAGTTGAAGCCTGAACGATGCAACAGAGAAAACCGCTTGAGAGCTACAGATTTTTGACTCGCCTGGTAGCGTTAATGAATCAAAATTTCCTGATGAGATATTTTAGTAACTAGAATATGCGCATACTAACCGGTTTTGTGTTGTACAGGAAAATATAAAGCCTAAGGTCTTAGAAGTACAGACCGAGCTTGCGAGGTCTGTGCATTAAGACCGAGGGCTTTATATTTTCCTGTACAACGACAAAACCGGTTAGTATGAGTTTTATTACCTGACAGCTTCCAATCTTGACTCGCATCATTTTATCAACCGCATTTTGTTACAGTCATATTGTCTGAGTTTACTGTAAATCTCACAGGCCTAAAGCAGTTGCTATGGCGGCGACAAAATGCGTCCTTGTGTCGCATTATACAAGGCTATGGGAAACCCGCGGGAAAAGTGGAGTCGCGGGATTCTGTATTACTTCGTTTTTGAAACTTCAGTCAGGTAATAATAAATTGTATTTACCTTTTCTCCATTTTCAATAAGCAATCGATCCCATGTATTTATTTGTTTTGCTTGATTCAAAAACAAGGCTTCTTGGTCTTCTAATTCCAGTACCCATTTGTTGATGATGTCCTCCAACTGTTTGTATGTGAATGGTTTCTCTGTTGCAGTCGATGTTGTTGAACTAAAAATTGAATTGGATAGCATCTCCGAGTTACGGCACCATACGGTACGGGGCCATCGACTTTCGATTTTCGTATTTCTTAACGACATTTGGCTGTTAAGATCGGAGCCATCACACCCACCCCCTCCCCGTTAACGGTCTTCTACAAAACGTGCCTCTGACCGGCCTGATATCTTTGGCCTACGTAATACTTGGGGAGCAGCAAATAGATGTCTTGTGGAACATGCTGGGCTTCAACCAAAGATACGCCATATCGGAAGGCATAGTAAAACTGTTCTATTCTGCACTCTATACATCATTTGTAAGGATTTTATCTACTACGCTTTTCAAAAAAATTCCCGTACGGAGATTTCCGTAGGATTTTCTATTTTCTTAACGGTCTAAGGGTAAGACCCCTTCCCACCATAAAGGCCCATTGCCGTTAAAAATACGAAAAATCGAAAGTCCTCGAATACTTTTTCTGACTCTTGTAACAGCAAATCATGAGAATGGGAATCTGTTAAAATAGGGTGTTTCAGAAAAAAAACGCAGCTCAACAATAATCTAAAATCTTACAAAATTGACAACATTTGAGTAGATGTAATGTATACCATCTGAAATTACAGTCTTTCTTCTATTCAATGATATGCAGTTTGGATATATCAATGGAAGTACCTATCTTCAAATTGATGACTTCTGGCTATTTTCAAATGCATCATTCTGCAGCAGCAAAATCAACCCCCTTTTCCGGTCAAAAATTATGAAAAAATTTTTTACGAAGTATTTCAGGCCTAGAAGCACTCGAGGTGATGCCTAGAGGAAAGCGGTGGCAAATCATTAGGCGATAAAATTCGCTCTAAAAATCATCAAAGTTAAACAGTTCAAGACATTGAGTAATAAACTGTTCTTACCTGGTAGGCTGGACTGCTGCTGCTGCACCTGTGAAAAGATTTAAAACTGTCACTTCACGAATACGGAACGTTAAAAATGTTAGCCTCATGATGAAAGCGGCATAAAATTTTACCGGCAAAGTTCGTTTACACGATGCTGGGAGAATGTGAAAAGGGAAAAACTTTGCCGTTTTGCTAACCGACACAAAACTACGCTGGCGGAATTTGGAAATTCTGCCTGCATCGTGTAGATGAGAGGTCTTCCTTCAAGTAAATGTCTTGTGTAATTATTGGAATTTGTCAAACTGCAGCATAAGATTCAAACCCTTAACATCCAAAAATTCTTTGCCTTAAATTCTTCATCTGAAATTTATTCATCTGAATTTGTTTGCGTTTAATGCATTATTTTGATAGTGAATGCGCTTAATGCATTATTTTCATAGTGAATGCGTTTAATGCATTATTTTGATAGTGAATGCGTTTAATGCATTATTTTGATAGTTGTTGCTTCAACGACAAAACCTTTTTGCTGAAATTCTTCCACTGTTACGACCACTTGGATATGCTAATCCTTCAAATGAGGTTCTAACGCAGCTCTTATTGTATGGTGATGAAAACCTCCCTAATGATGTTAACAGGAATATTCTCGAGCTAACATTAAAATTCATCCAGGAAACAGGTCGTTTAGATTAAGCTCTTTCCAAACTCTGCTACAAACCACGCAGCCACCAAGCACTCTTTCTTTGCAACACCTTTTTGTTTTATTAATTTATTCATTTTTTTTCATTTCTATTTTTGTTTGTTATCTATTCATTCGTAATAGTTATGTCTGGTTTTCGTCTAAAATGTTCTTTTTATTAATTTTTTAAGGCCTCGGGGTCGTCATTGTATTTTGCTCCTCTTGGTATCGTTATCGTAGTATTGTAAAGTAGTTTAAATAGTGTATTTAGTAATTTGTCATGTAAATTTTTTAAATTGAATATAAAAAGAAAAAAAATTTTGATAGTCTTTGGCAACTAACGATTTCCTTATTAATTGCCAGAATTGGCAGGCCTTCAAATGCAAATCTGTGAGACCAAAGTTTGACAATACATACTTGCTGTTGTTTTTGCTTGTTGTACTGCAGTTGCTGTCTTGGCAGTGAGGCTTCCAAACGCAGAGCTGAAGCAAAGAAGAAAAGAGTTGGAGAGAAAAAAAGGTTCAAACATTCCAAAGCCTGTAATGTACAACCTATTCCTCAGAATTCTTAAAACTGGTTACCATGTGTGGGTAACATGTAGGCTTGAATAAGAAATTTAGATATTTTCTAATTCATTTCATTTAAACGAAAAAACCTAGATTTATTCAGTATCTAATTACAATTTCATACTTGTAAAAGACTTTCATAACAGTAGTACTAGTCAGTTTAGCAGTTTGCGAAAAGACAAGTGCATGCTAAACAAGTAAATGAGATAAATAAGGCAAAACGAAAATTCTACAAAATGAATTGCATAGCGAATTCTCAAATTTAACAAAATGTTGTCAAGCTTATCCTGCTCAGATCATCGTAGCAGCCTGCCAGGGGCTTATCATAATGAGCAGGGACTTATCATATGCAACCAAACAAATGGCACACCATTTTCGTGGGGTGCCAAATAAATAATATGTTTCGCTCATCATACCTTGCTGTTGATGCTGGTTGAGATGTTGCTCCAAGAAGAGTCAATGGCTAACAGGAAACACAAAGGAACACTGAGACTGCGTTGACACAATACTGGCACATTTTAAAACAGTGGAAATGTGATGGATAGGCACATGAAAAAGGAAACTATTTGCCAGACTATTTTGAAAAATTGATAGATTTTGAAAACGGAGCTCTAACTGAGATATTTTGAAACAGCATCATGTGAACATAGGAAAATGATGAAAATGGAACATTTTTCAATGCTTTCAAAACTAGGCTGATCAATTCTTAACGTGTAGGTTCATTTATTTGGCATCAAATTCTTGGGGAGACGGCAATGAGTTTGTTACCACCAAATTACCTTGCATTTTCAAACTGAGCTGGTATCTTGTGAATACCAGCTAAAATTTCGCTTCCATTACATTTTTTGCCATTTTCAAAATGTGCTGGCATAATGTGAACGCAGTTAGAAAAAATGCAAGGCATTATGAAATTTCCATTGAGGATTTGTTTGTTTAAAAATTCATTGCATAGGCAAACAGTTAGACTGATGCCTTTTCGTCCCTTGTTTCCCTGCGTTCCTTGGTCAAGAGGGACTAATAACATTACTCTTAAATAGTGGGCCCACTTTAGGCCCGCGTAGGGTGGTTCCGTATTCACCAATCAAATCGCTAGAATTCAGCTTTTAACCAGTCAGGGGCCGCTATTCAGAATGTTGTTGTTGTTGCTCTTAAAGAACGGTTGAAGCAGCCTGGAGTTCTCGCAGCTTTGATGGATCTATTTTGCTTCTACAGAGGAAGATTACTGCCTGAAATGTATACATTTTGTGCTTTGTAGGTCAACACAACATCATTCTTTGTACTAAACCTTCGCTTTTTAATGTTCGAGCTCTTTAAACCAAACTTTGAAGCGATTTTGTTGAGTGTACGAGAACTCCCACCTTTTTAGGCCATTTTGAAAAAGTGGGCCCATTATATAAGCGTAATATTATGAGTCCCTATTGACCAAGTGATATCAGCAAATCAAAGAACGCAGGGAAACAAGGGACGAAAAGGCATATGTCTAGCAAACAGTCACACATATAATTAAAAACAGGCTTTACAGTCAAATTTTATCCCATGGGCAAGGCAATCTATTACATATTTTGAAGGCTAGGCACGAGGAAATTGATAATAAGCCTAATTTCCATGAAATTGATGATGCATGTGTTGCAAATTGTATTCTGTAACACATTGTGGCAAATGAAAACTAACAAAGAGCTCCATGATTTTGTTAGCTGTTGGCACATGATGTTGTCATCATTGAAACATGATGCCAAAATTCCTTAACATTCTGTGATGGATGGAAACCGCCTGTCACAGAGAGACACAGAGTGCAGCATACAAAAAATCTGTGACACTCTGTGATTTAATGGAAACCAGGTTATAATTCCTTTCCGTCGAAGCCTTAAAAAAAACTTTAAAAAACTGAAATTTTCTTGATCAAAGTTTTACACAGAGTAAGGTTGCATTCTAGATAGCTTAAGTAGACTACAACAAAATGTGTCTTGAAAAAGAAAATTCTATGTTTAAAAGTAATAATACCTTTGTTGGCTGCTGGCCTGCAGCAGTTGACAATTGACCAAATGCCAAGCCAGTTGATGCTGTTGTTGTTGTCTGTGCTGCATTTGTAGTTGCCTGCGTTGATGTTGCAGCTAACCCAAATTTCAAAGCAGTACCCGTTGCAGTGGCATCTCCTGCTGGTTTTATACCTCCAAACAATGACCCTGCAGGCTGGCTGGTAGCGGCTATGAAAAATGGTAGATATTTATTACATTCACACTGACACAGTTAAACCAGCTATATCTAAACCAGGATAAATTTACTTTTTAGATATTTTAAGAAAGAATCTACTGTAGATCGAATGATATTTCATTACATTTTATAGAATTTTTGAATATGCACAATACCAATAGAAGCTCTAACGCCACTCAATCAAACCTCATGTAAAAAGATGTATATATAAAGATATCGCTTGAAATGTTAGTATTGCCTTCGTTTGAGAAAAATCCAGCTTACAAGAAGCTTGAGTGCCACGCTGCCAGCTCAAACCTGCTTTTGAAATAAGATAGGTACAATAAATGATGAATGTATGAGAAAGCAAGAAAGAAGCAAGATTTTGGCTTGAAGGAGCTTGAATCATGTTTGTTGACACAAGTTTGGTCAGTTTGCACACATAATTTGAGCTTGATCTAACCTGACAAAATCCCACTCTAGAATTATTCGCAAACTTATTAGAGTCAAATTTGATTGTTTGCCTTCAGTTCAGAAGATGCATCCCACAAGCTAGCACAAGTGCAGTGGTGCAACATTCTTACTTAGATCCAAGCTCTCAGACATACTCAAATCATTCTAAAACCAAGTTAATATCAGGCTTGGAAGACATATTCAGTACTTTGCTAAGGCCATCAGCAAACTAATACCCTATTCACATTTACAAGCTAAACCAGCATTAACTAAACCAGGTTATCAAAATGGAGCCTTTTAATTGGTCAATCCAGCAAATCAAATGCAAGTTGAATTTAAACCAATGACGTTTTTACTTACTACCTACAAAAAGTGCCAAATGATATTCAACCAACGAAATATAGTATCTGGTATGAATTTTGATAGATGAAAAATACCTGCAGGCTGTGCAGCAGTGGCTCCAAAAGTAAATCCAGATGTGCCAGTGGTAGAGGTGGCTTGGGTACCAAGTGCTGTTCCACCAAGAGTTGGTGCAGTTGAAGTACTCTGTCCCCCAAATGAAAAAGGTGATGCGGCAAACTTTACAGTCCCAGCTGTTGTGCCAGCTCCAGTGGCTTGTGGTTGAGATGCAGTTCCAAGTGTAAATCCAGTAGTTTGACTGGTGCTGGTGGCAGAACTTGTTGCAGAGCCAAATGTAGATGCACCAAATGATAACCCTTGTGCTTGAGTAGATGGCTGTGTTGTTTGAGCTCCAAATGTGAATCCAGAGCCTGTAGTTGAACCTGTGAGGAGATATCTAATGGTAAAAAAGTATGGAGTGATGGTCTACAACATGTGGTGTAGAAGTCCTATGACCTGTGAACTTCCTAGCAAGGGGACTACTTACTCCCCAATGCAGATCTCCACTTCAATATCTATATGAATAGAAAATATTCATCAGTTCATCTTCTGCTTATCAAAATAAAAGAATAAGCTTCTAGAAAATGTTTATGCAGTCCTGGTAATATGAAATATAGTGGCGTGCTGCCATTACCTTGAAAATGTTAGGTGTGCGATGGCATGCGATCTAGAAAAGTCCTCTCTATCAATGTTTAGGGACTAGGGGGCCTCTTATAAGAGAAGCTTCCCATTTATTTCTTACTTAAGTTAGGGGTCATCGACAAAGATTTTCGTCCCCGTTAATGGATTTTGTCCGTTAACTTCTGAACTCCCTCCCACCTCGTTAACGGACAAAACTTTTCTGGCCTCTTTTAAGCAGCCTTGGCCCGGAATACACCTGGCCGAGGCCCACAATGAATAGCATGGCCTAGCTAGCATGTCTGTCGTAAACCAACGCATTTTAATATGAGATAAGTTTCACACCTGAAATCCACACATTTATTTCAAACCCAGATTGGAAAGTTTGCCTTGCTCTGCCGCGCACTTTAAATTTCAGCCGCGGTTCCAGCCGCGAAATTTTCGTAAAACAACAAAAGGAAACAATAGAGCTATTGTTTTGTGTGGATAAAATAAAAGGAAACAATAGAGCTATTGTTTCTAAAGTAGGAAAAGACAAACATCAACCAGAAAGTAAAATAAAGAGCCTGAGAGAAATAGAATTTGCAAAATCCAAGCATAAGAAACTGAGGCAATACCAAAAAACCAAGCGTTTAAATAAATACAACATATCACTTTACTATGCAAATGCTAACGGCCTAAAATCAAAATTTTCATCATTATCTGAAATAGTGGAAGATATCAAACCAACCATGATTTGCATAAATGAATCCAAATTGATAGGAAAAGAACAAACTCTATCTCTACCAGGCTACAGTTCACCAATAGAACTAAGGAGGACAGACTCAAAGGGTGGAGGTCTATGGTTTGTAATAAAACAGGAATTAGGCAACAAGGTTAAGGTATTACAGAAAGGAGATGATAAAAATGAGCAACTATGGTTACAAATAAATATAGGAACTAAGAAAATTATCTTGGGATTAGTTTACTCAAAACCTGAATCGAAACTAAAAAAGCAAGACCTTAAAGTCTTCCTAAAATCCATAGAAGAAAAAGCCCTCTACGCCCAACAGAATGGAAACCTTTTTGTCGTAATTGGAGACTTTAATGCATACATAGGAGACTCTATCAGGGGTAACCACGAAAAAGTCTCTCATGCAGGAACAAAATTGTTAAAACTAGTTAAGAGGCAAAACCTACAAATAGTAAACTGCTTAAACATTTGTAATGGCAAATGGTCCAGAATTTCCACCACAGACAAAAACAATGATGATAAAAAGTCCATCCTTGATTATGTCCTGGCCAATACACATGCAACAAACACCATACAAAAAATGTGCATTGATGAAAGTAGACAATATTGTCTTTCACATCTTAAAAAAGAGGGAAAATTTTCTAAGTTAAAACTACAGGAATCAGACCACAATGCTTTTATCATAAACTTCAAATTGAAAAAACCAATTGGTAGTTATTCAACAAGGAAATCATTACATTATAACAATACGGGATTCTTATCATTTAAGGAAAAAACCAACAAATATAGCTGTGGACTGAGCAAAATCTGGGAAAATAATAGCAAAGAAAGCTATGAAAAATGGAAAGATATTCTCATGCAAATATTAGCACTTTCGTTTAAAGTGATAACACGTAATGAGAGTAATGGAAAACCAACTACCTCTAAATTCAAGAACAGCAAATTAAACAGAATAACTCAGCGCAAGAAAGACCTCAAAAGAAAACTTACTAAAGCATCAAAAAGCAATGACCCTAGGAATAAAAAGAAATATGAAATTAAGATAAAATACCTTAATGGAATCCAAAACAAAACAATACTAAAGAACACAAAGCAAAACACCTCCTTGAAAATAAAAGAACTTACTGAGGGAAATGTAGATAGAAATAAAATTTTCAAATTTAGAAAAAAACTGTTTAACTACAGAGAGGATCATGCAACAGCAATCCTAAACCAACAGGGTAAAGAAGTAACTGATGACAAAGAAATAAAAGAAGCAAACTTAAGATATTTTAAAGCTCTGCTGCAAAACAGAAAACCAAAAAGTGGGTTCAAAAGAATCTACAAAAGACATAACAAAATTTTTAAGGCAATACTGAAAAAGACATCACGTAAACATCACAAAAATGACAGAGACTTTACAATGAAGGAATTAGAAATTGCCATTAAGTCTTTCAAAAAACGCAAGTGTCAAGACCCCCATGGATTAGTTTATGAAGTGCTAATTGAAGGAGGATTTGATTTAAAAAAATCAATTCTCTTGATGATGAATTCATCTCATAAAATGTCAGTTTTTCCAAAATCGTGGTATACTCTAGTAATAAAGACAATCTTTAAAAACAAAGGATCCTTTAAAGATCTTTCTAATTGGAGAGGTATCTTTATTACATCAATATTTTACAAACTGTATGAAAAACTGATTTACAATAGGGAAGAAAAAAAGATTGACCATCACTTCAGTGAATTTGCTGCAGGTGCAAGGAAACATAGATCAACAACAGATCACCTATTCACAATACAAGCTATAATAGATTATTATCGATACCTTAAAAAAAGTGTGCATTTGCTATTTCTGGACCTTGAAAAAGCATTTGACAAACTATGGCTAACTGATACTCTTATTGATATATACAAATCAGGGGTCTCTGGAAAAAGCCTCAAAAATTTGTATAAACTGAATAAGAAAAGTATAATAGTAATCAGGACTCCCTGTGGAGACACAAAACAAGCCAAGATTGGTAAAAATGTCAAGCAAGGAACCATTTGGGGTGCCCCACTTTGTGCAAACACAATCGATCAAATTACCCCAATTATGAAAGAAGAAAACCTGGGCATAAACCTAGGAAAACTAAAAATACACCCACTTCTTTATCAAGATGATATACTGGCCTGCTCAGTTACTTCAAACATGCTAAAACAACAAACAGAACGACTAGAAACATTTCAAAATGAAAAGTTAATGAAGTTTGGAGACTCTAAAACAAAAATTGTAACAGTTCGCAATAACAAATCTAAAAGACAGTCCCTAGATATAAGTCTTAATAACACAAGAATTGAAACTGTTGACACATATAAGTACCTTAGTATGTACATGAATAAACAGGGCTCTCTAACGGAGACGATAGAACGAAGAAAAGCACCCCTGAAAAAACTGAGCTTTGAGCTATCATCATTACTGAAGAGAAGTTCGTATGATAAAAAACAATTCTTCGAAAATGGTATTTTGCTCTATAACTCCATAGTAAAGTCTATTCTCCTGTATGCAGGAGAAACATGGACCAATATCACTAAGACACAATGCAATAAACTTGAACAAATCCAAGCAAAAACCTTGAAAACAATATTGGGTTTAGAAAAAAGTACACCAAACATAGGGCTGCTAAATGAACTTGGTATTCTTCCAATTGAACTCCAACTCAAGAAAATGAGATTAATGTTTCTTCATAAAATCAGTAGCCTCCCTAATAGCCGACTTGTAAAACAAGTCTTCAACGAACAAAGACGAATCGGCTTTCCAAATTGTTGGTGGGAAGAGGTAAAACAAGATCTTGTTGGGCTAAACCTACCCACCTCAACAGATGACATAACTGAATCATCTAAATCTTTGTGGGGTAAAGAAATCGATAAACGTTTAATAAGCGAATTCAATGGAAAAGTGAATGATTTGCGCAACAAACTTAGTTGTAACAATAAACTTAGATACTTAACTCACTTTACTGGTAAATTAAAGAGTTATCTTAAAGGAAAACATTCAGGCGATATCTTGCGCACCAAGCTGTGTATGCAAAAAATAAAGAATAACTTCAAAGGAATTTTTGAAAATATTACATGTCGTGCATGTGGACTTGGCCCAGAATCATATGAACATATAATCAAGCACCATACAAAAAAATCAATAATAGATCACATCTACAGTGATAATTATGAGAGGCTAGTTAAATACGAAAAAGAAATTTTAAAATTTGTTAACAAGGGTTTAAGCAAATCCATCCTTTGAGTCTAATCCAGTGTCACGTACCATATCGTAACTTGTAATAAAGTTAAGTATACGAATGTACGTAACTGCCCCGAAATGGGGATTTGGAATTATTATTATTATTATTATTATTATTGTGACACAAATACAGCCGCGCAAGCAATTTCGACGTAGGAGAGATCCCCCGCGCATTCTGCAAACCTTCCAATCTGGTTTCAAACTTCAGTCAACTTTGTTCGTGATCTGACACATTCTCGTTAAATATCTATGCAACATTTCTTATCAAGATTTTCGTCCCTAATTTGACAATTCAATGGATTCAAGTGAGACCCTTAACGGACAAAATCAGTTACAAGGGGGACAAAAATCTTTTGTCGATGACCCCTAAAGAAAGAGGGGCATTTTCTAAGAATAAAAATGGCACTTCTTTCTTTACTGCAAAATCTTGAGAAGCAAGTGCCCCCAGTGGCCCCCGGTTCCTACGTCTATGTGTGCCAGTGCCACAATCGGTTTGGGCCTAGCTTGGAAAACTTGCATTCACTCGCAGCTATGAAATTGTTTCAAACTCGCTACTCGCGGCTAAAATCGAGGGTTCTCGCATAAGATAACAAAAGATCTATTGTTAATCTTTGCCTCTCTCGCATCTTTTTAAAGTCTACTCGCAGCTCACACTTAGAAATTTATTTCACTCGCTACTACGCGTAGGCCAAAATCATGCATGTTTTCCAGTCCGGTGCTGGTGCCCAGTGGTGCATTAGGTACCCACCCTACCTCCTAATCCAGTTGCAGCTGCTGACGTTGGAGCACCAAATGTAAATCCAGTTCCCGCCGAAGCACTCGTTGTTGCTGCACCAAAAGTAAAACCACTTTGAGTGGTTTTGTTTTGTCCGAACATTTCAGTGGAGTGTTCATCAACCCAGATCTCCTCTGCTCCCCAGTTGCTAGGCCAGAAATGGCAGTAATGGCGGCAAAGGCAAAATGCGAGTCTAGACAGTCTCGTTTTGAAAATGATACTTGACATATTTGCGAAAACGCAAAATTAATGATATCAATCATGTCAATTGTATTTATTCGTGGATTCTTTCGCGCAACTGTGAAGTTATCAAGTGATGTTCGCGATAGCGCAAAATTACTGACCAAAAACACTCAAACGGTATTTATTCGCAGATATTTCACGTGATATCCTTCTCTTTTGCGAAAGACTTCAGTGCAAAGGCGGACGCTTCCGGTAGTTGAATGGCAACAGAATGAAAGCGTAAAGTTTGAGCTCAAATCCTACAAAAAGAAAGCTCGAAAAGGAACATGATGCGCTGTTAAAATAAAGTGAAAGATGTGCCAAACAGGCTCGGGAAAGAACACATGAAATTAAAGAGAGGATGAAAAACGGCCAGGTCTAAAACGCGAACAACGCAGAAACGCGGACCAAACGAGAATGATAGTCGACGGTTTTCTTGTCCGTGTTTTAGAATTTCACACTTAGAATTTCTCATAATAACCACCGCCCACCTGCACAAGGCAACGATTTGTCCTATCTACTGGTTTTAGAGCAACTTTTGTAGCTTTGAATTGCTGGGCGAGAGAATTTCTTTTGTCTCAGGCCCCGTCCACACGTATCCGGATATTTTTGAAAACGCATCTTTTTTTATCCGTTTTGGGTTAGCGTCCACACGGAGACGGCGTTTTCGGTCACCAAAAACGAAGCTTTTCGAAAACGCTCTCAAGAGTGGATCTTTTTGAAAACGCCGTTTTCATGTTGTCGTGTGGACGGCTGAAAACGGAGCTTTTCGAAAACGCTGACGACAAGGCATCGATTTACGACGTACCAGAGCATGCGCACGGATCTTTGGGGACAACAAAAGGGCATTTTGATTGTCTGTTTTCTTTTGTCGAAGTTCGAACAGCGAAGTTTGAATGTAGCAGCGTCTTCGTGTGGACGGGGATATTTTCCAAAACGCTCCTCGTAAGGACGCAAATCTTTTTGAAAACGGATAAGAAAAGATGCGTTTTCAAAAATATCCGGATACGTGTGGACGGGGCCTCAATTGTTGATTGCTTTCAGCTGAGGTGTGATGGGAGGTGTGAATCAAAAACAGTTGATGGTATTTGTAAAAATATCTGTCCTTGTACTTGTACACGTTTTTTTTATAAGAAACTAGGATCAGGCCATAGTACTAAAATTTTTTAATTGAACATGAAATTTTGTCCATACTAGTACTAAAAGTTTCTTAATTGGTTTCTTATTTTTTGAATGCAGAATTATCAATGTGGTCGTTAACACTGCCACAGATATGTTTCTCGACATTTAAAACTTCATGCAGGAATAAACAGTCTTCTATTATCTATCATGTTGAAACAAAAATGGTTAGTTGATATTGTTCAAGAATAAAGGTTCAAGGATATATTTGCTATGATATCCATGCTTTTGACTTTTAAAAGTGTCTTAATGCTTCTCGGACATAGTGCTACAGTTTCTTAAAATTTTGGTCATCTTAGTACTAGTTTCTTATGAACCAGATTCTTATAAAAAACGTGTAGAGGCTTAAAACCTTTTCTTGAAAATCTTTTCACTGTTTGCAAGAGTCAAGAAGCATAGACGTAGTGGGAACCGGGGGGGCACTGGGAGCACGTGCCCCCAATATTTTGCAAGGAACAAAGAAGTACCCTCTATATTTTTTAGAAAATACCCCCTTTTTCTTAAGGAAAAAAGTGCCTTCGAAATGTCGTGCCCCCTAAGTTTGAGATCCCTGACAAACACGACCCTGTCAAAAGGATGCATTTTTGGACATCTCCATGGCAACATTTTGCAAGGTCAAAGTTGATAACTGCAAAATACTCTATTGTTCTCTGTTTCTATCAATCTACATCAAATAACGAGGAGAGACCTTGTAATACAATAACAACAGTTGTTCTAATTGGCAGCTCAGTTCAAAGTGATTAGCCACTGCAGACAAAGGAAATTCTCTCAACCATTGAATCAAACAAACACAGCCGCGAAAGTTGGCCCCAAACCAGTACGGCAAACTCTCACCTTGTGCAAGCGAAATGTGGTTTTTAAGAGAAGCTACAAGGTTACAACGAAAGAAGAAAAGTAAATCTGACGTTCTGTCTCGCTGATTTCGTTTATTTGATTCAGGAGTTGTGTAGTAATTGTTTGATTTTAGTTCGGAACACATAAGAATTATAACGCCTTCTGCTCAGCTCCTGAATCAAATAAACGAAATCTGCAAGACAAAACTTTAGATTTACCATTCTTCGTTTGTTACAAGTACATAACTTCTCTTAAAACCACATTTCGCTTGCACAAGGCGAGAGTTTGCCCCACTGGTTTCGAGGCAACGTTTGCGGCCGTGTTTGTTTTGATTAACCAGTTGACAGAATTTCTTTTGTCTGCTTTCGCTAATCGCTTTGAAATGAGGTTTGAACCAAAGCAGCTGATGCTACTGTAGTACAAAATCTGGCTTTGTTACATCAAATAACCATTGCAAGATTATACTTTAAACCTGACTAGCAGGTTGTGCTTATGTGGTCAATCAATTAATCAAGTTATTAAGTCATCAACTAATCATTCAGTCTTTATGCCACAAAGAGATCTTCACAGAAATTTGCGAAGTTGAAAGCTCCAGGCACTTCTCTTCCTTTTGGGTCAATATACGGTTCCATGCGTGACATACAGTACTCCGCTTGCTCTTTCGTAAGTGCCTGAAAGAAATCAGATGTGTCAATTTGTCTGCTGTGTAGGTTTGTAAAGAAATTTTTGTACCAATCAAAATTCCCATTAAGTTAACACAAGATTAGGGCTAAATCTACCGGTGTCTCAAAAAATTACCCCCTTTTGACTGGAATAACGAAACGATGAGATATTATTACTCTCCGAGTGAACAGCTAAATTTATCAATCTTCAACTTAGATTCACATACCTTGCATTCAAAAATCGTCAACCAAACACCGGAGATATAAGCTTGCAAAGTCAAAATTTACAGTACACCCGAAACCAGAGGTTTTGACTAAGGGCCTAGCCATGATTTGTATCATGGATACCTTCACAAGCACCTGCTGCAAACGTTAAGTTTCAGTAAAAAGTTGAAATTCTTTTCCAATATGCCTGTGATATCAAATCATGGCTAGGTCCTTAGTCAAAACCTCTGGTTTCGAGTGTACTGTAAATTTTGACTTTGCAAGCTTATATCTCCGGCGTTTGGTGGACGATTTTTAAATGAAAGGTATGTGAATCTAAGTTGAAGATTGATAAATTTAGCTGTTCACTCGGAGAGTAATAACATCTTATCGTTGCGTTCCTATTTCCAGTCAAAAGGGGGTACTTTTTTGAGACACCCGGTAGGCTTAAATGTAATCCTTGGCTTGCTAATCTAATCGGTGTATTGAGGAGCATTGATGAAAGGCGAATTCAAGGTACGATTAGCTAATTTACGATCATGCTTTCCTAAAGCTCAATCAATTCAAAGAAGTTTACTAAAAGAACTCACATTCAAACACGAACTGCACAGAGTGGTTTCATCTGCATTCTGAAATGGCTTCATGCTAGACTTTCTCATCACTTTTTATTACCGCAAAAGCTCTATTAAGCCCCCCTCTCTAATAAGCCCCTCCCCTCTTATTCAAAATTTGAAATAAGCTCCCCCTCTCTATCAAGCCCCTCCCCACTTATACAAAGCTCTAGAATTTACCAAATATTTTCATTTACTTAGCGACACAACCTTGCATGTTAATTTTGATATGGTTTGGGATGTAAACTGTGTTGAATTTGTGTATTTGAGTCGTATTGTATGTTGATTCCGCAAAATATGGGGCAAAAGAACTGAAAAGCTACCAAATATATCCTTGTCGCTTGATTTTGTGAATGTGCCCCTCTCTAATAAGCCCCTCTCTATTAAGCCCCCCTTTGGAAGGTCTAAAATTAAAAAAGTCCCCCCCCGGGGGGACTTAACAGAGCTTGCACGGTACTTAAATTACGAAAGGCCATTACCCATTCCTGTCCATAAACTATAGAATGGTCGATGTTTATGTCACATAATGCTGAAAATGTCAACGCATCGGGTGAAGGCAGTCTGAATCAAAGAATAAATAATAAAAAGAAACACAACATACTTGGTAAAGCTCTTCCTCGGTAACAAATGGCTTAGCACCTCCTTCTGTAATAGCTCTAAAAGCATCTTCAACTTCTTTAGCTGAATGAACATTTTCTGTCTCTCTGCTTATCATGAAAGCAATGTATTCGTTCATTGAGACCTTTCCATCCCTGAAAGCAACGAATCCGTAATAAGATATAAAACGGAGAGAATTTTTCACTGCTGCTAGGAAGAAATTGCAGGATTTGATCACCATTTTAAGCAGTATTTAGGAATGTCATGAGAGAATTTACAGATGAATTTCTAAAATACAAAGCAATAAATATACCTTCTTTCATGAGAAACTGCTTGTAAGAAACTGAACTCTCATATTGCCAAACTTATGAAAGTCCAGCACTGGGAAAATATAAGTGACTACTTCGTATACTGAAAGAGATCCTTAGCTGATATTTATTTTCTGATCACCTGTATTCTGAAGCTTATTACTCGGAAAGTGCTATAGTAATGTTTTCAGCAACTGCAAAGGATTCAAAAAACTCTTTCATGATGTCCAAAGACACAGGTAGCAGAGATAAAGGCTATTATGGAACCTTTAAGGAATTGTTAGAGAACTGACAAATCAAAGTCTGAAATTTCAAGATCCGCATAGTTTTTAATGAAAAATACCTGTAAATCTTAAATGTGAGATATTTTCGTCTGTCATCCATTTAACGAGGTGAAAACTTTGGAATGAATTCGTATGTGATACAGAGAATCGTCCTGTATAAAGGCCGGTTTACACGATCATATTTACGTATAATTTGCTTCACAATTTTTATGTGATCACAGAATGTGATCGTGTAAGCAGGTTCACAAGTTGCTTGAAGTTATGTGAAGCGACGAAAATTAATACCCTTTAATTTGCCATCACAGATTTTTCATTTGAAGGCTAGTCACATGAAAAATCTGTTATTGGAATACTTCAAGCAACTTGTAAAGCCAATTTACACGATCATTTTCTGTGATCACATAAAAAATGTGAAGCAAATTGTACGTATATATGATCGTCTAAACCGGGCTTAATATGGTGTGTCACTGCAGTGCAATGAAATATCCGGGGGGCGGGGGGTACTTAGTATATTTGTCCGACGGGGATGTGCCGTTTTTCAGGGTATCGTTTTCGCCTTTTTTTCTAGAACAGGGTATCAAAAGAAGGCAAATTTTCTGGAGCAGGGTGAAAAAATTTTTTATCGTGGGCACATTCCCGTACAAATTTAGGTCAAGTACCCCCCCCCCCCCCGGGTGAAATATAAATAGAACTTTTACACGTGACATTCTTATAAAAATATCAATTCCTTACCCATTAGGATCTACAGTTGCCAAGATAGCATCAAATTCTGGGTCAGTTTCTCCTTCTTCTACCATTGGTAAATCGTAACCAAGAGATCGAAGACATGATTTAAATTCTTGATGCTCCAAATAACCTGTCTTGTCTTTGTCGAAATGCCTGAAATTGCCAAAATCGTTATTTAGAAATCATATAAGCAAATGTTAAAAGTGGCTTTAATGTTATTGCTGCTGTTGGTGTTGTTGTTGTTGTGATAACTAGGACTATGTAGTAAGTCTAAAACAAAGGTAAGTGTCGTGGTAGCTCTTGTTAACTCTAAAGTGAAAGCCCCATATGGTACACTCACTTTTTCGCATCCGGCTGCACAGTTTATGATTAAACGAATAAATTTTGAAAAACAGGTTGACGAGTTTTCTTACAAGAAACTCTCAAGAAAAACAGCAGGACCAGCCCGGAAAGGCCAAAACGCCACGATTGATGATAAATGTTGTATCCTACATACATAACTTTTTTGTAAGATAACATATTCGTAGTTATCGCTATTGATAAAATGATGGACGCTCAAATTATGACTAATGGACTTTCACATTGGAAAATGCGACGATGCCTTCCCCTATCGATTTTTGCCTTCCTTCTGAGACTACTCCGCAGCCTCATTCCAGAGGGGACACATAAACGTATTCATTTCCGTCTCAAACTTTTATATGAAAGTCCATAAGTCCCGGATTGAGCAAAAAAAGTTGTTGTTGTGGTCATTGCTGTTGTTGCTGTTGTTGTTGCTATTGTTGCGATAACTGGGACTATATCGTGAGTCTAGAAAAGATCTCTTGTCATTCTAATGGGCGCAAAGGCTTGAGGGCCTATCTTAAAATTGGTAACACTCAGAGAAAATCGTATTTTTGCTAATAACAGATTTTCTGTGAGTTGCAAAGTAATTTAACTGTTTTCAGTATTTGCAGGCGGCAGAAAGTAACTCATTTTATCATTATTTTCACGAAAAATCGTAAGGTGCAATTTCTACAAAGATACCAAAACGTCACAGGAAAATACTTTCTAGCGGCAAAGACATGCAACTGCAAAACAAGCACTAAAAATTCACTGTCTATCTAGTCCGTCCGACAGACGAGCAAAACCTGGATTTTCAGAGGACAGGGAAGATAGAATGCAGGTGTCCATAAGGTCTATTTTGTAGACCACCAGATGTCTTAAACAGGATTACAGCTCAGGCAGCCATCCACACTAAGGTTTGGGCAGTCGATAGCTCCAAAGTATCAAATGTCCATTCGACAGATTTTTCAATTAAAAAATAGGCCCTTGAACTGTACTTCAAAATAAACCTATCCAATGAATTTCAGTTTCAAAATTGCTAGTTAACCAAAGTAAACAAGAACACAGAATTTACTAACTTGAACATGACAGTGATTTCCTTCAGTGTTTCTTCTGCAACACCAGTTCTGTTCCTTGCTTGAATTTGTTGCTCCAAATTTCGCTGCATCCTCATGCAAAGTTGATCAAGTTGGTCCCATTGTTGCGCTAAACCAACCGTACTGTGTTCTGTATATCTGAAAGAACGAGGGATTTTGAAAGCATACCTAGAAGAAAGTTGTATTTAATCGCTGAAAAGGAGTGAATCATCCTCAAGACAAGACCTTTCGCTTCGAAAGGCCCCAGGGGGGAAGGGGAATAATAGTTTCCAGTGCTGATCAATCTCTGTGGTTGAAATACAGTAAAAACCCGCGTACCCGGGGGGAGGGGGTACTTCACTTTGGGTAAGACGGGGATGTGCGCCAGCTTTGGGTAGTTTTTTGGCCTGAAAATTCTGGGATTGGGGTATCCTTTTACTGGAAAATTTCTGTGATTGGGGTATACTTTCACTCGGAATTTTCTGGGATTGGGGGTTACTCAAAATTCTGTAATGGGTGTTGAATGAAAGTACAACTTGATAAATTTTCGAGCAACACGTGGTCAGTTTCAGGTGAACTGATTTCAAGTATTTTTGTGTTGAAAAACGTCCTCAGATCAGAACCTCGTTCCAATGGCCACTTGGAACCAAAATAATCGTTCCCAGCCCTCTATCCCTTATCCTTTTGACGTCGATTTGCTTTTGTTACTTCTTCGATTGGGTATCAATATCTGACATATATTCTGGGATTGGGTATCAATATTGGACCAAATTTCTGGGATTGGGTCGTAACAGAAATCCTTGCGGCGCACACCCCCGTATGAATTCATAGTGAAGTACCCCCCCCCCGGGCCCGCGTATAAGAACCAACAATTTTGCAAGTCAGCCTGATTAGGTTCTTATATATTGAGTATTTAGTGGGAAATTAGACTGTCAGTTGAGAGGCACCTGAGTCCATGAGGCCTTATTCGTGGAAGAATCAGCAATTTTACAGAATACAATGAAAAGCTTTCGAAGCGTTAGAGCTCTTTGTGCAATTTGCACATGTGGCAGAATCAGTACATGTAGGCTGACAAAGCAACCAGAGTTTGATGATCTCCACGAAAAAGAACCTATTTCAAATTTCAGGCTGAATGGGATGGGTTCTTATGTATTGGGGGTCTAGTTTCAGAATTTTCAGCTGGTAGGTCCTTAATCACTAGGCTCTTGCAAGCAGGTTTTTACTAAACCTCAAAACCAACACGATAACAAGGTGAACATCCTTAATGATCACAAAATAATCCAAGCCTCGTTAGCGCAGTAGGCAGCGCGTCAGTCTCATAATCTGAAGGTCGTGAGTTCGATCCTCACACGGGGCACTTTTTATTTTCTATTTCGGTTGTGGAATTTTTCATTTTCCATTTTTTCCTGATTAAAATCTTCTTACTTGTTGTCCAGTATAAGCTGTTCTTCCATTTGTGCACCAAGATCTTCGATTTCACTCAAATCATCCTTTCGCTCTTTGATTTCCACAGACTGGGCCTGGAAAATAGGAGAAAATTGGAACATTTTATCAGAAGGATTTATTCGACAAATTTAAAAATTATCAAAGTTTAAAACTATGACCACAATCTACGATAGAATAAGATAAAGCGAGTACAATTATGGAATACCAAGAAAATATCAGAACAAATTGATGATTTTTCCACGAAGTTAGATGGGTAAAAGAACCTAAAATTTTGAGAAATAAATCGCATTTAAAAGAAATTTGGATGCAAAAAGGCAAGATAATTCGCGGACGGGGAGGCCTTGCTGATTTGTGTATTCATCAGAGAGTGAATTATTCGTGCAAGTTTCCACCATTAGTGAGAAACTAAAAAGCTGTCAACATAAGCTTTTCAAGTTTTACTTCACCTGTACCGTACTTTAAGAAAGTTGAATATGAACTTGAAAAAATGTGATAAATTCGGGATCAAATAAGGATTCTATCGAATTCGATACAAACCAGACGAAGAAATGAAAGTATTTGACGAAGAACTTGAAAAAGTTTCATGACATCAATTTACAAGGCCTTGAAGGCATGACAATTTTTTTCTCCATCTATAATGTTACAATACAAGGTTACATACTACTATACTTTCTAATTACTATATGACTATACCACACTACAGGGACAATCCACAAATAGCAATAGACAATGACTACCCTGTGTTCTTAACATAAAGAAATATCAACCTAACTACAAACTAAATATACAGTTACAGATAGCTACACATGACGATCACTGCAGACTACAGGTAGATACTGACGCACAAATGATGACCACAGGAGATAGATACTGATGACAACTGATGGCAAATGATGCCCTCTACAACGGCGAATACAGTGCAAACCTCATCGGTACACGGTCGAAGCAAACGTGGATTCTTCCAAAGCCATACACGTATTTTTTGTTATAGAACCTAAAAATTTGGTTCTTATCATTTATCACATTTTAACTACCCGTTCATTTAAATCGGTGTAATAGGTGATCTAAAATTCTATGACATATTTCTTCCAACTGAATGGCTTAAAAGAAACTGTTGCTACACATGCATAATTCTACCGTTGGACTTTTCAAATTTTTTTGAATATTTACTGAAATTACAGCGCATTTAAAATTTCAGCAGATTTGAAGATATGACGTCATCAAATTTCTAAATCAGAAACCACAAACAGACGTTTGCTTGATACCATGTTGTAGACATCCGTAAACTACAGTCTTCTTCGAAATTATTGTCATGTTGTGTCAAACGATTTAGAAATTGCAACGATTTTAAGATTTTGTGAAAATTTTTCTTGAATTCTCGAAAAAGAAGCAAATTACTCTAATTCTGAAGATGCTGAAGATATAAAAAAAAGTCCAAACGGCAGACTCATAGCAAAATAGCGAAAGTTTCTTGGAAGCTATTCAGTCCAAAGGAACACGTCATTGAATCTGAACCCTGATCGTGACATCAGCTTTAGTGCTTGCGGGACGCTTATCTCCCAACCTACTCGAATCATGTAATTCGTAAATTCTGAGAACTCTTTTGCTAACTCAAAGCACACGTACCTGGAAAAATTTCAGTTGATCCTCAAGGTCGCCGGATATTTGAACCATCGAAGTTCTACAAGCAGAAATAATCATCTACTCAATTTGCGTTCAGAATGAAATGGAATAAAACCCACCTCTAAAGTCTTTGAACATCAAAATCGCGTCGCAAAATGCCCGTAGGAACGTTAGGACAGTACAAAACACGCACATTCAAGTACCGTAAAAGCTCTATTAAGCCCCCGGGGGGCTTATTTAATTTTGGACCTTCCAGAGGGGGGGCTTAATAGAGAGGGGGGCTTATTAGAGAGGGGGGGCTTATTCACAAAATCAAGCGAAAAGGATATATTTGGTAGCTTTTCAGTTCTTTTATTCCATATTTCGCGGATTCAACACACAATTTTCCGGCTCAAATACACAAATTCGACTCAGTTTTTATCCCAAATCATACTGAAATTAACATGTAAGGTTGTATAGCTAAATAAACGGAAAATATTTTGTAAATTCTAGGATTTTGTATGAGTGGGGGGGGCTTAATAGAGAGGGGGGGCTTATTTCAAATTTTGACTCAGAGGGGAGGGGCTTATTAGAGAGGGGGGCTTAATAGAAAGGGGGGGCTTAATAGAGCTTTTACGGTATGTTCCTTAAAGGCGCTGTGTCACTCTCTTCGTTCATTTCACTTGAATCAAGTTGTTTGTCGTCGTCAAGACTAACAACATAGTATTAAAGTTCATCCATGACAAATTAGAAACTGAAGAACCAATAATCGCATCAATTTCAATCTGCCTCGAACTTCGAAGCTGTGTGATCACAGTCCGCCATTGATCTTTCGTCTCATTTGATACGAAACGCGCATTGTCCCGCAAAATCGGTTTGTTTACAAAAATCCGATACAGCGCCTTTAAGCCTCGCTTTCACTCTAATGTAGTTTCGTTATATTCGTTATCATGTTCTCTTTCTATTGTATTCTAATGTGCATAGTCATTTCCGTTCTGTATTTAAGTTTTAATAGCATGCAAATTCTTTAGTCAGTCAGTCAGCTTGTATCATATCGTCACACAACACCGTTGCTTTCTGGCTCCGTGTCTGCGCACGTTAACTGCACCTCGATCCCGAAAACATAACTTCGTTCGCTATTACACGGGGGGGGGGGGGGGTAATTGGTGAACGAACATACGGGGAGAGGTCACTGGAAAATCTGAAGAGCTACCCTGTCCCGGAGCCAAATTCCTGAAAATGATACCCTGCTCCGGAGTAAAATTTTCTTAAACAAGACCATGTCCTTGAGTTTCTTCAGACAAAATTGTATCCTGCAAAGGAAATTTCTAAGAAATCTGTCGAAAATGTGGAAATATTGCCATCCAAGCGATTTGAATCACATTCGCAGAGTGCAAATGGCCTAAAACGTCCTTTCGAAGTCAAAAATGACAAATTTGGACCATTTCATTGGAGCCGATTTTTAAAAAAGTGGTACCCTGTCCCGGAGTCGAAGCGGCACGTTCCCGTACAGAAAAATATACGAGTACCCCCCTGGAATAAGAACTGGTTACGATGTAAAATAAATCTATATACTAGTCTTGTATTCTACGCGACCCAAACAAAGCGTTGCTTATCCAGCTTGAGCCACTGATATAAAAGTTGACAGAGATAAGACTAAATAAGAAGTACAGTACACTAAAAGAAAAGATCTTTCTGAACAATGATACCATTAAAACGAGCTTACAACAGCAAGGTCGGGAACAAGCAGGGCCACTGAGAGGTGGGGCAAGAGGCAATTTGCCTCAGAGTATCAGGGTCTAGGGGGCCTCATAATAGAGGACTGCGCTAAAGATGGCGGCGAGGAATTTTTACCGAGATGCATTGTGTTCTAATCACAAATCTTTAACGATTCTATTCCATAGGGATTCGATTAAAGAACGCAGTGCATCTCGGTAAAAAATTCCTCCTCGCCATCTTTAGCGCAATCGTCTATTGAAGATTCTAAACATTTTGACGGCAGGAAATGCTCTAACATGCAATACAAGCCAACCCGACGGACGTGATCAAAATATTTTCTGCTCGCTTCGCTGGCAGGGGGCCTCATTTCGCAGTTTTGTCCTTAGGCTCCCAAAAAGCTCTCGGCGGCCCAGGGAACAAGGTAAAAGGCAATATTAAGATGCTGTGAGGAAGATACTCAAGGAAGTGTTTCCTTTAAAATTAATGTTAGTTTTGTGAGTAACTGCACGCATATTGTTCACCGTTCCAAGTCTTTCGCAGTATCCTTCAGTTGATGGAAAATTGAATTTTTGCCGAATTTCAAGTCCCAAAAAGTATTTAGAACCAATGTCAAATTCGCTTCAACTGTTCCCAAAACTGTTCATAGAAATTTGGCAAAGGCTAATTTGAGCGAAATAGGCTTACCGTGTTTCGGTGAGGAATTTATGAAATTCGTTGGCCTTCATGGCAAAAGCTAATCTCAGTTCATCGTTGTAATCTTGGCGGCGAGACTCCTTCTCCAATTTATTCTCTCTTTCCTAAAATAAAACATATACGCATAACGAGTTTCAAACACAGTTGAATCCCCAAACTAAAAGTCTGTTCATTTGAATAACGTATTCATTTAATTTCTTACGTTTAATGACGTCTTACGTTTTGCAAGCTCACTTTCCTACCTCCATTATACGAAAGTAAAGAATGCTAAAATTTTGCTAGACAAGAGGGGAAAATCATTTTCCATCAATTTTGTTCAAAAAAGGCCTTCTTTGTATTCAAGTAGGATCATTTGCATTTAGATGTTATGGCCAAAGTCCAATCACTGGTGAAAACGAAAAGTCTGCAGGGGTAAGGTGGTGAGTAGGCAGGGGGTAAAAAAGGTGTGCTGCTTGTGGGGAAAATGTAGACCTTGAACTAAAAAACTCAAAATTCATTATGTCTGGAAAGATAGTTCCAGCGGCAATGGCTAGAGGAAAACTGTGAACAAAGCTTTAACAAAATTTGTTCAAATTTTTGGGCCTACCCATTTCCACCAGATTTCCCCATTGTACCTCAGTAGACCCAATACATCTCTAAAGAGGACAAAAATATTGGATAACATTTTCCTTTAAGTGGCTTACATGTCGGCACGAATAGTAGTACAGAGATTCTTCCCATGATCTCAAGTTCAAAGATAATATCCGGAGATCCTACCTTGATGATTATTTCCAAATCATGCCAAGTCTGTTCTGGTGAATCCAATGTAAACCAAGTGTATCTAGAAGTCAAGGAAAGTAGACTCAAATAAAATGAATAAACCGAACTCAATGATCAAACAGTAATTTACTAAAGAAAACTAATGAATGTTGTTGCATCGTCGCTAACACAGTAAATTACTGCAATGAAGCTCTTGCAAAGAGGCTCAGATGGAAATTTCAGGAATAATAACGCCGCTTAAATCAAAAGACAAATGGTAAATGATTTACCATTTGTCTTTCGATTTAAGCGGCGTATGGCAGCTTCAAGAAGTGAATTTCAATCAAATGAATTTTCTTCAACTGTCTTTGAAGAAATCAACGAAGCAAAACCAACTTAGTTAGGGGACTACGGTCAACTTAAATAGAGAGTTTACGAAACCAGGACGGCAACGCCAGCTGGAATGTCACCTGATATTTCGCAAAGCAAGTATTGTTTCCGTACGCTACCTTGATATATCATCCAAAAGGCCAGAATGATGCCTCCTGTAACTCAGAGATGCCTGAAAACAATCTATTTTCTTTGTAGAAAAACATTTCAAAACTATTGATTTTTACTTCGGAGGCCAAGACCTGCAGCACCGAAAGTTAGAAATGGGATTTTCAAGTTGAGAAATTGAAAAGGACAACTTCAGAGTCTCTCAAGGGAGGCAAATTCTCCGAACGGAAAACAAGGAATCTTTTGGATCTAATGTTCGGAAACAAAAGCAACATTGCGCTGCAGTAACCGTTGCCGTCGTGGTTTCGTAAACTCTCTAATATCACCTGTTGTATTTGATGTTCTCAATTGAAAAAAAAACCAAAGGAAAACAAGAGGCACATTTCAGATCGCTGCGTCTCCGTTCATTTACTTCAAGTTCTAACACAAACAGTAAAGCAACGAGGAGCGTGTCATGCGAGCATAGGTTCCAAATCTTTAAATTGGTGTAAAAAGGCAGGTGCAAATTCAGTGTCCTATTTCTTTAAACTGAATGACTTGAAAGAAACTTTAGCCACTTTTCTATGATTCTGCAGTTGGACTTTTCAGAAATCTTAAATATTTGTCGAAATTAAAGCCTATTTTATATTTCAGCTCATTTTATGATGTGACGTCATCGAATTTCTAAATCACAAATCAGAACAGTGAGTTTTGCTTGCTACCATATTGTAGGCATCCATAAACTATGTTTTTCTTAAAAATTATTTGATCTTTCGTCAACAGGTTTAGACATCACGGTTGTTTTAAGTTTTTTCAAAAATTTTCCCGAATTCTTTAAGAAAGAAGGAAAACACTGTAATTCTGAAAATATTGACGATTTCAGAAAAGTCCAACGGCAGATTTACTATAAAATAGTTCAATTTTTTCAGAAGCCGTTCAGTTAAAAGAAATATGTAATAGAATTTTACACGCTGCTTTTAAAAGATTTGAAACTTATGCTTGTCATGCCAAAATCAATGCTAACACTTACATACAACAATTCCTCAATTGAGGTAGACTGACGACGTGATTCCTTGTATTCGTTCAACATTTATAATCTGATGTTTTAATTTCACTCATACAAAGGACTCATGACCAAACGGACTCTAAACCGAGACTGAAATCTTACAAAAGATCGGGGGGGACTTAGAACATCTTCCATCCTACGAAGGTCGAAAGAAATTCGAACGTCCCTTCGAAGGTCATTTTGAGCGTCGCTTCGCCTCGAGAAGTCGAACTTTGAACCAATGAGCCAATCAAACGCTAAAAATAGGCACGGGGGTTGACCATATTAAGAAAGTAGTGATTTGATTGGTCGCGCCGTGAACGGATTGTTTGCTCACGACCAAACGGATTCTAAACAGGGACTAAAAGCTTACGAAAAATCAGAAGAAACTTAGAACATCTTCCATCCTACGAACGTCGGAAGAAAATTCGAACGTCTCTTCGAAAGCCACTTCGAACGTTGCTTCGCTTCGAGAAGTCGAACTTTGAACTAATGAGCCAATCAAACGCTACAAATAGGCACGTGGGTTGACCATATTAAGAAAGTAGCGATCTGATTGGTCGCGCCGTGAACGCGGCGGACTTGGCCTAATTAGTCCCTGTATTGAAGCGTAAGGACATAAGTCCCTCAACTGAAGCGATAACAACAACAACAACGAGCGTAAGTTAGAGGGGCTTATGTAATGTAGTCTACAATTGAGGCAGAAAAAATCCTGTATAACATGATAATACTTACAGTATACAGGGATACAGTGAACCCAATGTGCCCAACGAATGATGGCATTGAGGATACGGAGCATTTTTTGTTGCTTTGCCCGTCATTTGACATTCAACGCCAAGATCTTCTCGCTGGAGTTTCGGAATTGTTACGACCATTTGTCCAAATCGACACCCTTCCAAACAACGTTCTTATTCAATACTTATTGTATGGTAATAAAGAGCTTTCTAATGACATAAACAGAAATATACTCGAACGTACTTTAAATTTCATCCACAAAACAGGTCGGCTTGGATAACTTCAAACTTTCCTTTTACGCCACACAACCACTAGGTACACTTTTCCCCGTTTCTCTTGTAAGTCTGTTTCACATTTGGTGTTAGGCACATGAAGCAAAATATGGGAACTTATCCATGCTAAACCAATGACGGTTCAGCACATTTACTTATGCTGGCCTGACATCCAATGTGAAACGGATTCGAGTAATTAATCGTATGTTTAGTGTTTTGTAGGTTTCATTTAGTTAATATTTACATGTCTTTATGTTAATGGCCACAGGGTAGTCATTGTCCTTTGCTCCTTGTGGTCCTGTCCCTGTAGTGTTTGTATAGTTTGCATAGTAATTAGGAAGTATAGTAGGATGTAGGTGTAGCATGTATTGTAAAATTTTAGATGAATATATAAAAAAAATAATAATAATACTTACGGATTGATGGTGACATCATAACTTTTGATTTGCTGATCCAATTCAACCAGCTGATCGAAATCTGTTCTGGCTTGCTTCAATGTTGCTCTGAATGCTGAATGGGCATCCAACAAGGCCTTTGAAGAAATTTAGGCAGCATTTAAACGGGATCGGTTCCATTTGGAACCGTACCCAAATGGATAAGTTTAAGGCCTTGCGTTTACACGGGACCTGCTGAAACTGTTCCAAATGGAACTGCTAGCCTAAATTGGTCCACTTCCGAAGTCGGTCCCATTTTTTGGAACCGTTCCCAGAAAGGCCTCGTGTAAACGGGTGGAACGGTTCCAAATGGGAACGGCTAGAAAATGACGCAGCTATTCATTGTTTAAGCACTTAAAGAAACGAAAGACCTCTTAAACGATGAAATTCAAAGAATTTCCACTTTTGCTCTGAAAAAAAAGACGTCGACGTCTTTGTTTTCCAAAATAGTTATGATTTAACAAAGCTCAGTGAACTTCTTGGAACCGATACCTTGTAAACGCGATACAGTTGGAACAGTTCCCAATAGCTCCAATCAATTCCATACGGAACGGCTCCAACAGGTACGGTGTCAACGCTGCCTTAGGATAGTGGTTAAGCTAAGAAGAGGTTATCTATAAATAGGACAAAAAACTCCTACACACGCTATTATTCCTCTGGCTGAACGAATTCCCCCCTCTAATAAGCACACCTCTCTATTAGGCCCCCTCTAGGCTGAATAGAGCTATTGCGGAAATAATAAGTAAAGAAACGTCTGAAAAAGATACCTTGATTTCTTCGACGGAGTTGCATCTGACTGGATCTGTAAGATCTTCCTCTGCATTTTCATACCAACTGCTGAAAACTGAGGCTTTCTTAGCAAACAGCAAACACAAATCTTCAATCTAAAAGTTTCGATATGAAAAAATGTAAGCTTCAGTTCCTCCAAAGTTTCGATATGACAAAATTAAGTTTCAGTTCCTCCACTCAGTGTTAAAACTGTACGCACCTTCTTTTTAAAGCACACAAAATGTTATTTATTATTACTATTTGCAACCACCTCTAAGGGGACCATTATGGAAATAAGATCAACTCGATCTTTTAATGCCTTCCCTACCGCTAAAATTTGGGGTGTTTTGAACTTGTTTTAATCAATTTTGTTATGTATATAAATTGTAACTATCCTATCATATACCGGGTGAGTCAAAAAACGTTTAGGCGTTTGGAGGGCTGTGGAATAAAAAGTATGTGATCGATATTCAAAACTAAAGTGTTAATCTATCACTTAAAGGCTAACTTAGATGACAAAATTTTGTTTGGTAAAATCAAACATCTTTAAGACACAGCAATAATCAAAATGCTTGTAAGGGGTTTGTATGGGAATCGAGAATTCCACATTCCGTTCTGGTCCGTGATTTATGTGACATTGAAGTTTACACTGTCAGTTTGAGATGCTGCATTCGAATTTCAAAAGAAGGTAAATCATGGACCAGAATGGAATGTGGAATTTTTGTTCCCAAACATACCCTTTACCAGCATTTTCCTAATTCTGGATCTGTAAGATGAGGGATACTACCAAACAAAATTTTCTCAACTAAGTTGACCTTTGATAGATAGATGAACATTTCAGTTTGGAATATCGGTCACATACTTTTTATTCCACAGCCCTCCAAACGCCGAAACTTTTTTTTGACTCACCCAGTATACTTTATCAACTATTATAAATAATTCACTTTGTGTGGCGAATTATACATACATAAATACAGTCTTTAGATTTGTCCTAAAGTTTATGATGCTACCAAAATATCAGCAATACATTTTGAAAGGTAATTTCATGGCTCTTTACAATTTTAAAAAGATACTGATTATTCTCTCGTTTATACGATGAGGGGAATTCATTTTATTTACAATGAAAATGTTGCTTAAAGGAAAAAATTGTAACTATTTATAATTTTGAAATTTAGCTTTTTTAAGGTTTTTAGTTTTAATTCCAAGCATTTCAAAAAAGTTTGAATTCGTATTTTATACCTATTTTAAAGATCGTTTTATTTCAGCTTCACACTAAGGCCTAAATCAAACTTACTTTCGATAATCTTAAAACAAACATTTTATTGGTATGCTTGATACATGAAAAGCAACACAAAACAAGTCAACAACCATTTACAATACTTTTATGCAAAATATTTGACTACTGTTAAGGCTGCTCTCCATATCGAGCGATTTGAGAGCGCGGGCACTGCGACCAAGATTGATTCCTTCAGAAGCGATCGCAAGCGCCTGCGAAGGGAGTTGCACATGTTCCTACTCCCAAAGCGCCCTAAAGTCGGTCGCTTGCGATCAGATTCATCGCCAACGTTTCATGAAATGTGCATGCTCCTATATGGTCGCATCGCCTGCGCGCTCAAAACACTGGATATGGAGAGCAGCCTTTACGCTAATATTTTTTTAAAGATGCCAATAACTGCATTAAAACTACTATCAAGATGTCTCTTCTTGCAGGCTTCTGCCGTATTTTAGCATACTGAACTTCAGCAATAAGAGTATGATTTTAAGTTATATTTACAAGTTTAAGCATTTTTCATTTAAACTTTAATTTTTCTTTGAGTATAAAGTTAACAACAGACCATTACGGTTATTAAGATTATTCTTTTTAATTAGATTTTTAAGATACCTTCATTTTATGCCCTTTTGCCAATGCTTCCTCGTAATTTTCTAATGTCGGTTCCTGTAAAATGCTTATGTTTTAAGAAACAGTTAAGTATACAATACCAGATAAGCCAGAAAAATAATCCCATTTTTCAAAATACATAGCACCAAAATTACTTTACATACTCGAATGATTCAAAGTAATTCTTGTGCTATACCTGAGAAGTACTAAGAAATTTTTAAAAGTTAAAAACATGGATATCATAGCAAATATATCGTTGAACCTATATTCCTGAGCAATATTATATTAACTAACCATTTTTGTTTTCAACATAAGAGAACATTGCTTATTCCTATATGATGGTTCAAATGTCAAGAAACATATCTGCTGCAGTGCTAGCGACCGCATTGATAATTCTGCATTCAAAAAATAAGAAACCAGTTAAGAAACAATGGACGAAATTTCAGGTTAAATTAAGAATTTTTTTAAGTACTATGGCTTGATCCTAGTTTCTTATTAAAAGCACCTGTACTGATCTTCCCATTCTGACAAGTTGGTTGCTTTCAAAAAATGTAACATCATGATTTGCGTTCCTGTTTGTAAGGGTCTGTTAGAGATTATTCTTCAAACAAGAGCGCATTTAGATCATCTTCGCCAGAAAGCGTCCTTAGATAAGTCATCCATTATCGCATCGTCAACATATCAGGCGGAGGTAGTAAGTTGAGAAAAGAGCTAATAAAAACTTTCAGAGGTGAAAGGGGGCCAATGAACGGGCAGACCCTCGTGTTAATGCTAGACAGAATTTGTATATGGGAATTTAGCAACAATCAATGATTCCTCAAAAAGTTGACAACAACGAAATTAAGATAATCTACCTTTTGGTACTGCTTCTCGACTTCTAACAGCTGTTCTTTACGCAGTTTAGCATCTGCTAGTAATTGCTTCCACCTAAAACGTAATATCCAAAATCAGAAATATACTCTGTAACTAAATCTCTTGCTCGGCATTCTAGTTTCAGTTCAGTTTCATATTATTCAAATTCGCCACATGCAATTAATGATCCTAACCATACAAACAAATAACTAAACTACAAAGATAAGAAATAATGTTATAGAAAAATTAATACGATACATAAATACAAGGAGGGCTAAATAAATTGTATGCATGGCGGAGTCACTAAAAAGAGGGGCTCTCTCAATAGGTAAATTGATCGAGGAGAGAGTTCCCCTACCCTTGGATACATATCATCAAATGAATTTATGTGAATCTAAATAATTGTGCATTACCATTTCATATGACATGAAAATGGCGACAACAAAGACCGCGCAAGAGACGGCAATTGAATAAGAGCCTTTAACCAACACTATTTAAGATTTCAAAATCGATGCCTGGCTGTAATTGGTCTGACAACCAATTCAAACTTATGACGGTAAAACGGCAATGTTACGGTAACAGTAACGGTAACAGTAACGGTAACAGTAACGGTAAAACGGTTATGGTAAAACGGTAACGGTAAAACGGTAATGTTAAAATATAGCAGAAATTTTCAAAAAGCTGTTAACGGTAAACTTTTAAAGTTGATAACAGGAAGGAGAATGATTAAATAAATGACCCAAGTTAACAACGATCCTTTGCGCGCTTAGACGACAGCAAAACGCCTCACGGGGTTAACCAAAATCGAATGTTTTGCATGTCAAATATTCTGTTGTGCCACCGTGGTGCCACCTCAGAGGATCAATGTTCACCATGAACTTTTATAACAACTAAAGAAAGCTCCTTCCAACATAATTCATAACTGCGGAAAATTAAAGTGGATGCTTTTCCACAAAAATAATTCTTGTTAATCTCCTACTGGCTCTACCATGTAACCAGATGATTTAAAATGAATACGGTACGAAATCATGTCTTTCTGGCCTTCCGTTTACAAAAAAAACCTTTTCGTAACCGGCATCAAATGAAGACGATTTTGAAATGGAATGATTTGAAAATAACATGAAACGTTTCAGTGTAAACGCTTGAAAAAGGAACGATTTCATTACTGATTGAAAGGGAGACAGATCATTCCTTTGTCTCTCTTTGAATCCGTAATGATATCGTTCCGTTTTCACACGTTTACGCTGAAACGTTTTATGCCGTTTTCAAATCATTCCGTTTTCAAAATCGTCTTCATTTTTTCCCGATTACGAAAATGTTTCAGTGTAAACGGAAGGCCAATACGGCATGATTTTGTACCGTTTTCATTTGAAAACGGTAACGTGTAAACGGGGCCTGAAAGTTCCCAGAAAAATTCTAAACTTACCTTGCAAGTAGATTGTCGTGTCTCTGAATAATTGCAGGCGATTGTTCATGTTCTGATTTCACGAGTTCATCTTTCAGACTCGTTACTCGTGCAATTCCTTCATGTTCAAATGCTGATAAACCAGCTTCAAATGTATCCTGAATAGGAGAGAGTAAAAACGATAATAGCTGCGGTCACACTAGAATCCGATCCCGTTATAATCTGAATTGCTTCACTTTCTTTAAATTTATCTTCGTCGCCAGAAAGTACGGCATTATAACGATACGAAGACACTCGGTCAAACTGTATCCGTCACGTCTTTTGCAAAGCTGCCTGTGTGTTGGCTGATGTTTTGGCGCGAAAGTAGTCGTCACGTGATTATCTTGGTACATCATGATTGGTTCATTTTGCTTTAACAACGCTGTAATTTAGGTCAGCACCTTGTTTATCCCGTTGTTTTGGATACTATAGTTAGGATTCTTGACCAGGGAACGATACGTTGTAACAGCATGTATATTAAAAAGAAGAGCGGTCACTACATCGTTGTAAGCCCGTTGTCTCGAAAGAAAACAACGGAATCAAGCACCTAATGTGACCGCAGCCAATATAAAAATATCTGTTGGTTTGAAAGGCTTATGCTTTGTCATCGCCATATATAGAGTCTGCTAAGGGCTTAGAGCACCTAGGTAGTTCTCCTGTTTTGCTCCTCATTCTCTGTTGCCATTCCCCAACAAGACAAGAATCATGGAGGAAAATCAGGTTTGTGCAAATAAATGGATCTAGTTTTTCTGTAACCATCTGTGGCTCAAAAAAGGGAGACACAATTAACTCAAATTAGAAGAAATTCTGACACAATGCTTTCATACACTTTGCAGCAAAGAAAAAATTGTAAATGTTACTGGGACCCTTCATTGGATACTTCCCTTTTGCCGTACATTTCAAATACATATCAGTTATGTAAATATAAAACACTCAAAAAATTTACCAGGTGACCCAATAAAAATGAAACTTTCTTTGAAAAAGATTTCATAATTTTGCTGAACTTTAAATTTTCTCTTTGTGTTTGAACCAAGGACCAAATAGATTTAACAGAATAGTATTATTTCATTCTTTTGGGAGAGATAGGACAAAATAATAGCAAAAAGAAATTATATTTTGAGCAATAATATCAAAAACAATTTCTTTTTACCAATTTTTTTTCGCAATTTCATATGAAGTTTTGAGTCTTACGTGATATAAGAAGTTTGCAAAGGAGATAGCCAACTGATTTAAGTAATGATCAGGGATAAAAATTCAATGCAATAATCACATCTTGCGACTTCAGAGAATGCTTCAAAAGCAGGGAGCTTGTACAAGCACTAACTGCCACTAATTTAAGGCCGATTCAAGACTTTGCGATGTGTCCGTGATTAGCTGGTAATTGATACAAATGCATATGAGGAAATTTCCATAACTATTGATACAATCAAAATTTGATTGCATCACATTTTTCACAAGGTTTCACTCTTATGAATCACCCGGTAGGAGGGCTGAGCAACGAATATCAAGCAAGAGAATAAGATTTTTCTTACCTGTTTGGTGATAAGAGTCTGTACATGTGGCAGATCTTTGCCAGTATCATCTGACTTGACGAATACTTCTTTGTCATCTAGATTAAGAGGAAGAAAATTATTCTGCTGTGAAGCTAGGTAAGAAAACTGCTCGATACAGCTACAACTGAAGAATTATTGAAACCTCAAATACCACCAGGGAAAAGATAAAGAGTACTCTTAAGTTACTGACACACAAAGGTAAGAAACAAATCTGAAACGAATTAAATGATGAGTTAAAATTAAACTAAATAATTATGCCCTGTTCGCACTGCATGGCTGAACCAGCTTCTTCTAAATAACGTTAATTTGACCCAATTCAAATGTTTTCCATTTTGTTGCATCGACCAATGATTAAACTTAATGTTCAGATGATGGTTTAGTTTTAGGCTCATTAGGTTTGCAGGTATGAGTAGGGTATAAGTAGACTTTATTTTGTCCTTAGCTGTATTGTTCTTTCCTATTACTCTTGACTTGTGCTTTGTTGTAGTTTTTTTGGCTTTGTTAGTTGTTGATATCAAATATAATTGTTGAATTATAAGAACTACCGGGTGAGCCACAGAAAAAAGATCCCACTTTTGAAAATTCATATCATCAAAAGTACTTCACGAATTTGAATGTTACTTTAATTTGGCAAGTTAAAGCCAAAAGATCGAAGCAATTTTGTGATTTGTCTCGCTGTCTGAACAGCACTAGAAATATAGGTAAATTCAGCATTATAAAAATTTTATGGTTGCAAAATGACGGAAAGATGACCTAAAACATTGATCAAATAATAACGGTCTCCTCGCACAGATCAATAAAGAAACAGCAATATGGTTCATGGGTGAGAGATATCCACTGTACATTTATTGACATGGGACTGAAAATCTTTAGTATTTGTTCGATAATTGATGTCGTATAACTCTTTTGAAAGGCAAACACCCATTGCGTATTGCTCTGTGTAAGGAGAGTACTGACAATTTGATCGATGTTTTAGGTCCATTTTCAGTCACTTTTAACCATGAAATTTTCATCAGGTTAGATTTACCGATACTTCTAGTGCTGGTAAAACAGCGAGAAGCATAACAAAAACACTTCGATCGTTTGGCTTTTAACTGGACTTTGAATTATTCAAATTTGTGCAGTATGCATGATGCTATGAATTTTTAAAGTGGGAACTTTTTTCTGGCTCACCCGGTATTTGCAATGGAAGCAAGATAACCCTGAATTCTTTCCGTTGCAAATGGCACATAGAAACATAGATGTTCTTTTGTTTAGTTGTTTTATGGTGAAATGAAAAAGGTAAGTAAATCTCCGGTCTGGTCTTTTTTAACATCTATTCTCGATTCTCATCACCTTCAAATATATCGCGATAAGAACACCTGATAAAAGCTGCAAAAATTTCGCACGCATTAATTTTCTAATTTTCCAACGAAAAAAGAGGGGTTTGTAAAAGCTGCATGTACTGTTTCATTGAACGTTTAACAATATCCTTTCTGCTGAAGAAATAAATAAATAATGCTCCAGCCATAGCCATGTAAAAGTGAATCGATAGACAACGAGACTGCAGAACAAACAGTGGGGATTGTTTGAAGGAAAAAGATAAATGGAGTATCTTACCAATCCAGGATTCAACAACATCAGCTTTCCAATTGAATTGCAAAAATGCTGAATTATCGTTCAGTTTTGTCTGCCTGGTATTCGCATGCAACTCAAGATCTTCTAGTTTCGTCTACGAGAAAATAATGAAAAAACATCCAAAGAATTACATTGACGTTGACGTGCAAACATGTCAAATACAGGATGAAGTAAAGTAAAAGCAGTTTTATAGTCTTATATTTAGCCAAAGGCTACTCAACGGACTTTACACGTTACCCCCTGGTCACTATGCTTAGCAGCATATAGCAGGGTGCAGGCCACCGGGGGGGGGGTCTTCCATTGTAAAGGTACCTGGGGATGTGCCGCCCGCAAGGGTATACTTTCTCAAACTTTCTAGTCGAGCTAAGGGTATACTTTTGCCAATTTAGTCCATTTAGTCTGGGCAAGGGTTAGCCTGCGTGCAGACTTTACTTGCGGAGGAGGACGGACGGAAAGGGGTTAAGGTACCTTTTCCCCTTTCCATCCGTCCTCCTCCACAAGTAAAGTCTGCACGCAGGCTAGGCAAGGGTATGCTTTTTGGCAATTTCGGTCAAAGAAATGTTAAACTTCGGTAATTCCTGTAAAGAAACCCAAATTTTTTCAAATTTTGGTCCAGAGAATGCAAAAATTTGCCAAGTTTTGTCTAGAAAATGCCAATGCATGGCATTTTTGATGCAGAAATTAGTCAAGCCAAAGGTATCATTTTCACCAAAACTGGTCTAGCCAACGGTGCCATTTTGAACCTGTGGGCGGCACAACCCGAAATTTAACCGAGAACCCCCCCCCCTTTTGGTGCAGGCTCCGACGGCGCTCATAACTACGTACCAGACCCATTTATACTCGTGGGCGGAGAGACGCACAATTTGTGTTAACATCTTGCCCAATGATGTTTTCCTCAAATGTAGACAATGCCGGTATCGAATCCAAGACACTTGGATCGTGAGCCTGACGCCTTAACAGTATGCCACCGAGGCCACAGGGTGGAAAGAATTTTATGACAATAAAAAAATCATAAAGATACCATGGCAAGAAAATATAATGCTCAGGGATCAGAAATAAAATAGAAATAAAATAGAAATAAAACTGAATTAGATTCCTAAAAGACCAAGGAATGCATTATCAGATGCAAGTAAACGCTAAAAATGCTCTTTGCATTTGTTTGTCAGGACTTTGTTTACCTTTCAGGAACACAGATGACATTTTTATGATATCTGTACAACCTCAAAAATAAGTTTGGAAGCCACAATGTTTTACCTGTAGGATATGAAGTCTTTCATTGATCTGATCAGTCTTGAAGTTTCCCTAAAATGAAAAAGAAAACACTACGGTTTATAAAGCCTGACAGTTGTCGGTTTATCTACAAACAGTTTTTTCAGTCAAGACGATACAGCACTCTGTTGAATTTATGTAAAATGCCATACGCCTCAGTCTTTCATCGAACATTTGAGTTAAACTTATATATTCAACATCCACAGCATAGAACTTGCAAATGCTACAAAGATCTTTGCTTAAAGCTTTCAATCAACGAGAATAAAAAAAATAAGTGACCAAATTATAGTGCAACAAAGGCGAGAAATCTTTCATCACTGAAGTTGAAAATATTGCCAAGCCAAGTCTTCCAAATCAAGAAAAACAGACACATACCTCAGAAATGAGCTTCTCTCCAACAGCACGGATGTCTCCAACTCTTTGCTTATGGACTTCAAGATCACTTTCAAAAGCTTCATGTTTCTTTTGAAGAGTCTGCAAAGAATTATTCAGTAAGACTTAAGATACTGACCGGATGAATTCTGCGCCATGCTACATGAACTGAGTAAGCTCATAATGTCTGGAAAATATCATAATTTGATGCGGGAAGATTTAGGAAAATATATGTACCATTAATCACTGTAATCACCCTCTCAAAATCTAATTATACCTCGATAAATATCCATCATGGCTTGTAAAATGTATGTATTTTACTCCTTTTGGCACACTGGTACAACAATGCATCATTTAAATTGCCTGAATAGAAAATCTGTTAGATAAAAGTAAATTCAACGTAAAGTTACTGTTTCTATAGAGCGTCCTTACTACAATTCAATGCTCAAAGGCGCTTTACACTTTTCATTACCCCATCAACTAAGGCATTGTCTACCTTGGGGTGTATTGTTAACACAGCATGAAGCCTTACAGTTGGCGCTTCTGATGTCTTTATTACCTCCAAGGTACCAATTTTACACCCTGGTGAGGTGCTGTACCTACAATACCACATGTTTCTAGGAGATCACCAATACGATATGGCCCAATCATGCTTAACATCGGTGATCAAATGGGAACCGGTGTATCCATGGTCGCAAGTTGCAGGTAAAATTTGTTTTTTGTATCAATAATCATTACATCACACATTACTAGCTACATTACTTACAAAATCACTCTACCAATTACGCTACATACAAAATTACTCTATTACACTACCAAAACGATACCGCAAGGAACACAATGCTGTGTCTACCCTGCGGCCATTTAACACAAAGATAAAACCTACAAGCAACTATGAAGGGAAGGAAAAAAGAAAACTAAGCAATACATATAAGTCCCCGAACAGGTTGCAGGAGCTCAGCTAAGTTTCAGTAGCATCATTTCATTCAAAACATTGTGTTGCGTATATGTATCTTAAAGTTGCTTTAAGGATTTCAGAATTAGAATCAACGGACAACCTTTCATAACCATACAGTATCAATTTAAGCATTAGAGCATTTGAAAGATTTGGCAAACCGTACGGTTGCAATGTTGAATTTACACTATCGAGATCTGCCCTGCATGCATCGTAAGAATGGCAGTGCAGAAGGTAAAAATCATCAGCGGCAAACATAAGTGATTCAAAAATAACAATTTGTAACTACCTGAACAGCAGCCAGAGTATCACCATAATCATCACTGGAAACAAGCGCTATTTTCTCAGCAATCCATGACTCTTCTTCGTCAATATTTGCACATAATTGCTGATATGCTTCTGACTCATCAAGGCGTTGTTGTCTGAAAGTAAAAACAGATTGGCACCATCAGACCCGAGAAAACTACAAGCTACATTGTTTGTGGTCACCAAACTAGACGAGAAAAGACTGATCGACATCTAGTATTCTTAAGGGACTGAGCAGCCGTTGGGCATGCAGGGGCTAAAGAGCCCCCAACTTTTGTCAAAGCCATGGGCTGAAATTTTTGCAGATTGAGAAACTGTTGTTTGGTGAGGTTGCAGTCATACGTTTTGATGTTTTTCCGTAGAATCTACGAGTTTTACGTCAGAAGAAAGTAATACCGTAAAACGATATTCACTTGTAAATGTTGTTATGGGCTGCGCGTATACGAATTAAATCTACTTGAATGAAAATAGTTTTCTTTCCAACGGCAAATTGGCAATATAAAGGCCTTTAATTCTAACGAAAAGGCGTTTTCTAACGTTCTAAAGGGTGTAGTCTCACAAGACTTTCTCGGGTCAAGCCCTGGGGCCCCCATTTTCCTCCCTGCGCTCACAACTCAGCCCCTTCACTTTTAAATCGCTGCACGGTTCCTGGTGTTCTCTACAATTAGCTTCGAAAGCAGCCTCATGCGGAGCGCAAGCTCTAAAATACAAAGAAGTGATGTGTACTTCTTCTTACCGTTCATCTGAGAGTTTATTAAGTTCTTCCCATTTATCCAACAAATTTTGTGACCTCGTCTTTATCTCCTCTTCATTTGCTTCATTTTCAGCTTTCAATTTCTCTCCTGTTTCGATGACAGCCATAATTCTTGGCTCATGTGCTTTTAACTCAGTTACAAGTCGTTGATGCTTTCTTCTCAAATTCTGCACTCCTGTCAAGTCCTTACCAAAGTCTTGAGAGCTGACCAGTAGTTTCTTCTCTCTAAAATATGGAAAGAAAAAGACTTCCTACACTTAATTTTTAGACAAGAAAATCGAACAAGAGCGTTGAAACGCGCACAATTACCAGGTGTCTCAATGAATTTTCTCATCTTTGATAATCTCTAGCGACAAAGTACGGGGTGGCAATTTTGAAATACAGCAAACTTCCATTAACGGACACCTCTATACAGCGGACACCTGCGAACAACGGACAAATATTTTTGTTCCAAAGACAGTATAAGAAAATACATCACCTCCATACAGCGGACACCTCTCTACAAAGGAAAATAAAATTGGTCCAACAAGTGTCCGTATTATTGGTTTCCACTGTATTCATGTTGAGACCACAAGCGGTTTACAATTCTGACTTGAATACATTTCAGCAAGTGTCATTTCTTTGGGAAAATGCAAAAGTCATCCTCATCAAAATTCATTCACAGGATTCCATCCGCCCAAGAGGATAATAATGAGTGCTAACACATGTAAATGTATCTGGCCCCTTTTTTCTGATACTTTTTGATGAGGGAAAGATCTCTGATGATTGCAGAACGGAGTGGGTAATTTTAGTCCGGTAAATTTTAACACCTGACTAACGATATCAGTTATTATGCAGGGCATTTTCCGATCTCATCACTGCGATATTCAGGGAGTAGTTTTTTCTCATACGTCGTCCGCTTTCTGTTACACATGCGGTATAAATGCAACTGTAGATTTAAACTTACTTGATCCACGACTCTTCATCATCAATATCCCTATAAAACTGGTGCAATGCCAATGATTGTTCCAATTTCGTGCGTCGAGTCGTTCTCATTATCGTGATTTTCTCAAATCTTTTCACGATTGTTTCATGTTTCTCAGTGATCTTCACAGCATCAAAATGCTCAATTTCAATGAAATGTTTGCATTGATTTGTGAGTGTCGTGATGCGTTCTTCATGTGCGGAGATGTCCACTTCAATCAGCTGGTGCTTGCGTAAAAGATTTTGTACGCTGGCCAAGTCTTTGCCATAATCTTCTGAGGAAAGTGCTGTTTCAACCTGCAAGGAACATTTGTTTGAAATTAGTATCTCACTGGCTGTATTGTTTCATATACCGGGTGAGTCAAAAAAAAGTTTAGGGGTTTGGAGGGCTGTGGAATAAAAAGTATGTTACCGATATTCAAAACTAAAGTGTTATTCTATCACTCAAAGGCTAATTTGGATGACAAAATTTTGTTTGCTAAAATCAAACATCTTTACGACCCAACAACAATCAAAATGCTCGTAAGGGGTTTGTATGGGAATCGAGAATTCCACATTCCATTCTGGTCCATGATTTATGTGGCATTGAAGTTTACATTGCCAGTTTGAGATGCTGAATTCCAATTTCAAGAGAAAGTAAATCATGGACCAGAATGGAATGTGGAATTTGTGTTCCGAAACATGCCCTTTACCAGCATTTTCCTAAGTTCTGGGTTTGTAAGATGAGGGATACTACAACACGAAATTTTCTCATCTAAGTTGACCTTTGACTGATAGATGAACATTTCAGTTTTGAAAATCGGTCACATACTTTTTATTCCACAGCCCTCCAAACGCCTAAACTTTTTTGACTCAGCCGGTAGAATGTACCTCAAGGCTCTGTTCTTGGTCTTACTTTGTTTACTAAAACCTTAAATGACCTTATTCTATCTATAAACATGCAACGTTGTAGACTGAGAGGCAGAAAGTTTGGTAACTTAAAATAAGAAACAATAACAAAAAACAAAAAGATTAAATCCTCTGGCAATCGAATATCTGCTTATCCCATACACCAGGTATGTTCCTGAACCTCTTCACGATCAACATGGGATCACGGGACCGGTCTTAAGGCTAAAATTCCATGAAATACTGTAAATTTGTAATTTTTCTTACGGACAAAAGGAAAATGTCGTGTTGATGTCATTTACAAGGTATAAACATAAATTATAATCTCAATCAGTTCTCCAGATACTAATGCGATTTCACACACCAGCGGCATTAATCAGTTTTGAAAACCTTTCAAAAACAGCAAATACCAGTGGCATGAAACTGTTGAGTATACTGGGTGAGCCAGAAAAATGTTCCCACTTTTAAAAATTCATACCATCAAGAGTACATCACGGATTTGAATCATTCAAATTTTAGTTGAAAGCTAATAGATGGAAGTATTTTTGTGATCTTTCTCTCTGTCTCAAGAGCTTTAAAAATATAGGTAAATTCAGCTTTACAAAAATTTGATGGTTGCAAAATGACTGAAAAATGGCCTAACACGTTGATCAAGTCATAAAGGACTCCTCGCACAGATCAATGAGGATAAAGCAATTGTTCATGGGTGGGAGATATCCACTGTGCATTTACTGCCATGGGACTGAAAATATTTTGTATTTGTTTGATAATTGATGTCGTATAACTCTTGAGAGAGGTGCAACTCTCATTCCGTACTGTCCTGTGTAAGGAGAGTCCACAAAATTTGATCGATGTTTTGGGCCATTTTTCAGTCATTTTGTAACCATGAAGTTTTTTATAAAGTTAAGTTAATCGATACTTCTAGTGCTCGTAAAACAACGAGAAAAATTCTTCGATCTTTCGACTTATAACTGAAATTTGAATCATTCAAGTCTGTGCAATACCCATGGTGCTATGAATTTTTAAAGTGGGAACTTTTTTCTGGCTCACCCGGTATACAAACAAATTAGCATGTTTCTTTTCTATACGATGAACAGCTTTAATCAGACCTTTAGAGCCAGAGCATGAGCAGTTGGAACGTGGACAGTTAGGTTTTCGTAAGATTAACATGTTGAAAGTGACTTCAAAGAAATTTTCTTCCCATATATGAGACGTTTACGAAAGTAAACAAGGCTACTTGAAATAAAGTTGTTAAATTGATCAGCAGTATCCTTGGATAACACCATTACCTCTCCAAGCCAGAAGTCCAAATCTTTAACACTGCTGAAGAATGTCTGTTGTTGACTGGCTTCTTGTAATTTCTGTGTTTTGATTTTGCACGATTTAATCAAAGTTGTCCATTTCTCTTCGATTGTAGTGATCTTGATTGTCACTGTTTCTTCATTTCCTTGGCATTTTCCATTCTCAAGCAAACCTGCAACACGGAATTTAAACATTAATTGATAACATCTTTCCCTGTTAACGATTTCTGGGCAAAATCACGTTTTTAGTATACTGTATACCTCAATCAGTCAGTCTTGGGAGGCTTGACAGAGACTGGGGAGGCCTATCTAGAATTTTGGCGTAAAAGGAAGGGGCGTAATAAAAAGGGGGCTAAACAGAATTTTTACGGTTTTGCATATAATGACTGACAGAAATTTTCAAGGCTTACGATGATGCTATTGCGGATATACAAAGACATACCACTTTCGTAATCTATTATCTATCAAAAAGCCTTGGGGTAAAATGAAGCAGTCTAGGAATACGACGGAAATTAGAATTTTCGCTGCTTACCTTTTCCCACATTGATGACAGTCATAACTCTGTCTTCGTTAGCTGCAATTTCTGCTTCGAAGGCTTGATGCTTTTGAAATTTACCCTGAAAGTCAATCACAAGAATTATCATGATGTGGGCTACCTCATTGTGGGCTACAGAGCTTCATGAACAAATTGTTGTTTTAATCAGGGGGACAGTCAGCACATATGCATATTGGGGGTCAGTCCTAGACTTATGACGATGAGTCTCCTGTTTCCCTGTGCTCTTTGACTTGATGATGGCGCTTCAGTCAACAAAGACTCTTACTTTTACTCTTAAAACCTGGCCCTATTTAGGCCCAAACTTCGCAATTCCTAAAGTAACAATCAGATTGCGAGATTTGGCCAAGAACAATCACAGGAAGCCCAGGCAGTTAGTTAACTGAACGATGATGAGTTTACGATCGTAAAATTTTTAATTGTATACTACCTTTGTGTGTTATTTGTTGCACTTCTCAACTGCTGTACTTCTGCACTGTACTGCATAATTGTTCGAATGCGAGAGTTCGATGCAAAATTTCTTGCTGGTATTCTTATATTGGTAAATTTATACATTTAAAATTGTAAATATATTTGCAAAGTTTACAAATATAAGAATACCAGCAAGAAATTTTGCATCGAACTCTCGCATTCGAACAATTATGCAGTACAGTGCAGAAGTACAGCAGTGGAGAAGTGCAACAAATAACACACAAAGGTAGTATACAATTAACAATTTTACGATCGTAACTCATCATTGTTCAGTTGACTAACTGCCTGGGCTTCCTGTGGAACAATGCTGTCAAATTTTCAATTCGAATGATGCAGTTGACAAGACTTTGAACGAAGTTGCTGCAGCAGCTTGTTGTAACTTGCTCTGGTTTGTTTTGGTCTTAAAACATGGACAATGTAACGTTGAAAGACTTATTTTTGGACTCACAAAGTAAAGTGAGCTTCCTTCTTCAGATTTATACCAAGTTTCTTTGATGAAACGTCTGCTTAACGTGATTTCTGTCGCAATTTCTCTCCGAGGAGTGACCGTTGAACAGAGCTACGGCAGTCGTTCAATCATGATTCGATCGATCGAATGCCTAAGATAGAGCCAGGTTTTTTACTGTTTCATTACGAGTCCCTCTTGAGCAACGTTTACCGCAGGGATACAAGGGACTCGTCGTCATAAGTCTAGGTCAGTCCGAGAGATTTTCAGGCAACCCAAAACTATCACCTTAGTTTCATTACAACCCAAAAATATCAGCTTCTCTTATACTTAAACACCTGTAAGCGAACACAAAATATCCTCAAAGCTCAAATAATTCGAATTGAGCTCAGAATTGCCTTTAAACATCCCAGAACTATCAGTTTCACGATACCTGATGCCAGGCTATAATTTCAGTTTATGTTTGACTTAAAAATATCACTTTCGACAATGTTCTGACCCAAAAATATCACACTTACCGTATGTGCATATGCTGAGTGTCCCCCTGGGGGCTAACCATCACTAAACAAACACTGGTGTACTAAACGAAGCTTGCTAAAGCGTAAAATCTTAATCTCAAAGATATGCCTACACCAATGCAAAACGATTCCAATCGATAAATTGATCAAAGGTTGAATATTTCAAGATATAACACAAGAAAAATTGACGATTTCGAAATTCTTTGGCTTCTTCTTGAATACTGTAAAAAGTCTTTTGGATACCAGGGAACAAGTACCTGGAAGGAGATCCCAAATACGAGATTCTGCCTCATTGAGCTCCTTTAAAGTAAGATTAAGGGAGTTCTTGAGGTAGAGCGACACAAACACAGCCCCTTAGAAGAGCAGCTTTGTTTTAAACAATTAGAGTTACCTTGTTCTAAATAGTTTACTGATAGGGTATTGTGTTAAAATAAGAATAAATGTAATGAAATGAAGCCATACCCACACCAATGCCGCTAAAACCATATTTTGTCTACGCCATGATAAAATATAATGTCCTCTGATCACTCAACGCTGACATAAAAATCTTCCCTACCTGAATATTAGTTGGGTCTTTGAATGATTCCTCCAATGCAGTCTGCATTTTTTCACTTATCCATCCCTCGACGTCATCTACATCTCGAATGAATGTCTGCAAATTTTGAGATTCACCAAGCTTGGAGCGTTTTTCAACCAATGCTTCTTTCAAGGTGGCCCATCTGAAAAATGAATTAGGCATTAGGTTTACATAGTGACAAAACTGAATTTTGAAAGATTCCTCTGAAGCTCTTCCGGTCTGGGATTTCGAAATTTGATGACGTCACAGCTTCAAACACAACGCGTTCCACCATCTTGAAACTGGTCACGGTATCAAAAGATTTCCACAGCAGATTTAACCCTATTTTGGTTGAGGGGCAAATTTGCCCCCCCCCCACTCCTAGTAGATTTTTTTAAAATAACTCTGCTAGGAGAAATGTTATAACCATGAAGCTTCTTGACTTTTTGCAGCCCTACTTATTATTCAACTTCTCAAAAATGTAAATGAAATATTTTAACAAATTAGGGGGATGCAGACAATTTTCTTGGACTGATCCTGGAAAAATCACAAATTCTCAAATCTCAATTATCGCGAAAAAAGTAGCAAAATGTCAATACTTTGCAAATTTGTTTTGTAGAGTAGTGTTATTTGATGTATTCTTTCATAATTTTCATGTTTGGATGGAAATTGTGCTCCTAATTTAGTTCTATCGCGTTTTCCTGATTTTGGTCAATTTTGCCGCTTTTCTTGACCACACAAAGGAAAATGCTGATGTGAGCAAAAATGATGGCTAACTTTTGTAAATTTTTTTAATTTTTAGAAAGGACATGCCTGAGGCTATTAGCACACTAAATTTGGTTGCTCTACGTATTACCAGTCAAGAGTTACATAGGGGGGTTTATTTGCCCCCCCATACAAAATAGGACGTATCAGATAGCCCAACCACTACAGGGTGTCTCAAAAAAATTGTTCGACGTTTGATTAAATACTAAAAAATAACGATACGCTGAATGGACCCTTGGTCAAGTCACCCTTTTCCTGAGATTTTAAAATAATTTTTGACACAAGAATCTTGCAAATCCGCTGAAAATTCATGGAGTTACGAGCTTTTGAAGTTCAAGTTTGTGCGAAAGCTGAAACCAGAGGCCTCGAAATGGCATTTTTGGTAAAAGTCCCATAGGCCGTCGTTTCTGTTATTTCTCAATTGATTCAGGGCGAACCAAATGGGATTCAAACAGGTTTTTGATAACCTAACTGTCAAGCATATGGATGCTTTGAGGAAACAGATTCAGTCTCTCACTGATTATGTTTTGAACCATTTTTTTTGGACTTACGCAATGTTAGAAAATTTTCAGAATGATCGCAAGAAATAATTTACTTTAAAAGTCGTATTTTGTTTGCTCTGATATCAACGAGAGGTATGAAATTGGATAAGCTTCTCTTACCTCCGTCTTCGAGCTTTTTGCAATACAAGTAATCTGGGGGGTCTCTGGTTTCAGCTATCGCATATTTTTAATCTTCGAGAGCTCATAACTCAGTGAATTTTCAACCGATTTGCACGATTTTAGTCTCTAAAATTATTTCATAATCTTAGGAACAGGGTTTTCTTTCCATGAGCCTGTTCATGTTGTCCTTATTTTTTAATATTTAATCAAACGGCGAACAATTTTTTTGAGACACCCTGTATAGGGTTAAAGCGAAGTAAGTCTGATAGCGAATTTTACATTCACCTTTTTAAAGATTTGAGCCGTATGCTATTCTACACATGTTGTGTTGGTAGATTCATGCTGTTGTGAAATTTTGACATAGAAAGTAATTGCAAAGATCAATGGAAAAATCAAGACTGGAACATTTTTCATACCACAGAATTCAATTGGGCATCATGGTACTACATATCTGTTATGGCAATGCTTGACCAGTTTGGTGTCAGAAAAGGGCCTAATTTCTCACCGGTATACCCAAAGTGCAACACTCAAAGTGCAACAATTTTCAACTATTAAGAATTTTCTGAAAGTGTACATTTGTCAAAAATTCGACCTCGTACAGAGATCATAAGTTAATAACAACGTTTCGAGTTTCACTCTTCATCATGTCAAAATCTAAATCTTAAATTCTTAAATCTTATTCTAAATTCTTCAAATAAATCTTAACTAAATCTTAATTAAACAATTAACTGACTAAATCTTAATCAATTCATCAGGTCCAAACTTATACTGCATTCACACTGACACAGTTACACCAGCTTTACTTAAACCAGTTTAAATTTCAACCAATCAAATGACTGCATTTGTTGGCTTGACCAATCAGAAGGCCCTGTTCGAAAACTTGGTTTAATTTAAGCTGGTTTAGCTTGCAATGTGAATGAGGCATTACATCGTAACATCTTGAACCTTATTCTTAATTCTAAACTTTATTAAGAATTTCGAAGGTAAGTAGAGAGTTGAACACTCGGATAAAAACAGAGGAGGTATACAGAGTAAAATGAAGGCATAAAGTCAGGACAAACCTTGCAAGAACAGATTCAATTCTGGCAGTGATTGCTTCCGAGTCATAATGATCAGCTTCAACAAGTTTGTCTGCATTCTTCTGCAGATTCGATACTTTCTCTTCCTAAGAAGAACAACGAAAAAAATCTGTCTTAATATGAAAGATACTATTTAGTTCTTTCTTTTCAAATCTGATTAGGACATTCAGTAAATGCGGAGGGGGGAAGAGATGAGAACGATCCATAGGTGCCTGAGCGTATGCAATAAAACAACTTCGCTTAGAATATGGAATCAAATCATAGCACAGGGCCTTTGAATGATTTGAAATCATTCATGAGAAAACTTACTGCCCCGTTCATTCCACTGAACTGATCACAAAAGAAACTTCACGGAATTTACCACATAATGGCCTGCAGAAAATCTGTGAAGTCCTGTTTTGTGTTGCTCCATTTCCCAATTGTGAAAATAAAAGAAATAGCTCACAATGTCAAGCTTGCATTTTCTTATTCTTTAGTAAATTTCTTATTCATAGATTATACAGGAAATGCGATCACCAAGAACTTGATTTCCCTCATGCTTCTCGAAAATCACAAATGGCTTGTTCAATGGGTTTCCAGCTCCATTGCTCTAAGTTTCATACAACTTGTGTCACTTTTACACATACTTGCACAGCTATCTTTAGTTCATGACATTATTTAAAGAAAGTTGGCTGTCTTCAAGTTCTCTTCACAGCAGGAAATTTAAACATGATCATTTGTCCGGTCACAGGAAGGAAAATATTTTCCATGGTCTGATACCAGAGATGCTCTCAATATGATTGAGGCAAATTGCCCAAAGCTTCTTTCAATCAATTCAGTTGAGAGTAAGGGGTAATAATATTTACTACATTTCTTTAAAAATTTTTGGAAAGATTCGGGGCCTATATGGATGGCCCACGGTTAGGGAGATACTTGATCTTGAAACACTCAAAATGGTTTTCAAGTCCCTAAACGGTGATGCGCCATCCTACATGAGCGACATGTTCACCAGAGTGAGCGAAACAACCTCTCGCGTTCTGCGTAATTCTGATATAAACCTTAGGACACCAATGCTAAGGACATCAGCTGGTCAAGGATGTTTTTCATTCAGAGGGGCCAGTCTCTGGAATGGGTTGCAGAAGGAATTAAAACGAGCGCCTACACTAAAGAAATTCCAGGAAGGGCTGATGAAATCGTGCAAGGTGTAAAATTTATGATTTTACATGAACCATGAACTCTTTTCTTCATCTTAATTCATTTTTTCTTTTTTTTTTTAAATCGTATTCATTAATTTTAATTCATATAATTTAATTTTTTAGAGTATTTAAATGCATGGCCCCCTGTAAAGCAGTTTTTCCTTAACTGAGGGGCTACCATGCCTAAAAAATTGAAAATGAAATGAAATGAAATGTGTCAAATCATAAGATGTTCCAATAACGTTTAAAGATTTGCCACCACATCAAACAATTTCATCACGCGTTTACAAACGGATAAACAACGGAACATCTAATAACCCAATTACCTGCGCATTTAAAGCTCTTTCGAAATCATGATGTTTTTTAAGCAATGCATCAGCAGAACCCCCGTCATCTTCACTCTGCATAAGAACAGCCTCTCTTGCAGCCATCCATGTTTCAGCCATTTCTGCATCACGATTAAACAATTGCTCTTCCATGCAGTCTTCCAAGATCTTACGACGGGTGTCCCATGCTCTGTGATGAAAAGACCAAATTGTGATGAAGTAGTTATTGGTCATTTATGCAAGTGAGAATAAACAAGGACCGAAGCAAGAAAGAGGGGTAAACAGTAAACACCTGCACATAAGAACCTACAACTTTGTAAGTGAGCCTGAACTGATATGCAACAAATACAAATGATTGGCTCAAACCAAACAGGGGCCTAATTGGAAAATCTTGATCCACTAGGTTCTTGTAAGCGAGTATTAACTGTAGCTACTGAAATTTTGCAATCGCGAGCTCATACTTGCACAAGTCTGGCAGAATATCACAGAAGCATATGTTGTCGATACAATTATCATCATAGCCCTTAAAGTTTGATATAAAAAACATCCTATAATATCTATTGTTGGTCAAATGTTGTCAACCCTACCCCGAAAGCTAGGATTCTGCTAGACTTAATGCTTTGAGCATTGTACAAAAAGGTCTTCGGGAGGCAACACTGGGGACAAAACAAACGTATCTTTTCTTCCTGTGCACATGATGTTCCTTCATTCAAAAACTTTGTGAATAATATTTGCACAATATCACCTACAATAATCTCAGGCTTAGTAACAATTTTGTTTTCAATTTGTTCTGAGTGGGCTTGTCAGGATTTCTAGCTACTGAAAGCTAATTTAGGCCCATTGTGCATGCCGCATCCAGGCATGGGACCCCTAGTTTAACGTCCCTTCCGAGGGATGACGAGGTGAGATGTGATGTCAGACCTCCGAGGTCACCCATCCAGAGTTTGACCTCACTCGAATAAGCTTAACTTCTGTCACCTGACAAAGACTGTATAAGCCATTCGGCCACTCAACCCGTATAAATTCAATGCATTTGTCACAAAATCAGGTGGCTATCACCTTGTTACTCAGCAACGATCTCAACACCTATTCGTAAAAAATAACTAAGAAACGCCCACTAACTTTTCCAATTTGTCTCTTTCACTTCTGATCTCTCCGAGTTTCTCCTCAATTTCATCTTTGGCTGGATGTTCGTTTGAAATCAGATGAGCAGTAAAGTCTTCAAACGCATCGAATGCTGGTGCTTTGGAGTCGATTTCCATACGATGTTCCTGTTGGAATAAAAAAGGTCCTAAGTGAGTTTTGGAATTACGAATAAAAGCGCCATAAAGAGAAGCATTCTAAATCACCGTGACAATATCTCTTTGGCTCATTTACCCAACTGAGAAGTTAAAAATAACAAAACAGTGAATACGGCTAAGCTCAACTAGAGGACTCTAGATCACATAAAGCAATCCGACGTTGCCCAACTGATGAATCTCAGGAAAAGGAAAAGATCGAAAAAAGGAAGTGAAAAAGAATTCTTTTTTAAAGATTTTAAGAAAATTTTCAAAAGTCTGCAGCCTCTGTTTTACTTTTATCCCTTTGCAGCGCAAAACTTAACGTTTCAGAAATTGTACCACTGCGATTGTTACGTACGACTGCAAACTATCTTCGCTGAAGAAGTTTGTAACGCTGGTGAGGATATTTGAAAAATTCTAAATGATAAGGGATCGTCTCCAAATATTCGTATCAAATTCGTATAGGGAATTCGTAGCATTATACGATATTGATACGATATTCTATTTGCTGCATACAAATTAATTCGTATCGTTACCTTTTAGAATTCGTATAAATTCATATACAATTCGTATGTGATTCGTATGCAATTCGTATACACAATTCGTATCAAAATCGTATCAAATTCATATCATGGACCATGGTTCGTATAGAAATCAAACAATTTGTATAAAATTCTTATCTCTTGTGCGACTATACGAATTAAATCGTACAACACATTTTCGCGTATACGATTGAATTCGTATCGATTCGTATAAAAGCTAAACGTTTTTTTATAAGAAACTTGGATCAGGCCATAGTACTAAAAGCTTCTTAATTACACATGAAATTTTATCCATTTTAGTACTAAAAGTTTCTTAATTGGTTTCTTATTTTTCTGAATGCAGAATTAGCAATATGGTCGCTAACACTGCGGCAGATATGTTTCTTGATATTTAAAACATCATAAAGGAATAAACAGTGTTCTGTTAAGTTGAAAACAAAAATGGTTAGATAATATTGCTCAAGAATGAAGGTTCAACGATCTACTCGCTATAAAATCCACGCTTTTAACTTTGAAAAGTTTCTTAGTACTTCTCAGACATAGTACTACAGTTTTCTTAAGATTTTGGCCATCTTAGTACTAGTTTCTAATAAACCAGTTTCTTATAAAAAAACGTGTATACGATGATTTGGAGACTATCCCTAAGGCATAGCGCAGAGCTTAAATAAAAGTTTCTAATAACCTGATGTCTATCTTGCAAAGCCTCTGCTTCAGCTACATCTCTCGCTAAGTCTTCAGAAGATACCAATGCATAAATACTATTTATCCACGACAGCAAATCTCTGTGAAGAAGATTTTGGTAGACGATCTCAGTAACAAAAGTAACACTGACAATAGCAAAATTAGATACTAAAGTATCTAAAGCAAGGAGCTGCAAAATCTATTGAATTTAAAGGGGCGGGGTCAGGTAATGTAAACAAACTTCTTTGGAAACGACGATTTTGCAGTATTTTTGACACGCCATATCACAGCGATTTTCCACTACTTTTCTCAAAATGAAAGTGTTATTTTGAAGATAGACTCTTGTACTTCATAGAGAAACAAACGAAACACTCATATGTTGTACGATTGCAGAGATATTGGGTGGATTTTTAGAAGTAACTTTAGCATGGATTCACCCCATTCACCAAAATATGTGCAGAACACAATGGCCACGTGTGTGCAACAATATAGATTCTAGAGTAAAAGTTATTGTAAAGTTACTGCTTTTATATAGCGCCTTTACTATAATTCAATATTCAAGGGCGCTTTACAATTCCATTACCCCCTCAGCTCAGGCATTTTTTTTCTCCCTTTGGGTGTATTTTTTACACAGCGTGCAGCCTTACAGTTGGCGCTTCTGATGTTTTTATTGCCTTCATCACCGAGGTACCAATTTTACACCTTGCTGTACCTACGATACCTGGTGTTTCCAGGTGGTCACCCATCCTGGTAATAACCTGGCCCAACCATGCTTAACTTCGGTGATCAAATGGGAACCGGTGTATCCATGGCGGCAAGTCGTAGAGATAACAGGTTTGTTTACGGTTATGTGACCCTGCCCCTTCTTCCTCTTTGGAACTTCAGTTCTGAAATGGCCCACTTTGAGGATGGCACTGAGCATCACCATGGAACAACGGTTTCTAAATGACATATCTTACTCTCGAGTACCGGGTAAACGGAGGGGGGTGAGAATAATCGGGGGGGGGGGTTGGAAGTAGTTCGATATAACAATAATCGGGGGGTGTTTGCAGAAATTGAAAATAATCGTTTTCTTAACTAATAAACACGTATCTTTTATACATTTATGTGAACAGTGATGTTACTGATACATTTACTTTTGATCTCTGGTTCTGAATGCACTTCTTGGGACTTTTTCTTGCGTTTAATCAGAAATTATGCTTACTATCATTTCATTTTTCCAAAAACTAATAAAAGGAGGCGTTGGAAAATGTTTCAAAAGTTAATAAGCGGGGGGGGGGGGGACTAGGAGGACTATTATTCGGTACTCAAGAATATATGATAACCAAATTTTACGATAAGGAAAAGGTAAATGAACGCAAAAGAAGGAGCAACTGACAAGGTGCATACGCTGACATCATCTGAATATCTTGTCATACCAACCTCCATCACCTCTCGATAAGAATGATTTACTACCTAATTTCATATGAGATGTCAGATCAAAACAGTAATAAAGAAAAGTAACCATCGGCAAATAACCAATCTTAAAGTTTCTTCCACCTTCCACACAGGACTGAAAGAAATCGAAAAACTTCGAACTACTACTCTGATTTTTTCTGCAAGCAATTTCTGGAGAACTTTAACATATTCATGATCTACTAAATGACATTGCTCTTTCAATCTGATCTTGAAAATCAACTTATATCTTAACCTGTAGTCATTCAAATACTTCTGCAGTGCATAAGATTCATTTAGGTTCTTCTTTCTCATTGCCGCTTTCTCTGACAATGTAGCCCAAGCAGAATGCAGTTCATTGAACTTCGCCTCGACAGTATCTGCTGAATTAGGATGAGTTGATTTCAGCTTCTCTGCTTCGAGATTCAAAGCTCTAACCTACAGTGGATAAAACAATAAATTACTCCCAAGCTTTATACACACATTTTCTCTTTTTAATATCAGTGTTCATAATGCTCATCAAATCAAGGTCACACATACATTAATTGAAAGGTCTTAAAAAGTGGAGTTAAAATTCAGAAAGACATCTCAGCTCCAAACAGGGAGCTTTGTTCCTTGAGAGTTCTAGTGACTGTTTTATTTCAAAATTTAAGAAAATCTATTCCATGGGCATCTGAAGCTCAATTCTTTCTGAGTTCAATTTCTGGCAGCTATCATTGTCTATCATAGAAGTAAAAAAGCACATATTTCAAAGTTCAAAACTACAGGTTGTCGAGTTAAAGGGGCTAGATAAAAAAATGCCTACACCAATCCACGGTTCTTGCAGGAAATGTCACATTTTGAAAAGAGAAAATGAGCTTAGTCTACGTGCAGAGATTTTTACCAAGATACAGACTGATCAGAGAGTTCTTCTCAATTAACTCTGGGTTGATCTTTGGGTGACAAATAAACTAAAATACTCGTCTGAATCTGTTTACATCTCTGCAATTCGAGAAACGTATGGAGATGTTATCTGCGTCAAAACAGAATACAAAGATTAATTTCTAAGACACACTGTTCGTTACAAATTTACGAGGAGCGTCCCGATGATGTTGATTACCAATATTTGACGAATTTGACAAACAACAAACCTTCTCCTCCAAAGCAGCAAGGTCTCTTTCAAGAGCTTCATGTTTCCTTTGCAATGCCTGTACACTTGCAAGATCACGGCCATAATCAGTGGATGATAATGCTACATCTTTTTCGATAATCCAAGCTTGTGTGTCGTCAGCATCTCTGTTAATATCGAAGAACAAAAAATGCGTTTATAAACTGGAATTTTTATAAATTGGAATTTTCATGGAAGGACTTCATCGAGGCTTTTGGAACAGAAGCAATGTTGATAGGTAGCGTTCGTCGGCATTTCGTCCGGAAAACTTTATGTATGTTCAAACAAAATGAAGTTTTTAGATCTACAGTATTGCTTTGCCGAAGTTATCTCACAAAATGAATTTGAGGACTTGATTTTAAAGCACAAAATTAAGCAGCTATTCCCTCCAATAACTAAGAATTGAATTGGATCGTAGTCTCATAATGGGTAAATGGCGATTGGCAGCACAGGACTCGAATCTTTGAAACTTTAAAAGTAAATGTGTAAAAAGTTAATGCCTAATTCTTTCAACTGAATCAAACAACGGGAACTTTAGGTCGTTTGCTTCCTCACTTCCAAAAGGAGCATTTTTGACAGCGTCATTGTTTTTGGAATTACAGTGTTTTAAAATTTATGGAACGATGTAACGAGACCAGGTACCAGAAGAAATGACAAAGATTAAAAGCACCACAAATTGAGGAAAGTCAAGATGCCCCATACCTGAAATGCTCAGTTTTTGAAAGTCTACAAGATGGTGGCAAGCAAAAGCCTGTAGCTTATATGGTTTACGATTTAGTAATTTGATGACGTCACAACTTCAAAGCTAGCAGCAGAAGTAACTCTGAAAATAATGATGATGTAAAAATCTCTTTCTGGAATTATGGTGAGCGACCTAAAGTTCCCTTCGGTCTATTCACTTAGAAGAATTAGGCAATGACATTTTGCACGTTTAGTCAAGGGTGTTAGGACACGGATGTTTTAATTGATTATTCATTTACCTTGTTTTGATCCCTGTGTCTGGTTTTGTTGTCTTGTTTTCTGTTCTGTTTCGTCTTCAATTGAGCCTGCTTAGGCCCGACCGCTCTCAAATTGTTCGAATAGAGCTCCCTTGTATTTCTAAGGCACACTAAGACATAGAAGTACTCGTCGATAACGGTAAGCTCATGATTGAGCGGCCGTGCACCTCTCCACCATCCTCCGCCATTCAACTCGATCTTGCGCTTTTCTTTCCACTTGTACCATCGTCAGCCCGCAAATATCATTGATGTTGTCGCTCAGTCTTGTCTTCGGTCTGCCTCTTCCTCTGTTTCCTATGACCATCCCTGTCAGCAAGTTCTTCTCAAGACTTTCACTTCTCATCACATGACCAATAAACTTTAGCTTCCTTCTGTTCAAGATATCCAACAGCCGGTCTTTACAATTTATTCTTCTCAGCACTTCATCATTCGTTTTCTTTTCTGTCCAGCTAATACGAAGTACTCGTCTGTAGCACCACAGTTCAAAACTATTGACCCTTTTCTTGTCTTTCTTCTTCAGCACCCAACACTCAGACCCATATGACGCAATTGGAAAAAGTAACGAGTTCAGTAACCTCAGCTTTGTCTTTAAGGTAATGCTTCTGTCTTTCCAGATCTTATTGACAGCAACTGTGGCGTTTTTGGCAATAGCAATTCTTCTTTTTATTTCCGGAGAATCATCGTATGTGTTAGTAAAAACAGCTCCAAGATAGGTGAACTCTTTCCCATTTTCCACAGCCACTCTATTGATTGAAACATGTTCATCATCATTCATTGCCCGTTGTCTTTGAATCGTCATGGTCTTAGTTTTCTTGGCATTAAGAAATAAACCAGCTTTTTCGCTTGCTTCTCTAACTTTATCTAGCAGCTGTTGTAGTTCATTCATATTGCTGGCAATCAAAACTATATCATCGGCGTATCTTAGATTGGATATTTTGTATCCTCCAACATCTACAGTTCCTTCAAAGTTCTCTAGAGCATTTCTTATAATTGTTTCAGAATAAATGTCAAAAAGGTGCGGTGCGGAAGTACTAGGGATCTCTATTCGAACAACTTGAGAGCGGTTGGGCCTAAGCACGCTCAGTTGAAGACGAAAGAGAACAGAAAATGAGACAACGAAGTCAGACACAGGGATCAAAACAAGGTGAATAAATAATCAATTAAAACATCCGTGTCCTAACACCCTTGGTTTAGTTTTAAAGTTTTGGAAAGATTCAAGTCCTATGCTGCGATGGGCTTATCTACAGTTGAAACACTACTAAATTGCTAAAGCACGAGCAGGAAAATGATAAAACTGCAAAAATGTTGACGACAGTAAAAATATAACAATATTGAAACATGGAATATCTATAGATAAAATTTGCACATTAAACATGACATCTCCATGTGCAAAAAATTAACTACAACGTAAGTACAAAAACCATAACGAACCGATTAAATCGTTGAATTTCTCCAGCACTCTGCAATGCTAATTTTCTCTCCTCTGCCATAACTTGCATTTGTTCAAACCGCTCCGTCACCCTCTGCAGGGATGCGAAGAAAAATTAGCACACAATGAGCAAAAGGGACAGACTGGGCCAGATTTGGTGAATACTAACAGCAATGAGCCAAATAACACAAACAAAGAAAATACTGTCAAGTTTCTCTCTGAATATTTTTTCTTAGAAGTCTATTGATAACTGAATCAAAGATGTATCAAGCCGTGGAGGTTTACAGTTGTTACAAAGGTAGAAAGAATTAATTATAAGTTATCTGTGACTCAAAGATTTTCCAAAGGCAGCGTAACAGAAACTTACTGCAAAAGAGTCCAGAAAAAGTCACAGCTCCACGACCGCGAGCAGAAGAAAGGTTTTGTTAATGGAATATTTGAAAAAGGTTTGGTAAATCCTAATAAGAAAGCTTGGAAAATTTTAGGTTCTTTTGGCAACAGCAACTGGCGTAAAACTTCTATGGTTATAAACAACGAAGGGAGTTTGAAAAATCTGGTCATTTTGACTTGATAGAATGATGATGGTTTATCTAACAAAACTAGTATCCGGACGAAGGTTTGACTTTCTTTCTTGACTCTAATCTAAAAGTGTTTAAAACTTGAGATTTTTCACATCATATGAAATTTCAAGAAGCTAAATCTCAAGCGAATCTGACATGTTGCTATATGCACATGGTGGCAACTGCCTCATGATGGCAACTGCTTCTTTGGTCCTTATAGTACTCAAAAGTAGAAATCATTATACCTGCAATATTTCTTGCACTCGTTCATATTCAGAAGATCTCTGCTCCTTCAACTGGGCGCAGATGATCTCAAGCTCTCTGATACGTGTTTCTTGTGTGACCATGTCCTACAAAGTAACAGAATAATATTCAATAATGATGATTTGAATCGTTCTGAAATGGTCAATGAGGGACTCGAAATCCCCAAGTGTCAAATTTTTTACGAATAACAAGAAAATAAATGAAAATCCACTATCTGCGAAAAATCGCTTGGAAAGAATTTTGCGAAAATAAATACAAATAGTCAACCAATGAAGGTATGTGGTCTAATAACTGGTAGACTATACAGAACAACTGATAAACTTTGATCGATCGGTGATGAACTATTAGGTCATGAATAAGATCTGCCCTGAAAACCTTCGGGATGGATACAAAACAAGAAATACATACTCAAGTCAGAAAACAAGGAACTTCACAGATATTCAAATCCCGAGATATGATCTTGAATACTCAAAGAAAAGCTTTCAGCATTCGATTCAAAAAGATTGGAGCGAAATCCCTACTATCATCAGGGAGCTCTCTACTCTGCAAAGACTTAAAAAACCCCTCAAAATACATTTGTGAACTTGATTTCAATTTAAACACGACTACCTTGAAGATCAGTCTCTCTCTCGAAATATGAATCTTCATGTATATAAAATTGCTTGAATGATTGTATATCTGAAGTTGTTTTGCTGAGGGGATATTTGAGTGGATGTTTTCGTTAACATATGATAAATAAATAAATGCAAGTTTGAAGTAACCGTTTAGTAAAATAGTACTGACGTAGTACCAACGCGTCTTGTCTTCTCTGCCCATACTTAAGTGAATAAAACATCACATCTAAAGATCTATAATCAAGTAAATATATAATTGCAATCAAGAAGATATATAAGTGCAAGTAGCTACCTTGCGGAATTCATCATAATTCTTTTGCAGCCCTTCAACATGATCCATGTCTTTCCCAACTTCCTCACAAGTGACAACGGCTTCCTAAAAAGGTACAAGTTGAAGGCAGTTGGTAATCAAATAACTCTCCACTGAAAATAGAAAAATTATACTTGAATCACTCTCAAACTTCTTTTCAACGCATCATTCAATATATTTTGTACCAAAAATAATCGTTTCGATAGAAGAAAACCCATAAAAGACCTCAACCCAGTTTTCCACTAGACGGTTTTTCCTTGCGTAGTAGAGCGGCTGTTGTATTTGCATTGTATATATACAACAATGGTCACGTCTAGCCGCTCCGCTGCGCGCGTATTTGAAAGTCGGATTGATATCAACTTTTCCATCACATCCGATGGAGCCAACCAATCGCTCGAAAGGACCCGAAAGCTCTGAAGCACTAGATCAATATTCCACGATTGGGGAAAGCCACGGTGAAACACAGTTCTGAAAATATCTAACCAAAGTTCTTGGTCAAAGAGCCTCATTTCATGGGCCAGTGGATTAAATTCTCCCTTTTCTTTTCTTGTTTGATATAGCTGACGAACCAAAAACCACTTCTTTTATTTTATACTTTACTTTTAATTTTGGTCTTCCAAAAGAAATAGCTTTAAAAGTTGAAGCTTCTTTTGCAGAAGCAGCCTTAGACGCTTGTCCATTGTCAAAGAGTGTCCATCGCGGTTAGACGCCTTTTTTCTTCACTGGACAGAAGAATACACCTAGCAGAAAACCGGCTTTATTGTGGCCTCCACAAAGACTTCAAAATCTTGACGAAGTTCAATCCAACAATCAATCAACCAACCAATCAACCAATCAATCAATCAACTGATTAATCACAAATCAATCAACCAGTCGATCAATCAATCAATCAATCAATCAATCAATCAATCAATCAATCAATCAAACAAGTACCTTATCTTGTATCCAGGATTCAACTTCTTTAGCTTCTCTTAGCATTCCATGTTGTTTGATTGACTCTTCAAGTTTTGTTCGTCTTTCTTGGGCCTTTTCAATCAGTTCAGCATATCTATGACGGAAAGAAAAAATCATAAGAGCGCCGTCAATGAATGTCCATATCATTAACCAGAAGAGCGGCGGAATTTTGCTTGCTGCTGTGTTGTAGATATTTATAAAACATATTTTTCTCAGAAATTATTCTACGTTTTCTCGATCAGTTTAGGAATTATGACAGTTTTATGTTTCTTCGAAAGTTTTCTTGAAATCTCAAAAAAGTACTCTAAAGCTGAAGAATTAGGCTGCACTCACATTCCAAAAACTTTTGTAAGCGCTTCAACACGCGTGCAGATCTCCGCCATACTAATCCTTTAGGCCGTTCGGAGTGCAACATATTTACATGCGGAAAGAAGCTTGCCCATGCGAAAACGCTCGTTGGTTAGCAAGCAGATTACTTACACGAGCGTGCAAGATGGATTTGAGATTTTCATTTTAGAAGTAAAAATGACCTGCTATATGGGATCCAACGGGCATATCAACCCGAACAGGAAAATCCAAACAAAAGTGCGTTTACGCAAGCAACAGCATGCACGCAAAGACAAGCCATTAATGTGAACGCAGCCTCATAGTAAAGTAGCTTGAGACTGCGTTCATACAATGCCGGCACATTTTGAAAACGGTGAAAAAAGTGACGGCTGCAAAACTTGAGCTAGCGTTCATACGATGCAGGAACAATTTGAAAACGATAGGAAATTAGACGGCAAAAACTCGTTGCAAGACATGTGCCTACACCCTAAGAATCGATCTGTTTCGTTCCAAAAACGGCTAAAAATGTTCTGTTTTCATCGTTTTCAAGTGTTTACACGATGCCGTTTCCAAAATGTGTCGGTTAGAGTTCCGTTTTCAAAATGTACCGTTTTCAAAATCTGCTGGCAAAAAATGTGCCGTTTTCGTGTGAACGGGAGGCCTATCCGTCGAATTTTTCCCCGTTTTCAAAATGTGCCGGCATCGTGTGAACGCAGTCTGAGTTTCTTTCAAGTCATCCAGTTCAAAGAAATAGGTCATGAAGCCTTAAACCCAACTTAATTGAGATTTGGAACCTGGGGTAATTCAGACTTGTTAAAGAACTTACAATCGGTCAATTTCTGCTTGTCGTTCTGTAATAGTATCTGCAGTTGGTATATTGGATAGTAAGTCTTGCGATGCACTTTTAGAATCAATTCGCTTTAGGCACGAAGCAGGTACAAATCCTTGGCGGTCATCTGCCTCTACTTTCCACCAATCCTACAAAACAGATGAATACGACGTCAAAAGATCCACAAATTTTTTCGAAACTTAGTACGAGATATACCAGAACTGAAAGATGTGGCCTGTAGGTCGTAAGTCGTATTAAAGGGACTACAAAGACCAGCATGCTTTGCATGAAGTCAGCAACTCGCTCTCCACAGCTTTCGGAATAACTGACTGTATAAAATTCACAAACAACAAAAACAAATGATTGCAAAGGCTGCTGGTCTTTGGACTCCCTTTAATATCGCTAGTTAAAGCAATAGGTTATGTGGTGCCTAAAAACAGGCAACACTGCTGAAATTAGATGCAACAGACGTTTGCAGTGTTAGGAGACCAAAAACTTTCAGGAATTAGATCACACTTAGCTTCCACAAATCGAAGTTGTCGACATATGCTTTGTATCACGACTTAGTTGAAAGGTTTGGCTGTGTCCTGAGAGCTACTTGATGAATTTAAACACTGATTTCCATCCTAAAAAGCAGATTAAAAGAATATTCCAAATCCTACATCCCCCAATCAGAGTGAATAATCGCGATCCTGATCTCAAAATTGAATTTTTGTTCTCAGGGGATTTTATTGTTTCCGTTACGCAAAAAGATTACACATTGTTCGTTTCTAAATTCTATGCTGCCAAGCCGATTTGGAACTCAGCTATTATAAAAAGTTGGTGACAGTTCAATATTTATCAAAGGATATTGCAAACAACGATGAAAATTGTAGATGATTGGCTTTATAGCTTGAAAACGGATCCTCAAATGTCGTCATCTACAGACATATCTTTAGCATCTACATCTTCAAAAATTAGAAAAGTTTTCAGATTAGAAATACAGTACAAATATGGTGGGGTGGAAAGTAATCGGCAAGCCAATGTTCTACCAGATCGGCCCGTCTCAAATGGCACCCAGATAAGACCAACTCACCCTGTTGTTGCTGTTAAGAAGAGTCAGCACTTGTCCTTCTTTCACAGATATCTCTCTGGCTGTCTTCTCGTCATAATCATACAACGCGACAACACAATCTTTTGCTGATAAATCACCTTGTTGGATCAATGGCTGTTGAATTGAATTAAACAAAAAATATTTCAATATTTGGATGACAAAATAAAAGAAGTTCTTTCTTGGTTGTATTCCTTGCAAAGAGCACATACCACTGTAGTTCTAGATTCAGTACCAAACATGGTCAGCCAGGGCATGAAAAAATATTTCCCTTCCTGCGACTAGCCTCATGACATAATAGTCCCAGATAATCACAAAAATAGCAACAACGACAACAACAACGATAACACCAACAACATTTCTTTTTTTGCTCAATCTGGGCCTTGTGGACTTTGATATAAAATTTTGAGACGGAGATGAACACGTTTACGTGTACCCTTTGGAACGAGGCTGCAGTGTAGTCTCAGAAGCGAGGCAAGCGACCGTCGACAGTTGGAAATTCTCAATGCTGCGGTGAAGTTAATGGAAGCTAATTGGCCTTCAAATTGAGGAACTCTGATTCACAGTGAAAGGTTTGTTGATTCTTGGACTGAGGAAACATTCAGATGGATACTTGTGGCTTTTTTTCATGGCTAATATCACTGTAAACTAGAATTCTGAACTGTTTTAACATCGGAGGTTTGAGCCGGCAACTTAGGCCCATCCACCATTGCTTGGAGCTCGTACAGTGTTGCTATGGTTTCCATATCTAGTTATGAAATCGATAGGGGAAAACTTCATCCAAAATTTCAATGTCAAAGTCCATGAGTCGTTGTTTGAGCGTCCATCAGTCTATCAATAGCGATAACTACGAATATGCAATCAGTCTATCCTGCGACCGGACTAAAGAGCACGCTTAAATTTCTTGCAATGAAAAGGAAAGTGAAAAAATCCAGCTTTCCTAACTAGAGGTCAGGATCCAAAGATAATACCATGTAAAATTGCACGATTTGTGTGAAGTTTGGACATGCTACAAGTCTCTATCGCAGCAAAAATGGGAGAAGGAATAAAAGCGAGAGAGACTTGTAATATTTAGTAGCCTGGGTCATTGGCTGGACAGGATTCTGTCCACTCGGCATCCTTTTACAAAAAACAAATATCCAATCATGTGCTCCGAAAGGACAATGATACAACAGAGCGAGGCTCTGCGATGTTCTTTGAAAATGGCCGACTAAAGCTTCGATGAAACAGTAGACAAGAACCCCATCATTTTGAAAATGGAAGCAAGGCTCGATAGCTCATGAATATTAATGAGCATGCCAAGTACTACAAGTCTCTCTCGCTTTTTTTCCTTCCTCTGTTTTTTCTGCGAGAGAGACTTGTAGCAAGTCCATGTGAAGTTTGGAGCGAGGGAGTGGAGTTGGAATCCCATTCAACAAACCAATTGTGATTTCTAAGAGGCATGAGGGAAATCCAGTTTTGCTAATCTTGTATTTGCTGTATACAATATGTGTAAAAAACTTCACTTGCGATGTATTAGATGACTTTTGCTTAACTTTGTAAGCTATTTTCTTTATTTGGACAAATGAGAAACAAAAGGACACAGAAAGGAACTTATTTTGACAAAGTTCCTGCAGGAAAGTATGAAATGAAAATTTCCTGCGACCATGCCCAGTCAGGTCAGCCAATATAGCAGTTTAGTCAAGCTCGGTGGAGGAACCAGTCGAGTAGCAAACTTGTCCTAAACATAGCGAAAAAGGCTTCTTATGAGATCACCAGGTTTTTAAGCGCTTCGCCTTCTGTAGTCCTCGTTTTATGGTCTTGAAGATGACAAAAATAATACACTGTATATACAGCACATAATGAACAACCCGAATATAATTAATTCTGAGACATTGGCTGGGAAACGCTTTCTTTTGCAATGATTATTCTAAAACTTGATGACAAAATGCGAGAAGGAACAATAAAAAGTCAACATTTTACTGTCGTGGGTAGAGACCTAGTGATAAAAGGGCCTACAGTAGATAGATGACAATAAAAGCAACTGACCTTGCACTGCAAACTTTCTTCACGCAGACCCTCAATCACAGTATTAAATGCTTCCAAGTCTGACATAAGTGCTTCGTGTTTCTTTAGCATCGCCTGTAAAAAGGGGCATTGATTGAATTGGGTTAAAAGGAGAGGAAAAACGACTGCCTCGTCTGAAAATGGATAGAGTATAATAGAAATGTTATATCCAACTTCGCGCCTTATTCGAATTCTGATAAAACAGAAGATTTTTGAAAAGTAGAATGGTACAAGACAAATAACGGATATATAGGCGTCTAGTTTAAAAATAGAACAAAAGATGAGCGCCTGCCATCATTTGTCCAATTGTTTTGATAATCTCTCTTGATCATCAAATATAGTGGAATACAAGACACCATATTGCTTAGGCCCCGGAATTAAGTTGCCTTATATCTCAATCATTTGTCTTTAAACGTTCTGTTTCATCCAGCATACCTTGCGCGTGTCGTCCTCGTCTCGTGGTTCGCCTTTATTGTCGCCATTTTCATGGCCCATGAAAATGGCGACAAACGAAGGCCAATCAAAGGATGACACGTGCAAGGCATGCTGGATGAAACAGACCCTTTAAATACTTTACGTCCAGTAAATACGTCATAGAATTTTACGCAAGCATTTCTAATGATTTGGAACCTATGCATATCATATCTATCAGCCTGGGATGGGCAACATTCAGGGATGGAACAAATATTTTAATTTCGGGAAACAAACATGTCTCGAAACAATACAACAAAACTGAGGACTGATTAGAAATCTTATCAACAATCGTAAATGATACTTGTTGGGCAAATTTTGTTGATTTCTTCAGCTGACCACTTCAACATTTATGAGCAACATCTTTTTTCACTTTATGACATTCCTAGGTCTGGTAACGATCTAAATCTATTTAATACCGGCTATCAATTAAGACAGCCATTACGATTTTGACAAAAATATTTACTTTCCATTTTCGCACTTCTCTAAATTTATCCCTCCTCCTTTCTCCTTTTCATTCTTTCTGGAGACCTGAAAAATTTCTGGGACATTTCATTTTTCATTTTCATTTAATCATATTTATCCACAAATCCCTATCAGCTTATACAACAACAAGATAATAGTTTGAAAAATAACAATAGTAAAAAGAAAAATATAAAAAAGAACAACGTACTATATTATATCTACAAAGAATAATATGGAATGTAACCGTGGTAAGTGCTGCTCTTCCTAGGGATCGTGCTTTGGGTTAAATGCTAGTGTAGCAAGTAGTCCTTCAGTTTCTTTTTAAATGTGAGAACTGTGGGGCTATTCCTTATATCAAGAGGTATATCATTCCACAGTTTAGCACCAGAGTAAAGAAAACTCTTTTTTGAACTTCTAGGTTTCGTTTTGGGATATCAATATCTCGGCAGTTTCTCGTTGCGTCAGCAGATATTTGAGATCTCATGGTGAATTTTCCTTGAAGGCTGTTCGGACATAAATCATTCATTATCTTATATGCCATAACAGCCTTGTCGTATTTGATAAGGTTAGAGACAGAGAGCCAATTGCACGTCCATCCGTCCTTTACATTGGAGTTTTCAATCAATGTGCGAGCTCTGTCTTGGAGACGCTGCAAATGATTTAATTTGGTATCAGACAAACTGCCCCATACTTCATTACCGTATCGCAGGTGGCTTTCAACCAGGGCTCTGTAGACTTGCTCTAACTTAGATTGGGGTAAAATATCTTTAAGTTTGCGAATAGAGGATAGTCCACATTTTACTTTGCATTTAAGGCTTTTATATTGTTCGTTCCAACTTAAGTTTTCATCGACCCTTATTCCAAGATATTTCACTGTCTGAACTCTTCTTATCGGTTCCTCATCAACCTGTAGCTGCACGGGTTCATGGATACCGTTAAGTTGTCTTTTGTGGCCAACAATCAAGAATTCAGATTTGTTCGCATTAAGACTAAGCTTGTTTTGTCTCATCCACTCTGAAATATTTGTTAGTTCGGTTCTCAAGTCATCGCAAAGTGTGTCTATATCTTCTGCCGAACATGTTACACTGGTATCATCTGCATACATGTTTGGGGAAGATTTAACCAGACACTGAGCAAAATCATTTACATAAAGGATGAATAAAAGTGGCCCAAGGCACGATCCCTGTGGTATTCCATGTTTTACAACCTTACGACTCGACCTTTGACCACCTATTTGGCAATACTGTTCTCTCCTCGTTAGGTAGGACGAGAACCATTGATGAGGACCTCCAACAATGCCATAGACAGCTAACTTTGCAAGTAACAGATCATGGTCCACCGTATCAAAGGCCTTTTTAAGATCTAGAAAGACACTCATGTTTACCTTTCTTCTGTCGATATTGGAGAACCACAATTCTGTCACATTGAGCAGTGACGTAACTGTGCTATGGAGCTGTCTGAAGCCATGCTGACAGTGTGAAAAATGACCATGATCTTTCATTAACGTCGAAACTTGGTCATGAACAATTTTCTCGAACAGTTTTGACAGTACTGAAAGTACAGAAATTGGCCTGTAGTTACACAAGTCAGATTTTTGCCCTTTTTTGAAAATAGGAGTTACCATCGCCAGTTTCCAGATGTCTGGGAAGATCCCTTCTTCCATGGAAGAGTTGAAAATTTTTGTCAGTGGTTTGGACAATATTTCAACGGCGTCTTTTATCACTTTAACCGGAATTTTATCATGTCCAGGAGATTTCGAGCATTTTAGCCTGTTTATCTCTCTCTTAACAAGATTTTCATCAATCCTTTGGAATACGAAGGGAGGCGTATCAGATGGTATCTCTGCAGATAAATACTGCAGTGGATCATCTGTAGTCTCACTTTGTATTTCACTGGCCAGTTTTGGGCCTATAGTCACAAAGTGATCGTTGAATGCCTCTGAGATTCCACGTGGGTTTTCTAAGTTTTGACCCTTGTACGTTACAGAAGAAGGAAAAGTTCGTGTTTTATCCTTATTCAAAACTTTGTTGACCGACTTCCACATTTCCTTAGGATTGTTGGAGGTCTCATCAATCAAACCCTGGTAATAAGTCTTAACTGATTTGCGTAGCTCAGCAGTGACCCTGTTGCGTAGTTTTCTATATCTAGGCCACAGCTGATGATCTTTCTCAGCCAAAACTTTATATTTATCCCTATCACGCATTAACTTCCTGATTCTAGCAGAAAGCCATGGAGCTGGTGCACGGCTTTGAATCCCTTTCCTTTTCTTTAAAGGGGCATGCACATCTAGAATTGACAGGAAGAGGTCGTAGAAAGTATTTGCCATCTGATTAGGGTCCCCTGAGGCGGCGAAGATTGCACTCTCAAAGTCAACGCTCTGTAAGTCTTGGAGAAATGCTTCGCTATCATAGTTCTTTAGACTTCGAAATTCGGTCATATTTTGTAGTCTATCATAGGGACTCTTTTGTTCTCCCCTTCTATTGCGCTTTGCATGCAGTTTCCTAACTCCATAGATGACGTAGTGGTCTGTAATTCCTGATTTAATTACTCCACAATCAGATATATGGTTCGGGCGATTTGTAGAGTAGTGATCAATAAGAGATTTTGTGATCTTAGCCTCCCCCTGGGCATTAGTGTACGTGGCAACCCTGGTGTATTCTGTAATTTTTTGCTCAAACTGAAATTCAGAATAAATCAATTTCAGTTTCCTCGAGTTGCCATCTTTAGGGCTTTTAAAATCACAGTTGGTATCTCCAATCAGTATTATTTCTTTGCTCTCAGCATCTATTTTTCTTATGATTTTAGCAAGAGCCTCGAATGAACAATTATCAATATCTGATGTTGGAGGGCGATACCAACAGAGGATAACGAACGCTTTTGCATGCTTAGGCGTGACCTCGATCCCTAATATTTCTAATTTTGGATCGGTGATATCTTCTCTACAGTGGTGCGGCAGAGTGTTGTTGACATACATAGCTACTCCGCCGCCTGAGGTGTCCCTGTCGTTTCTATATATTTCATAACCATCTATACGTAGCTCTCTGTCCTGGACATTCTCATTAAGTCTAGTTTCACAGAGTCTAAGAACATCAAACTTATGGTCGTTTACAAGTACCTCCAGTTCTAATTTATTTTTTCGGAGTGAAACTATATTTAGGTGTGCGATTTTTACTCCTTTTCTACTTTTAGGCCTTGTTACATCGTTTTTGGCTGCTTTACTAGCATTTCCCATTAATTCCTAGCAATACCTAATATAGTGACTGAAATTAGCAGCTAATTTCCTTACACCTCCATCGTTCCAACTTACACCTCCACCTCCATACAATTGGTACTATGGTCCGCTATTTTTTCCATCCCTGACAACATTAGTTCAAGTTACCTGAGAAGTGTCTTCATCTTTACCATAATCAATGCTGCTAACAATGGGTTCCTTTTCAGTCAACCATGATTCTGCTTCACTTGCTTCTGAAAGATATTGTTGCGTTTGAACTGAATCTTCCAGGTCCTTCTTGCGAGAATTACCCTTATCCTGAAATCAAGCCAAAACGAATTTTTCTAAAGCCCGCCGCACACGGCGAGGAAAATGCTCAGCAAAGTGGCATGAATGTCATTTTGCTCAGCAAAATTCTCGCCGTGTGCGGATGATTTTTGCTGAGAAAATATTCATTTGTGCAGCTGAGGAAAATATCTATCGTGTTTGATAATTTCTGCCATTCGTGCCAAAATTCTCACCGTCTGCGGTATCACTGAGAATTTTGCTCACTGCCTTGGCTGATCACGTGTCCATGATCTAATCCTGTGACCTTTGGTCGATGCCATGGCAACATGAACACGTGATCAGCCAAGGCAGTGAGCAAAATTCTCAGTGATACCGCAGACGGTGAGAATTTTGGCACGAATGGCAGAAATTATCAAACACGATAGATATTTTCCTCAGCTGCACAAATGAATATTTTCTCAGCAAAAATCATCCGCACACGGCGAGAATTTTGCTGAGCAAAATGACATTCATGCCACTTTGCTGAGCATTTTCCTCGCCGTGTGCGGCGGGCTTAACAGACTGCTAATGCAAACTGAGCAACATAATGACTATTTATGTCTGTAAAAATATGTCAGAAGCTAAAAAAAGTAAAGATACATTCAACGGCAATTATCTAATATTTTAAATAAGGGCTGGGTGGAAAGCCCTTCTGAATCACAAGTTGGTACTGTGCTCAGATTTTGAATTTTAGACAAAACGTAAGGAGTTTGTCTCTTGGAAATGTATCAAATCTCAATATAACAAATGCAAACATTTTATGTAAACAAAAAGCCTGCTTCTTTCCAATCATGTTTTACAAATCCCAATTTTCTTCAGAGTCCAGCGACGTACGAAGAATCTCAAACTTGGGGGGCACGACACTTCGAGGGCACTTTTTCCTTACGAAAAAGGGGGCATTTTTAAAAGAAAAAGGGCACTTCTTTGTTTATTGCAAAATATTGGGGGCACGTGCCCCCAGTGCACCCCGATTCCTACGTCTATGCCAGAGTCTTCCACTCTTAATAAAGCTCTCACTATTCGCCAAAAAGAGATGTCAATGTCATGTGACCTTATCAATTCTGCTTCGATAACTAGAGCTGGGTAAATTAAGTGACTGCAAAATATAGCGTTGGGATGGGAAGTTGAAGTATTCTCTATCTCAAATAGACCAAATTTAAAGAGCTCTAATCAATTCAAAATCGTAGAGAATAGCTAGCTTTAGGTAGAAAAAGTGTGACATTGACGAAGCAACAAACAACTTTGGGCTATTCCATGATCAAATGCGAGGGTTCTCCACACTGTGTACCACGAGATCGTATAAGGCTTATTTCCGCGCAATGACTCAATCCCATTCTCTCCACGCAATCCCGAGATGCAATGTGAACAGCACCTTGCATGCAACTGCAAAAGTGTCTCTCGTTGGATAGAATGCCACTGTTTGCTAAATTCTTATGTAAAGGCGAAGTTACTCAGAGCTCCTTTTGAGTAATACTATATTCTTTTAGTTGTGATTGACAACATTTCCAGAATCTATTTCATTTCACAATCAGAAGGGAGAATATACGAGCAACTTTTTGCAAAGTTCTCATAAGCATCTGCTGAAGTTGCAAAGTAATTTAACATCATGTTTTTATTGCTTTCGTGACGTCGTGCAATCTGAACGAATGGGTGACACGGTATTTTGCAAACAATAACTGCCAAATAACATACGACATTTCAGTCACACAACTTTCAAAGGACTTCAGAGCGTCATGTGAAACGTTACATAATGCTGTTGACTGTACAGAGAGAAAAATCAACGGGAGGGAAAAGAAATGAACGCAATTAACTTCTACGAAGAAAAAACACGCGATATAGTTCATGAATTAAAGCTTTTTACCATCAAGTCTTTCCAATGACTGTTCAGCTCCTCACACTTTTCTCTGATCTCTTCACTGGCAAAATGCTCTATAAGGAAAAAAATGGCGAAAAATAAGTCAGAAAACACAACATCTATTTCAGACCTGAGGAATAACGTAATACATGTACGTTAATGAAATAATAATAGTACGTAATAACGTAATGTATGGTAAGAGTTCAGAATCTTTGAACTTCTAAAGCAGAGGTCATTCAATCAGTTCAAGATGAAATCCTTATGGAGGACTGGGAAATAAAATCTTCCAACAAAAATTCAAATGTAACATTGGCCAAGCTGTAACCAATAGTCTTTTTGCTGCTTAAAAGCACTGTAAAAATGGTAAAAAGGCTGCCTTTGAATAGAATGCAAAAGACACTCAGACACTGTGTTGTTTCTTTAGTTATCCATTGATCACCGCACGCCCACAACTTCCATTTGAATAGGACATTTTCAAACTTTTTTTGCGGTTGCAAATGCAAGCTTTAACCTTGCAAAAATCCACTTATGAAAAAGCCTGGAATGCGCAAGAGACTCTCAGCGATAGAAATCGATGCTAGGGCAACGATTACAACAACCGACCTTGTTTGTTTGTTTGTTTTCAATTTGTTTTGAGTGGGCTTGTCAGGATTTCTAGCTACTGAAAGCTAATTTGGGCCCACTGTGCATGCCGCATCCAGGCATGGGACCCCTAGTTTAACGTCCCTTCCGAAGGACGACGAGGTGAGTTGTGAGGTTAGGCCTCCAAGGTCACCCATGCAGAGTTTGACCTCACTTGACCGTGCTTAACTTCAACCACCTGACGAAGACTGTATAAGCCACTCGGCCACTCACCCCGCACTTCTTCTATATACTTTCTTCCTCTACTTCAACAAATTCTTCTTCTCTCCTCTAATTTTCTGTCAACTGGCATTCTAGGTCTTCTTTAAGACACTCATCGTAAGAGCTATTTTTCATGTTTATAATTTCGATTTTAGATAACACGAAAGGAATCTCACCATCATTCACCATTTCTTGCCCATTCTCGCAAACAGCTTCAATCCTTGGTTCGTGGCCATTTATTTCATTCTGAAGAAGAAATTGAAGTATTTCCTAGTGAGATTTTTCGATGGATAATCTCAAGAATTTTGAAACATAATAATATAAGGTTGAAGTCACACTAGTTGATAGCCGTATGACAAATGAACTCATTTGACACTAAAAAAAAACCTGAACGAGGCAAAGAAAACCTGAACGAGGCTGCCAAATTTGTTGATATGCCCCTCACATTTCTAGACTCCTTATCGCGCTTTCAAGCACTCGTACCAAATACAAAATGGCGACGAAATTTGTCCTAACTTACGAAAATTGGAGTTGGAGAAAAATGAAAGTTGGAGACGTCACGACTTGGAAAGAACTCGCGATTGGTGTTCAGCAGTTGGTAAGGTTGCTTTTTGACAATAATTCTATCAACTCCGGGCTTGTCCTTTAAATTAAAATAAAATGAAACAACCTAAAGACAAAGAGCCATAGAAAGGGGAAGTTTACAAGAATGATTTCATACCATCAATGCTGTATGCTTCTTTAACAAATTTTGAGCTCCGATCAAATCTCGACCTGTTGAAAACAAAACACAATTAGAATTTTATTATGTATTGTATATTGTATAATTATATAAATAGGCCCTTAAAATCATAGTTACTTATATTCTGGTGACCAGCAGATCTGGTAGTCGATTCCCGGTAGGGCCCCACCACTTGAAGCCTGGTTTCCATAAGATCGTTACGATCGTTTGGATCGCTGTCAACGACTTCAGAGATCCGGATCGTTGCGATCGCTGGTGGATCGCTGGAATAGAACAAGGTCTTATCCTAGCGATCCTGATCATTGCGATCGCCAGGATCGTTCGTACATGTTCCCATAAGATCGCTGGGATCGCTGGAGTCGTTCACAGCGATCCAAACGATCGCAACGAATATATGAAAACCAAGCTTGAGCGTCATGACAAGGGCTCGCAGACTCGATTAGCGCATAGCTACTTCTGTGATCCCAAGGCTTGGCACTAAGAACCGCAACTTCACCTTCACCTTCGCTACTTGTTTCAGTTAAAACAATAAGAATAAGGCGATACTATACCTGTGTTCAGAGAAGAAGCGATTGGTTCTTTTTCATCAATCCAAGTTTTCTCATCTTCAACGTCGTGCAAGAATTTCTGGAATTTTTGCGAATCATCCAATGTTTTTGTTCGCTTTTCAGCTGGTTCTGCCAATTGGTCAAATCTTTCACAGAGAGCTTCTTGCCTTGCTTGGATAACTGGGTAATCAAAATGCTCTGTTTCGACAAACTTTTCAGCTTGACTTTTCACTGCATCAACACGATCCTGAAAGAATAATCAGGAGAAAACTTCAGCATTAACATTTTCTATACTTGATGAATTCCAGGGAAAAAAGTCTCGTGTGTCATGGAGAATTGAGCCAGGAAATAAAGCGGACGACAGACACAACATCTTTTTTGTAGATGGCTAGATTAAGAGAGCTTTAAAGTTTTCTACTTACAATAAACTCCCAGTTTTCTACAGGGTGTCCAAAAATTATTGTGCCCCGTTTGTGTGGCTACTGTGGAGGAGCCATCGACTCGACTTACTGTTTGAGACCCACTTTAAGTCAATCTGGCATGTGGTTGCTGATTTATGGCAGAGAAAAGATAAAATAAGTGGTTGCTTCAAAAACAGGATTTCCATTGTTCTCCAGCAATGTCAAAACAAAGTAAGTTGTCAAAGCTGGGACTCTGGCATTCTGGCATTCTGAGACTGCCTTACTTGCTCCACGAATGAAAACAAGTAATGGCCAAAAAGCATTTTCGTTCCGTGGATCAAAGGTTTGGAATGAATTAGAACATGAGGTCAAGCTAGCCCCCTCTCTGTCTACTTTTAAATGTAGACTGAAATGTAAATAGCATTTAATTTTTCATTTTTTCTAATTTAACATTGTAAATATTCCTTTTTTTATTTATTGTAAGTAGGTTTTGCCACGGCCCCCTGAAAAGCAGCCACTCTTGGCTGATGGGGCCACCGTGTTTAAAGAATTTAACATGAAATGAAATGACATCGTATTAAAATTTCGTCACATTTTGTAAAAGGTAGAAAATACTCTCTTAGGAATAGACAACACTGCTAAGCCTTAACAAAATTTAACAAAACATTTAATACGGCGGCAGAACTATTTCTTTGGAAACTTAGTTGATTTTGGCATTGCTGGAGAACAATAGAGCTGATGTTTTTGAAGCAACGACATATTTGGCCATTTCTCTGCCATAAATCAGCAACCACTTGTCAGATTGACTCATACAAGGTCTCAAACTCTAAGTTGAAGCCTTAACTATACAACTGTGTAAATATTGAGATGATTGAATCCACAGCTCCTCCACAGCAACCACACAAACATGGCACAATATCTTAGGGACACTCTGTAGCTACAGAAAAGACCCATGCGTAAGAACCTGCAACATCTTGGAAGTCAGCCTGAATTCAAGTGATTCGTTGTTTCCATTATTCAATCAACTTCGTATTTATGCTATGGAATTTTTTTTTTTTTATTCAATTATAAATATTTACAATATATCATTACATTTAACTATACCTACTCTAATTACTATACAACACTACAGGTACGATACCATGGGGAGCGAAAGACAATGACTACCCCATGGCCAATAAAAAGGACGCGCAACGTTAAACTAGCATACAACTACACTACAAACGATTAAGAACTGATGGAAAATGCAGTAGATTCTGTTCCACATCAAACTTCAGGCGAAACTCTTTAGTTGATAGTAGATCAAATGTTGAAAATGCTTGACATCTGATGTGCAAAAGAATCAACAAGCGACAAGAACTTAACAGGGGGGTTGGTGGTTGCTAAGTACCGAAGTCACAATAGAACTTCTAATCAAACCGACCAGTTTCATGGATATAGCGTAAAGTTAATTCGAGTATCTTCCTGTTTAAGTCATAGGAAAGGTCTTGATCACCATATAGTAAAAGCTTTACCAAGACATCATTTGACAGATCGGTGATTTGTAAAAACGGTCGTAATAATTCAACAATTTCAGCGAGAAGCTGATGCTATGGAATAATCAGCAGGGACAGCAAGAAGCGCAGATTTTCAGGTTAAGGTTACACGATGCCGACACAATTTGAAAACGGCAGGAAATTTGAAGGTAAAAAACTCGTTGCAAGACTTTGGTGCCAAAGAGAACAAGGGCAGATTTTGTAATACAATAGCATCTGTCGCTTTGGTTCACACCTCAATTCAAAGCGATTAGCGAATGCAGACAAAAGAAATTCTCTCAAGCAGAAATTCGAAAACAAACGAAGCCGCAAAGTTTCCCTGAAACCAGTACGGTGAACTCTCGTTTGGTGCGGCCGAAGGGAGGTTTTTAAGAGAAGGTATGCGCTTTGAACGAAAGGAGATGGGTAAATCTAAAGTTCTGTCTCGCGGATTTTGATTATTTGATTCAGGAGCTGAGGAGTGACTGCGTACATCTGAGCAATAAATATGCAAAAATTGTAATGCCCTTTGCTCGGTTTCTGAATCAAATAAACAAAATCCGCGAGACAGAACTTTAGATTTACCCTTCTTCTTTCGTTATAAGCACATACCTTCTCTTAAAAACCTCCCTTCGGCCGCACCAAACGAGAGTTCACCGTACTGGTTTTAGGGCAACTTTGCGGCTTCGTTTGTTTTGGAATTTCTGCTTGAGAGAATTTCTTTTGTCTGCATTCGCTAATCGCTTTGAATTGAGGTGTGAACCAAAGCAACTGATGCTATTGTATTACAAAATCTGCCCTTGTTGCCAAAGAGATGTACGTACACCCTAAGAATCGATCAGCCTCATTCCAAAAGCGTCGAAAAATTTTCAGTTTTCACCATTTTCGAGTGTTCACATGATGCCGCCTCAAAATAAGCCGGTTATATATAATAATATATAATAATAATAAATAATTTATTTAAAGTTGGCGTACAACTCTAATAGCTGTGTAAAGCTAATTAATGCCAACTATCTATCATACATATAAAAAATGCTGCAATGTTCAAAAAGGATTTTAAAGAAAAAATGCTAAATAAAACCTAAACCAGAAATGTAAGTTTTACACAATCTACAGTCACACTCTATTGTGTAGGTTCTTAATTCTTTTTTAAAAGCAGTCAGTGATTGGGACTCTCTAACACTGTGAGGTAATGTTTGCCAAAGCTTTTGACCCAAATATCTCACAGTTTCTATGTCATAAGAAGTTGTCTTGGCATTAGGAATGCCAAGAGTATTCTTATTTCGCAAGTCATATTGTACATCACTTGCCTCAAAAATCTCACTCATAAAACTAGGATCCAGGTTCTTTTTGGTTTTGTATATTTCTATCATTAAGTACTGTAGATTGCGTTGGTGAATGGATACTGCATTATCTAATTTCAGCAAAGTTTCGTAATCAGCAGGGCTTGAAAATGTCCAGCAGCGCCGGCAGCGGTGCTGCCAGGAAATTTTGGTTTAAAATGGCTCGCAGGAAATTTTTCATTATGCGGCAGGAAATTTTTGGAATATTATGTGGAATGACAATGAAGTAAATATGTTTCTATTTTCCATTTGCCAACTAAATTTCGGAAGTTGCTGAAGTTGATACAACTTTGTGGCATGAAAATCCGAATTGCAAGGCCCTGAAGCAAATTTTCAGATTTCTCAAATATTTGATCTAAACCTGGACTGCATTTATGTCAATGCTAAACTTGAGTTCAGCTTTGTGGCAAGTCCCCAATCGCTTTAGGGAGCAGCGCATCCTATGAAAACTTTGAGAACTGCCTGTTGCTTGTACGGAGAACATTGACCTCTTCCAGAGCGGTACAACTAATGGGGAACTAGTGCCGGTCTTCCTTACTATCAAAATAATCACGCACTTTCAAAGTTGATTAATTCGCTTAGCTGTTTTATGTAGAAATACTACCATTGCATTAGAATTGTTAAAGAATGCATGTAAGCTATTCCTACGTTTGTCTAGAAGTTCATTTTGGGAAGAATTTAGGGATGCTAGAAGAAGTGTACTATCCCACTGAAGCGAAACGTCTATTGTCCTACTCACTCGAAATTTTGACCATGTTTCGCAGGAAATCTTGATTGTCTATTTTTGCTGCCAGGAAGAAAAACTTTTTTTCCAGCGCTGGTAATCAGCGTGACTGTTTTTATACACAATTCTAAGTGCTCTTTCCTTGATTTTATTTACTTTTGCATTGAGAGCCTTGCCATGGAACATCCAAATTAATGGACAATAGCTAAACTGAGATTTTATGAAACTATTCATTAGCAGACGCAGTTTATCAGGATTCATGAAAGCAGATTAGAGTTCCGCTTTCGAAATCTACCGTTTTCAAAATCTTCCGAAAAAAATGTGCCGTTTCCGTGTGAAGGGGAGACCTATCCGTTACGTTTTTCACTGGTTTCAAAATGTGCCGGCATCGTGTAAATGCAGTCTAAGACTGTAATAAATGTGGTACAAACCTTATGAGCATCAACATCAGCCAGCAGAAGCTCGTGTTTCTTTTGTAGATTCTTCACACTTGTAAGATCCTGAAAGGAAAAGGCCATCACTGATTCCCGTGTAGGTGTTCATGATAGGTGGTCATAAGAACGAGAAAAAGGAAATAGTAAGAAAGAAAACGAAAAAAGGAAAGCAGGAAAGATTGATTTTTAACTCTTGTCCACCCAATCGAGGCTACATTCAAATTTTTCTATTCACCGCACAACATCTTGTATGGTGAACTGGAAAATTTGAATGTAGCCTCGATTAGCTAGACGAGAGTTACAAGTCTATCTTTCCTTCTCTCCTCTGTTTTCCTTTTTCCTTTTCTCGTTCTTATGACCAAAAGAAGGACTTCTAGCAAGTATTAGTTGTTCTTTAGCAAGGAATAATAAATAATGCACTTATTTGAGTAATATGTAATCACAATTCTACGTATCGCCGCGGTGGATATGCAAACAACTGCAATACCAGCCCAAGACATCCCCCTTTTTACAGGATATCTTCAGATTTAAGAATTGTTCGAGTAGCTTACCTTGCCTAAATCATCTGAAGCCAGGTGAGCTTCTGTTTCTGACAGCCACAGTTCCAAATCCTCGCATGTCCTGACGAGAATATGAATATGAGTCAATGAAAATGAATATTGTACACATAGGAGAGCTTGTGGGTGTTTAAGCAAAGCATTCAAGGGTCCCCCTACAATTTTTGAACGAACAAGAATGTTGTTTTCTATTTTATATATATATATATATATATAAAATATATATATATATATGTCTTTAACTATTAATGTCGCAAAGAGCAGTAGTAATAAACGGAAAAACATTCGAGGTAGAAAGACAAAAAGAAGGCGTTATAAGTACGGAAGAGGCTGAAGATTCCTCACTGAAAGGATGAAACGAGTTCCGTACTTATAACGCCTTCTTTTTGTCTTTCTACCTCGAATGTTTTTCCGTTTATATATATATTAATAATTACAAGGCGTGCAGTCGTAAGTTTAATTCGGGGGCCTCAGTACCCCAGGCGGAATTCTTCAGACATTTCACTGAAGAAGGCCACCGGGGGTTTCTGAAGGATATTAGCGTAAAGATAATTGATAGGCTAACGGGGGGTAATAGGATGCGGGAAAGCTTCTGGCAATATCGGCTAGATTGCTTTGCCCCTAAGGGTTTAAACACTAGGCAGGTAGATACATAGATTTCATTTTTGTTTGCATTTTGGTTGTTTTGTTGTTTTGATTTTTGCGCTCAGCTTTTCGTTAGGGACACACGCTGTTTTATTAGGGATTTCTTTCTGCCCATCCACTCTGGGATCTATCGTTTGTTTTGTTTTAATAGACATTTTTTCCAGCTCCTGCGAGACAGACACAAACACCGACTTCGGCAGCTCTTAACTCTGCGCTTTCTTGTGATCGTTCTCCTGCCACCATTGTCATTACCGCTACTTTAACACTTTTTCAATGCGTATTGTAATAGGTAAGATCCCGCCTAGGCTATTGTTTTAAATTTCGTAATCTATATGTATGCTCTGTTGGATTTGGAAAAGTTATTACTGATGAAGGCTTACGCCGAAACGTTTACAAGCATGTGTTTTTTCTGAGTACATATTTCTATTTTGATACATATAGTGAATGAGCTTATGAGAATATATAAATATATATATATATATACCCATAAGCTCAATCATTGAATTGTATTAAGAAATTAATATAGACTCAAAAAATACAACTTGGTAAACGTTTCGGCATAAGCCTTCATCAGTAATGAACTTTTCAAATTCAAACAGAGCAATACATATCAATCTGCAATATCTAAACAATAGAAAAGCAACAGTCTAAGCGGGATCCTACTAATACAAATTAATAATAGAAAGGTGTAAAAGTTACGGGTACATAAATGGGCGGCCGGAGATGGATAAAAGAAAGCGCAGAATAAAGAACTGCTGAAGTCGGCGTCTTGTGTCTGTCTCGCCGAAGCTGAAACAAAAATGTGTAAGCACAAAACAAACAATAGAAAGATCCAAGGGCGGATTGGCAGAAAAGAGTTCCTTAAAAAAACAGCGTGTGTCCCTAACGAAAAGCTCAGCGCTAAAGTAAAAACAACCAAACAACCAAAATGTAAACAAAAATAAAATCTATGTATCAACCTGCCTAGTGTTTAAACCCTTAGGGGCAAAGCAATCCAACCGATATTGCCAGAAGCTTTCCCGCATCCTATTCCCTCCCGTTAGCCTATCGATAATCTTAACACTAACATCCTTCAGAAACCCATGGTGGCCTTCTTCAGTAAAATGTCTGAAGAATTCCACCTGGGGTACTGAGGCCCCCAAATTAAACTTACGACTGCACGCCTTGTAATTATTAAACCTAAGCCTAAAAGGCGTGCAGGTGCTACCAACATATTGTACACCACAAACAGTACATTCCAACAAATACACGACATTTGACGAGTCACAATTAGCATTTTCATTCGAACATAGATAGCCGGGAATATAGGATAAACTATTCGTTTAATTGTGACTCGTCAAATGTCGTGTATTTGTTGGAATGTACTGTTTGTGGTGTACAATATGTTGGTAGCACCTGCACGCCTTTTAGGCTTAGGTTTAATAATTACAAGGCGTGCAGTCGTAAGTTTAATTTGGGGGCCTCAGTACCCCAGGTGGAATTCTTCAGACATTTTACTGAAGAAGGCCACCATGGGTTTCTGAAGGATGTTAGTGTTAAGATTATCGATAGGCTAACGGGAGGGAATAGGATGCGGGAAAGCTTCTGGCAATATCGGTTGGATTGCTTTGCCCCTAAGGGTTTAAACACTAGGCAGGTTGATACATAGATTTTATTTTTGTTTACATTTTGGTTGTTTGGTTGTTTTTACTTTAGCGCTGAGCTTTTCGTTAGGGACACACGCTGTTTTTTTAAGGAACTCTTTTCTGCCAATCCGCCCTTGGATCTTTCTATTGTTTGTTTTGTGCTTACACATTTTTGTTTCAGCTTCGGCGAGACAGACACAAGACGCCGACTTCAGCAGTTCTTTATTCTGCGCTTTCTTTTATCCATCTCCGGCCGCCCATTTATGTACCCGTAACTTTTACACCTTTCTATTATTAATTTGTATTAGTAGGATCCCGCTTAGACTGTTGCTTTTCTATTGTTTAGATATTGCAGATTGATATGTATTGCTCTGTTTGAATTTGAAAAGTTCATTACTGATGAAGGCTCATGCCGAAACGTTTACCAAGTTGTATTTTTTGAGTCTATATATATATATATATATATATATCCACTAAAAAGTTATAATATAAATTTACAAACTACAATGCTTTTACAACATTACTATACAACTATCCAATACTACTAGAATGATATCCCGAGGCGCAAAAGGGCAATGACTACCCGGAGGCCAATTTAAGATAGAGATAAAAACTAGTGTCTGTCTCAAATTAAATGCCACCACGAGAAGTATCTGCGATGGAAACAACTAAAATGATTGAATGGGTCATTGACATTATGACAGATATTGCGTAGTATCTAATTTGTGATTACAAATTATTCGACGCTGTAACAAACAAACAAGAAAGTCGATGCTGTAACACACGGTAACACACCTGTTAAACTGCTGCTCTTCTTTAGCCTCTTTCAAGCGCAAACCTGAGACGAAAAAGGAGTGTTTCAAAATAGTGTCCTCTTGTTCAAAAAATGAGAGACAGACAAGGTACTTGCACTGTAATCACAAAACCGACTTTTCTGATAGCTAATAGGCTGAAGTATTTTTCATTTATTGGTAATTTTCGGAAGTCTCAAGAGGCAAAACCTGCGAAACAACCAAAAAATGGTCAAAACCGCACTATAAAATCTTTCAAATCATTTGAAATCCACTTCAAATTCTGTTGAAATTAGCATGTAGAGTTGAGAGTCCAAAGAAAATTGAAATCAATATCTATCCATTGAAATAAATAAAACTGACAAGTTGAGTTTCTCTTATTTCGAGATTTTGATCGTGCGCTTGGTCATGTTCTGGCCATATCTTTTGTATCAATCCTAATTAGCATGGCATTTATATTTTAAAAATTACCAGAAGAGCAAAAAAAACTACTTCAATCTTTTAGCCGTTAGAAGAACTACGTTAGATTATCATAGCTCAAGTATATTTGCTGTGAAAATTTTTCAAACTAGGGGTCTTGCTTTGAATCACTGTGTCGAAATTTTAGTATCACCCTTATCTTGACAGGCACCTAAAAATCAACCTTCTATCTATAGAATTTCATGCTAGGAACCGTCAAGGTCTGTTCTTAGAAAAGGCACTGCAGAGGCTTCTCTGTAAGGTCTATGGGTACGATACTAGCACTGGAGGCAAGCAGCCTTAGGCAAGGTGTAACACAAATGGTGCCTCTCTCCATCCAGGAGTATATATGGGTACCTGATCCGTAGTTATGAGCGCCGTCTGTGGCTGTACCTTGTTAGGTTAGAGGAGCCAGAGATAGGACGTCTTTGTAACTCTCGTGTTTACAAACTACTCGAAAAACAATCCTTCAAGACTTATATAGGAAAAACCAATTCCTGCACTATGTGCTGCACGCACCTGTGGGAATTAATTTTATAATTATGTATCATTTTACAATGAACATAAAACAACATACCCTGCTTTATGCTGCCAAACATTGTGACCAGGGGGTAAGGTTTAAAGTCGGTTGAGTAGCATTTGGCTAAATATAAGACTATAAAGCTCTTTTACTAGTAATTATACAAAAAGCGGCCAAGAAATGGATTAAGAATGCTTATACATAAGAATCTTTTACCATGATTCTTTAAGGTTGAAGAGAAATCAGCTGGTCAAATCGATTGAAATTATTTCAGGCTCAATGGATCAAAATGAAATCTACCTTTCTCTTCAGTTTTCTCTTTGAGAAGTGTCCACATTTCATTTATGTCATCAATCTTCGCTTGAATGTCATCTTTCTTGTCATGATCTGCATCGATCATTTCTTGACCTTTGGTTGTCACAGCAACAATACGACCCTCATTTGCTTCCAGTTCAGCCTCGAAAGCCTGGTGCTTCTGAATTTTCCCTTGCAGATTTGTTGGGTCCTATATTTGAATAAAGCAGCGCTTAATACCGGGTGTTCCAAACAAAACGCAACAGCTCTGACAAAAGGTGTTTCAAATTAACAAGCAAACAATTATTTTTCTCTAAATCTGCAATGATTAGGTTAAATTTTGATACATTTTTCAGAATCTTTGGTGATTTGGCTCCAGAGTTAAAAATTAACAAACTTTAAATCTGTTGTCACGGCAAAACCAGAGCTACTACCATAAGTGTATGTATACTGCTAAATTACAAGCATGGCATTATCTGCAACTTCAAAGGATTACAGGCAAGCACACCACTTGATCAAAACAAAAGGATCCCTCGCTGATATATGAGTTACCTAGTGTCAAGGGGGCTTTCAGTGTTGATCTCAAATTAACAGCATGTTAGCTTTCTGAAACCTAGTCATAACAGAACACAACCGGGTGAGTCAAGAAAACGCCCGGCGTTTGAAAAATCGTGCTCCCTAAATATCAAAGCAATGACATCAAAACCCGTCTTGTTTTATTTCCGAAATGTCAACTTAGCTTCAATAATTTACCCAGCTTTAATAGGCCATTCCTTCCCGCCGAAATATGAGATTTTCTACAGAACGGCCTTTTTAAAAAACCTGCAAAACGAGTGAAAACACCAAGCAAGATTTCCCTTTGTTCTCCTCCTTAGCAGTAATAACTCTTGGATGTGTTTATATATTTAGTTCTTATGGGAACGCCGGGCCATTTTTTACTCACCCGGTACTCTCAGAGACTCTGCAACCTAAGACAACAGAAATACGTCCTGTGCAATGGTTCCACTGAAATCGGGCACAAGACATAGTTTGAAGCTCCTTTGCAGGAAGGCAAATATTTTTCACTACTGAAACACAGCAAGCCGTTAATGCTTACCCTGTATGACTCATCTGTCGCAATCTTGAGTTTCTCAGCAAGCCAGACTTTCGTTTCATCGACTTCCCTCTCGAAATTCTGATACTGTGATGAATGACCTATCTTCGTCTTTCTTTCTGTTGATTTCTCAATGATATTTTGACGTTTCGTTTTCAACTGTAAAACAAAAAATACAACATAATTGCCGCACTGCTTACAAAAGTGAAAACTTTCAAATAAAAATCATAATAAAAAATATGGGCACATTCAGAATAATTCCATTATCAAGTCAATACAAAACATAGCTCAGTAACTACAGTCAATTGTACTTTTTCTTTTTTAAAGGACAAGTCCAGGGCTGGTATAATTGTTGATTATTCAAGAGATTACATTTTTGTGAATGGCGTGTAGTACTTTTTTCAATATTTTCTCTTTTTATCTGCGAAACTACATATTTTAATCTGCCAAGACGTGGGAAATGACGTCATTTTCTACGACGTCACTTCATGTTGAACTGAACGAGGCTGCCAAACTTGTTGATAATATACCACTCACATTGCTAGCCTCCTTATCGCGCCATCGCACACTTGTTAAAAATACAAAATGGCGGCGATATTTGGCCTAACTTACGAAGATTAATCAACGAATTTATGAAAGTTAGAGGCATCAAAACTTGGAAAGAACTCACGATTGGTGTTCAGCAATTGGTAGAGCTGCTTTTTAATAATGATTCTATCACCCCGGACTTGTCCTTTAACATGGCAGTTTGTAAATCAACTCTGCATCATACGTTGAATACTTACCACCCTATGTATATATCATAAAATGAAATGAAAGAAAATTCAACTTTTTTCCAAAATTATCTTACATAGCACCAGATTGATGGATAATATGAAAGTGGACTGATCATTCCCTTCTAGTTGTAATGCTTGAAACAAAAGGCAAACTATAATGAAAATGCATACGGTTTCAATCCTCTGTTTCAATTCACCAGATGCGTAGTGATCACTTGACAGCATCTTCTCTGCAAATTCATCGATCGCCTGAAAAAATCGAAAGAAATAAGATTAATATTTACGAATCCATCAAACCCCTTTTATCTGAACAGAAGTCATAAATAAACATCTCTCTCTATTTATTAAGCCACCCTATTTAAGTCAAATGAGAGACTACCAAAGATTTTTCATTTACTATGTTAAACAACTTTGCCTGTTAAGTTTGATATGCCTTAAAGAAAGATTGCAGCGATAAACTACAGGATGCTTTCTCCAGGTCTACTCTGGCGCCACAATATTTACTTGCAGGTTAATTCGTTTTCAGTTCTATCAGATTGTGGATCAGGAATCTTTTAGATCTAACGAGCAAAATTACGATGACAAAGCTGACTGACCTTGAGCTTTTCCTCTTGTGCGAAGAAAACGTTGTCAAAATCTTCATGTTTCTTTGATTGTGTTTCAACAGCCTCAACTGATTCGATGATTGGTTCTTGACACACAAACGACTAAGAATGAACAAGAGGGGTGCCATGAATAAGGCAAATGAATGTCTCCTCAGATATCATAAAAATGCGCATTGCTCCTTTTAGCTTTAATTCCCTAATCTCTGCTGCCTAACTGCACACCCTGATTTTCCAACATTCTAATCTCTTCTTTGGTTTTCATTGAATTGTGTTCCTTTTTGCCTTGTGTTTCATCTCTTCACTCCTGCTTCTGTTTCTTATGTTTTGAAATAATAAGTTCTAGCTCGCTCAAAATTTCTACTCGCTGTTTCATCGATAAACATTGAAGACTAGGGCAATACAGCAAAGTAGGTGCGTAGGTTTGACGGTTCAGGAAAAGTACAAGTAAATCTCGCTCAATTTCATCAAACCACAAATCATTTCATAAGGTACAAGCTGACTTAGAATGGAAAATGTATTGCACTAAAATATGTAATACACACCGATATCGCTAATGTGCTTGGAAGTGGTTTCTTAAAAATCTCGTAAAGGGGACAGGACAAGTTCATCAAGGCCAATTTCAAGCCCTTTGTTTCATCTTATAAAACGTGGCTTGAAAGAGATGGCCAGTGTTTATCAAAAGCAGGAAAGAGGAAAATTGGACACTTTGCCGAACCGATCTTTGACAGGGTATTCGTTATTTACACTAAACAAACATCGTCTCAAAACATAGACACGCTTTCTTACTGACAGTTGATATACACTTTATGTTAAAATGTTTTGATTTCAGGTATATATGCATGATCTACTATAGCTCATGAGAGCTTTTTTGGTGACCACGCAAAGTTTTCAGCCTGTGGGATAATACAGAACACATTGGAGATAAAAATAGATTGACAGGAGCTGCAACTTACCTCCTGTTTAACAATAACAACATCCATTTGTGCACAATCTCTTTGGAATATTTGAAAGTCCATACATTGCTCATATTCCAATCTTCTCTTCTCTAACAGTTCCATCAATGCTGCTTTCTCTGCATCAAGATTTCCAAGCTGCAAGGTAATCAAAAGTTTAACTCTAAACTTTTATTTCTCAGATCAATTGTGTACTTTAATCGACATCAAGCCACAGTAAAAGGATGCCAACACTACAATGAACATCTGGCTCAGAAATTGTTGGCTGTTATTCAGTGATTAGATCACAACAGTAAACAGCAGTATTTGTTCTCTCGGGAATTTTTCAAGCAGATATTTGTATGATATCATTTACACTTTGAGTTACCTTGCTCAAAAGATGCAGCTTAACGGCAGTCTGTCATGCACTTGATCGTGTGATAGTTCCAATACAAGGAGTAGGAAATTTGAATTCTGAAAGTATAATCTTTCTTCTTTCTAATTACATGCACTTTAAATGCATTAACGAAACCATTGATCATTGAATTGATATTTTCTTAAGTATGACCAATTTCAAATGCAGCATGCTTCAAAAGCAAAATCACCCCCCCCCCCTTTTCTGGCAAAAATTATGAAAGAAATTTTGTCAAATATTTCAGGCCTAGAAGCACGTGAGCTGATGCCTTGAGGAGGGAAAAAGAAAATTTCATCCCCATGAGATGCATTTGTAGATAATGATAAGCTATGCTCTCACAAGGTGGATTTTGGTCTATGTAAATATCCTATCAATTTCCAGCATCTAAAATTGGCCATACTTACGAAAACGTCAATTAATTTAATGAAACATTCAATTAATCCACCCAACCTGGATATCATTGGAAAGAAGATAGATTTTAAATTCTGATGGTATGCCTCAAATTGATTCAAATCTTAATATTTCCTGACGAATCTCGGATGAAAGTGTGTTGGGTTTTTTTTCTGAAATGCCCTGTATAATTTACAGTCGAGGCAAGAGTAGTGTGACCGAGTGAAATAGATTATGCGAATATTAATCGTAAAATAATTCAAGATTGATTTTCAAGAATCAAATAATAACAATAATGTTTTCATTCAAGTTGTGTTTTCCATTGTAATTGTCGATTTTAGGTACTTTGTGTATCAAGCATTAACAATCACCACCTTTTCTTCGATGTCTTCTTTAGCATAATGATCATCATCAACAAGACTCCTGCCAAGGTTTACAGTGTTGTTATAACCATCTTCAGATGCCTCGATGAAACCCTTACATAAAAAAATAATTAAATCAGTTCTGCATTGCACGCAAAATAAAGAAAAAACCAAATCAGATTCAGAACAGACATTTGTTCACTAAGCTACAGTCAACACACCCTGAATAGACATCTCTATAAATCGGACACCTTGCTACAGACTCATTTCAGCTTTGTTCGGATGTTGCATGTTGCATCTGATCTACGATCTCCGAACAAAAATTGCCCTCCAATTTCAATCCAGACTTCCGAGATGTTGGGCCGATTACTTACCATCCGAACTCAGATGAAAAACAAACCTTCCGAACGTGTCAAATTGGATGCCAAGCTTAGGATGCGATTTCTGAACGTTTGTATCCGAACGGGGTACAACAGATTCGGATGCGAAATCCGAAGTCGGAACGAGATGCAAATGAGCCTTGAGTTTTCGTCCCAATTGAGATATTTCAATTACAGTTCTATCTGTAATAAGTGTGGATCTTGGTTGAAGCAGACACAATCGGTTGGTCCTGGAACAGCTGACTGCAGAAAACTATAAAGGAACAAATAAACAACTTGACAAATCGCATATCTTTCTGATTAAGTGATTATCAGTTTCTTCTTGATAGGCCACAACAACAGAGAGACAAAGTTTTGTTCCAAAACACTCCCCAGACTTTCTGAAAACACAGGAAGGGATCTTTCTTAAAACTCAAATTGTCAAGGATACTCTTGAGTACCGAATAATCGCCCCCCCCCCCGTAATTCATTTGAAAAATGTTCCAACTCCTACTTTATTCCAGCTCCCTTTTATCATGAAATGATAGTGATCATAATTTTGGAATAAATTATATAACAGGTATGTGTTGAACTACGAAAACAATCTCCAAATTTTCAAAAGCATCCGCGATTGTTCCAGCTCCCAAATCATTATCATACTGAAGTATCAACACTCCCTGATTATTCTAACCCCCCCCCCCTCCGTTTATTCGGCGCATGAGACTAACCATAATGGGCGTCACTCTGTTATTGAGGCCAGCAGCAATCTGTCCTTTTCCAAGTCTCCTTATCTACCTGTCTGATTACCAGCCAAATGACCTACCCTGTGTTCCTGATGTCTCTCTAATAATGCTTTTGCCCCAGCCACATCTTTAGCCAATTCATCTGATGTGATCAACACTTGCATCTCGTTGATGAATGATATGTAGTCCCTTGAAATAGAAATATGTTTGTTTTAGTGGTTCTTTATTTTGAAAGCATGTAAGCTCCTAAGGAAGCTTGCAACCAAATAATCGAATTTGCAGATTACCATGTTTAGTTCTAAACCTACAAGCCCACCTGCGTAATTACTGCATTTGGTTGCAGGCTACCTTCGCTTGTATCTTCATGTTCGGCTTGTATTTTATAATTCCTTTTTCTGTAATAGTTATATGTAGTTTTATGTAGCTCTTTAGTTACTTTAGAATGGCCGTAGGGTAGACATAGTATTTCGCTCCCTGTGGCATCGTCTTTGTAGTATTGTAACGTTGTTTGTAGCTATTGTGAAAGGTAATAATGTTAGTAACATTTTGAATCGAGCATAGAAAAAAAATAGTAATACTTTTTATTACTGCCGTGCTTTGAATATCTTACAGGTGAGCCAAAGTTCTGCTTGTAAAAAATCACTACGAACCTTTTTACTTCATTCATGGACACTAGATGACAAAACGAGTGATCTGAATGGCCTAAACGCTATGAATGGCCTAAACTATTCTCACCGTGATTCGACTAAGTAGTTAACTCATTCTACAGTTAACTTGTGTTATTCTTTGCTGTTTCTTAATTTTGTAATTGCTGTCTGGATCGCATATTCCAAGCCGACACAATCAGCACACAACTCAATTTCCTTTTTCGACCGGTGACCGCCATTTCGCATCAATGGTTTGCTGAACGAATCTTCGCTACTCGGCAAGCAACCTCTCAAAAACACGTAGCTTAGGTGAACTTTATGATGAATCCGGAAAATGCAGCTTTGTTATAAATCTTAGAACGAGAACGAAGGTAAGAAAAGACACGTTGATTTTTGCTTTCGTGATAAAAGACAATCCAGTTATAATCAAGCTACATGATGATGAAAGAAAATTGACAGTCCAGTTCAAAATAAAAAATTAAGGTCACATCCAGAACACGGAAAACTTAGTTTTTATAAAATTATGACATAGCTTAGGCCATTCAAATCACTAAATTTGTCTCCTGGTGCTCATCATGCACCATTTCTACGCCTATCGTTAAAACTTGTTTTTAACCGGCTTGTCAATGATGAAATTATCTTAAAATATTTGCACTCATCATTTAAAGGAAAACGCTGGGTGTTGGGCACAGCATAGCTTGTTTTTCAATTGGTTTCACAAATCATTGAGTAAAAATTCTTACCTGTACTCGGCAAGAAATTTTTGATACAAAAACGAGTCATGTAAATGAGCTCTTCTTTCACCAGCCTGAAACAAAAACACTCATAAAAGATATCTACAGCCTCGCGTAGGCTTTGATTTCTTGGGTCTCTAAAGGCAGGATCTGAAGGAAAAGAACGGCTAATAAAAGAAAACTGTTGTACAAAATTTCTCAGCTCTCACAACGTAGGCTTTCTTACAGCTAAAGATATTATAGTCGTGCCATCAAATGCAGAGTATGGCAAAGTCGTTCCACAATATTATCAGCCATTGTTAAAACTGGATCCAATGAGGAGTAAATTGGCCAGTGCCAAAAATGTCCGAATTTTTGTAAAAAACCAAAGAAAGATTGTAAAGACTTGTCTCGCCACAAATAAGTCGGAAGTTCTAAAAAAGATTGACTAAATTCAACAAAAATTTCTGATACCCAGGAATGAAACAGATACATAAGGACATGTTTATATGAGGAAAACACCTCACCTGCCAGACCCAGGGCTAACAGGTGAAGTAAATTTCAGCCTTTGCTTATAGGAGAGTTTTTACCCCACCTGTCAGCCCCTCGGCTGAGAAGTGAGGTAAAGCCTCTCATTCGTGAAATCAGATTCTTAAATTAACAAATAAGAATCAGCGAATAATTCAATCTAATTCACCAAACCAGTAATGTTTTGCTTATATGAAAAAATATATTTTTCTCACCCACAGCAGGAAAGCAATTATTGTTAGCAAGCTACCACTACCTATGACACTTACATCTCAATATAAACTATTCTAATCACAGCCGTAGGAGAAATTTTGCTCCAATCACGTGAGGTGGGATCTCACTATGTTGGTGGAGTAGCGCTTGTCATATAAATGCAAAATGAAAATAAAAAAGGCTTCTATGGGAAGGTGGAATCTCGCCTGTTAGCTGCGGTATGGCAGATGAGGTATTTTTCCTCATATAAACAGGCTCTAAGAAATGATTGACTGACTTTTAGCACCAATCTTGTGATACCAAATTGTTGGGTAACTGCTCTGGCATGGAGATTTAGCTTCAATTTCATTGTTTCGAAAAGGTAACTGAATGAATTAAAAAATTGAGAAATAGGCGGGCTTACCCTCTTAGAAAGCTGATCCCAATGCTCATTCAATTCAGCCTGCTTTGCAGTGATTGGTTCCTCAAACTCTGGGTGCTTCTCTTTCAACTTTGATCCATCATCATTCAAGCCTTGAACCTACAAAAACAGTAATGTAGAAATGATTATGAGAAACCTACTGTAGGTAAGTCATGTGAAATTTGTCTTGATGGGTTGAGGAACGTTTAAGACATCAAAAAATTTGATAATAAGCCTAATTCACCAACTATATTCTGCAAAATTTCCCATTTTAGCCAATTCACAAAAGCTAATCCCCACAACTTTCACGCTTTTTCTAACTCTTGAAAGTTTCTTCCTGCAAAAGGTTCTTCCTTTAAAGGAACTGACATGAGACCATTATCAAAGTGGTAATTGCCTGAAATAATCAAATTGTGCATAACTCTTTAGAAAAGGTGAAAAGATTTAAAATCGTAAGATTTCATGAATGTTTCAGAACATTTTCTACAAAATAAGATAACTTTCATCAGATGATTTTTATCAAAGGTGTATGAAATATTCACGTACTACTATGCCTCTTGGAGACAACACAAAACATTCCAAAATTTACCATATTTGAAAGAGCAGCAAGATCTCTTTCAAGAACTTCATGCTTCCTCTCTAAGGCAGTCACACCAGCAAGATCCTTTCCAACATCATCTGTTGATAATTTTGCTTGTTTTTCAGTGATCCAACCAATAGTTTCATCAGCTTCACGATAAAAATGATGGATCTCATAAGCAGTGTTCAGGTCTTCTTTTCTCTTCTGGGAAGTAGCTTGTAGACTGCTCCACGCATCATTCAGCTCTTGCTGTTTCTCGTGGATAACATCAATATCTGGGTGGCTGTCATCCTCAAGCTGAGTTACAGTTTCATTTGCTTCTGTAATTCTGGAATCATTTGCTGCAATCTCCTTTTGAAAATCATCAAATTTCTTTTGCACAACTTCAACATGTTCAAGGTCTCTGAGCTGCTCTTGAGTTTTGCATAAATTTTCCTGAAAAAGACAATCATATTTGCCTTCATTGAATAACCCCCACCATCACCTTACTTTACACATTGTCTATGCACAGTACAGTAGAACAGGAAAGACAAAACCAAGTTTGGTTTGAAAGGTAAGTCCTCTTTCCTCGTTTGACTTGTCCCTACCTTATTTATCCACTCAAAACTTAGGCCTTGGGTCCACTTACATGTATGACAATTTCATTTTTTCAAAGTATCCTTTGAAGATTGAGGGTAGTTTCTCTTTATACTAGTGCACATTTTGAATCAATGTTTCATCAACAAATCTAAAACTTGCAATGGCCTAGTTTCTTTGAAAGTTTCTCTTGAATTTTCAAATAAGAAAAAACAATCTGATTATGAGATATTGAAGATTTCAGAAAATTGCAACAGAGAATAGAACCATTTCACAATTACATTCCCTTTGAGGTGAAAGATGTGATTCCCTGTGCAGCGAGAAATCTACATTCTATCATTATGTTGCAACTACACGTATAAAACAATTTCATGCGTTGCTGAGAGCAATGCACACTTTTGAGATTTCAATCCAAATTAAATTGAGGCAAGTGATAAGAATTTCAAGAGAACTGTTGTCATTGTGAAAGGGGTCTATTATGGCAAAATAGCACAAGTTTCTTGGAGTCATTCAGTACAAAGAAATACTAGGTTATCAAATTTCCCCCACATCTTTAAAGATTTTGAACCTATGCTTTTTCAGAGTACATCAGTTCTTGTATCAACAATCTACCTTTTCAGAAATTTGAATTGACCAGGGCATGAGAACCCACCTGACCTTGTGACCAGGCAGTCTCAGGAAATTGTTAATTAATTAACATCTGTGTTACATTTCTTTGTGCTTTCCTATCTTCAACGAATTTAAGACCTTCGAACAAAAAAACTTTCAGCCATCACAAGATTTTTGAAAATTAAACATTTGGGCAAAATTTTGTCTGAAAGTTTGATCATCCAAAAGTTTTCAATTTTAATGTATACAACAAGAGTTATTATCTTGTAAGCAACAAGCAACAAATCAATGAAAAAATTTCTTCATACCTTTTCTGTAATCCAGGAAATGATCTCATCAACTTCCATGACAAAAATGACTCTTCTTTGAGTGAAAATGAGCATTCTTTGTTTCTCAGCTGACTTTTCCAGCAGTAACTCCCAAAGACGATGGAGTTCATCAATTCTCTCCTACCGACAAACAGAATGTATAGACAGTAAATCTCACATGTGGAATTCCTTTGCACTTCAAGGCACTTACTGTAGTCCATATAAATACATGAACATCAACACTATCCTGAATTTTGCTTGACAAACTGGCTGATGGCTCCTTTGTTATCACACAACAGTGGCAACATCAACAGCAATGCAGAACACAGATTTCTTAATCCCTGCATAATGCTGGGAATGTAGTTAGTTGACTTAAGTGATAAAAGGAGCACTTTTCTTTCACGACTGAAAAGAAGTCATCAGCGGGCTTGCGGACTACAGCTTGTCTTTGAAGTATTTTTACATTGTATAATGAAAATATTCACTGAAATGTGACATAAAAAATCTATTTTACATGCCAGAGGTGAGTAAAAACAGCTTCACCTTCCATATCAAGCATCTTATCTTACCAGCTATATACTTTCTTTTTTCTGAAACAAATTTCTACATCAAAGGTAGACATTTTGCTCTTGATACTCAACTAAAGAAAGTAAAACTTTGGTAACTACTGATGCATGAGTTTGCCCCAGCAAGCATGCTGTCAAGGCTAACAACCACCCACTTTGACATTTTTATAACTATCAGTAACTATTCAATCAATTTCCAAATTCCCATATCATCGCAAAAAGCTTTTTCTGTGTCCATCCATGCCGAGTCATTAGATAATTTGATCAATGTTTTTGTATCCTTTCTGGTGCTTTTGGAAACAAAAATTTTAAGAAACTTGCTTCAGCTCTGAAACCTGAAAGCAAAAAAAATTTGCAAAAGATCCTACAATCTAATTCAGGCTTTTTGCTAAATGGCTAAGTCATAAAATTTCAAAATTGTAGTGTACAAAATATGCAAAAAGGGTTGGCTTTTTAGTGCAACCTGCATAGTATATAATTGCTACTAAAAGGGATTTTGAAAGTTTATATACCTGAACATAATCTGATTTTTCATGGCCATCATTGATCATTGCCAGTCCACTTTCATCAATTCCATCAAGCATGTATTTATTGGCTTGGATTTCCGCTTCAAATGCAGCATGTTTCTGAAGTTTCACCTTTGAAAATAAGGCAAAATATCTTGTCTGGAAAATGCATCTTTTGTCTGTTACAAATTACATGTCACACAAAAATATCAACAAATGATAATTTATTGAGTGCCCATTGAGTGGTTTTGCAAGGAATAACTTTAAGAGAGTTTGTTGAAGATCTACTGTAAAGATGTTATTGTTTAGAACAATGATAAAAAAATTGTTTCTGCTCCAACAGGTAGTTGAGCAAAGTTTTACTTGATATTCTTTAGCAGCTTTTTTCATGAATCAGTTTTGAGTAGTTGCTGATGTGATGGTTGTTCTTTTTGTACAAAGAAGCAAACGTTTCTTGTTGTAAGTCTAGAACAGAGCCTGCTTCTCTGGGAAGAACTCTGAGGCACTATGGGGAAGGTGGTGTCTTGGTTGATTACCTTTGTCCCTTATTTCCCTGTGCTCAGCTCTTTGACTTGATGATGTTGCTGTGGTCAACAGACAGTCTGTGATTTCAGCTGCATTTCACTTCGGACGAGTGACGATTTAGCATTGGCAGTAGTTTGATCATGATTTGCGTATATACAGTATGTATAAAACACCATCATCTGTTTCACAGTTTCATTATGAGTTCCACCTGGTGACGGTGAAGTGACAATGCGGATTTTAGTGCCAAACACTGGGATAGCAGGACGTAAGCATTAATCAAGTCTGTGACCCCTTCTATGTCATGACACTTTTGGTGGGGTCCTAATGGGTATCAACCCCACTCTGGACTGTTCTGGCTGCAAAGTCAGAGGATTACACCATTGTGCCACAACACCTTCAAATAGTTGAGTGCAATTTACTGCAGGGATACAAGGGACTTTGCAAATCAGTCTGGCCAGACTGGAAAGTTTGCCTTGCGTGGCTGATTTCTCCGCCGCACACTTTAAATTTCTGCCGCGGTTCCAGCCACAAAATTATTGTAAAACAACAAAAGGAAACAATAGAAATTTCCAATCGGGCAGTCTGGGTGGTGTCCTAGTTAAACAGTTGGTGTAACAGCTGGCAAAATGGTTTGCGCCATCCCATGTTAATTCAGTGGTCTGCGATGCAACTGTGCAGCTTTAAAGATGAACATTAAGTCTGCTATTAATTTGGCATGGTCATAACCGACCAACGCCCAAGAATTAAGATCTGAGCACAGCTGCTCACATCAACTGTTCTGTGGAGTAAAATTCTTTACATCTATGAAGAAAGACAAAGTTCATTTTTTGCCCACGTTTCCAGCTGCAAGTGCTGAACTGCAAGTGAAATAAAATATTTATCTTAAATTTTTTTCCTAAATTCCACAGAAACTTGATCTCTTTGCTAGTTCATGCTGAGAAATATCCATTAAAGAGAGCAACTCAAAGCTATGATTTAGTCAAACTGCATAAATTTAGAAAGAAAACACAACGACTGGAAAGAGTCTTGGAAGCAACTATTTAGCTAGCCACATACAAAACTTTCTTTCTAAAAAAATGCATGGGGACTGGGACTGTGAACTTGTTTTATCAATTGATATGCAATTTCATATTCCGATTTAATAGGTTCTGGTACCTCCCCTTTCTCCCATAAAAATACAGCACCGTATCAGAGGACCGTCTGGCTCTCAAAAACACTTTAAGTCGGCTGCCCGGCTGTCTCCGCGCGTGCCAAGTGCAAGCTTCTCAGCTGCATGCAGATCTCTCATAAAATAGATCTTCATTTTTGGCAAATCAAAGAGATCAATTTGAGTAAAAATTCTAATGGCATGTGTAATCAATACATGACAACATACCTGCAAATTTGTTGGGTCTTTATACGACTCTTCTGAAGCAATTTGGAGCCTTTCGCGGATCCAAGCTTCGACCTCATCAGCATCTCTCTTGAATTGAAAGTACCTTCTTGCATCTTCAAGACGCTTCCTCCTTTTGACAGTTGCACTTTTAAAATCATTGTACCTTTTAAGGACTTCTTCACGACGATTTTGGATGTCTTCGACAGTCTCTAAGAGCTTTATGTCTCTGTCTGAAACAGCGAGTTTGATAGGCCGGTATTCCTCTGCCGCCATCTTGGTTGAAGATCAAAATAGCTTCGAGGCTTTGTGAAACTTGATCATTTTGGTACCGCCCCTGTCTATCTACGTGCGCACTTATAATTGCGACTCTCATTGAATTGAATAAATGCTCTTGTCATGAATGTAGTCTTTGCCAATCCAAGAGTGAAACGCAGTTCTAGGCAGATGTAGTAAGTATACTGGTGTTTTAAAATAACCACAAGTTGTGGGTGCAGGGACCCCAGAGACAGATATTTCTCAAACAAACATTTTGAGCTTCCAAAAATCTCGCAATCCTTTCAACGATTTTTGATATTTTCAAAATTTTTCGGGATTGTCAGATAATCTCATCGATTAACATTAGTTTACTTTCTACACTTGTATATAGTAAGCTAGCTTTTATGTACATAAATCGATGTAAAATAAGTTGAAGAATCTATCTGCCGCAGATACTTCAGAAGTGCAAGAGCTTTCCAGCCGATTTTGAGATTTCAAAATATTATCGACAAATATTTTTGAGAATGTGAATCATCTGCTGTCGGTGCAATCTGCGGTTCCTGAGATTTTCGAATCTCTACAACGCATTTCTATGGAAATTGCTAAGATTTTGCAAATGCTCACCAAGGTACTCGTAATTTTTACTAGCTTTTTTCCAATTACTTGTGGCACCAGCACGAAAATGAAGAAATTTGGGGCTGCACACAGAAGAAGTTCCCTCAACCTGTGAACAAAAGAAGCCGCTAAAGTTGCCCAGGAACCAATACGCGAACTGTCGCCTTGTGCATGCAAAGGCGAATCTAAATCTAAAGCCTGTCAGATGTGTTTGACTCAGGTGCCGATTAGTAATTGTTTCATTCAAGCCCTGCACATCTCAAGGAGGTACATACTCTCAATTTCAATACGGGTGGGGGTCCATGCAATTTCTGTGGTGAACCCGAACTATAGATGTTTTGGAAACCTCAAATATTGTAATTTATTTCTGGGACCGCTGTGCAGGGCGACATTTATTGCCAAAATATTGAAATTTTGTCTCTTGCTGTTCAAAAGACCCCAAATATTGACCTAACTTGAGGTGTGGTACCCAAACATTGGCACATAATCCCCGTACCAAAAGCTAATGAGTACCTCCTCTGGACTATGCTTTCTGCTCGGCTTCTGAATAAACACAACATATCTTTTTTCTGTTCTCCATTTTCCTTCTAAAATTTATCCTTTGTTATAAACTGATTTCTTTTGAAACCATCTTCAGTGTGCACAAGCACAAGGCAACAGTTGACCATACTGGTTTCAGGGCAACTTCGAGGCTTTGTTTTTAATTACTAATTGAGAGAATTTCTTCTGCCTGCAGTTGATAGACTTTGAATAGCATTGTCAATAAAAAGATCTGTCCTTCAATGGACGTTTAGCTATTCTGAGAACGAATGTGGATCGAACGATGTTTCATTAGATTTTGTAGAATTTTCGAATGTGCACAATTGCGATCGAAGCTCTAACGCCACTCAATCGAACGTCGCGTATAAAAATGTATAAAAATATCGCTCGATCCAGGCTCTTTTGTAGAATAGCTAAAAGGTCTACTTTAAGGCTACTGTTCAACCAGCATGCTTTGCTGGCGCCATCTCTTGGCTGGCCTTTGTTGCATGAAAATGGAAACAACAAAGGCCAACCAAGAGGCGACACATGCAAGCTACGCTGGTTGAATAAGAACGTTCAAACGCTTTGAGTCCTTATAAATAGCGTGGTCATGGCCAATATTGACAATACCTTCGAACATTCCTCAAAAGAGACTTTCACGGAAGACAAAATTCAAGAAAGACAAAACTCTTCATTGATATGCATCATCCTTTCACGAAACAAGAAAAACAAAAATTGTAATGCCAGGGGCAAAATAATGTCATAAGCGAGTCACTTGCTGTGCATGACCAAATGCAGTCATCTGTCATCCTGTTGAAACTGCTTGTCCTTTGATAAACTGAACTCTCCAATGTGAATTCCAAGAATGATAATGTCTAGCGCCTAAATATTGCCTTCTGCTTGGAGGTTTATAATCATTACGAGGAGAAAGTCCTCTGATAGTTGAATGTGCAAAGGTTGGTGCAAAATTGATCTGTTATGCCAAAAAATTTAGAGAAGAAAGATATCTGGAATAATATTGCAGATATCCAAATAGAACTATTACAGTCAAAGCGGAAGAAGCGTAACGAAACAGATTCAAAGATTATTTGAAAATTAATTTTAATGATTAGATGACTATTCGAATATAGCTTTTGGTATCTGGCTCCATTTAATTCAAACATTATTTCCATTCGGTGAAGCGTAGGGGATTGCAATACAAGTTCATTCCTTTTGAAACTACAAGGAACAAAAATATTCAAGGCTTTTGTCATGCAAAGAAAACAAAGTTCAATGAAGATACCATTCTGGTTTGAATATTGAAAACAAAGGTGGTACACTTCTTGCACTTTGACTGTAACATGAAGTATTCTTTAGTTGAAAATCTTAGTTGCCTTCTGGGTATGTTTATACATGGAACCGCTTATAAGAAACTCTGATTCTTTTATCACCATAGATTAAGAAACTCTAACATGTTTATAAATTTATTCTCACTTGCTCCCTGAATTTATTCTCTTGGGAAGATCAAGTCTTGTCTAAGCACTGGAAAGACTTCAAAGAACCTTGGTTTTGAAATGCTCATGAGGGCCAAGATAGAAAAATTTGTGACAGGTCGAAATTCTTAGTTTCTTATAAATATTCCAGAAAAATTCAAGTCGACCTTCTACCCAAATTGTGAATGGGATAAGCTTGAGCCTGAACTGAGACTTGCATCTTCTATTGCTGTTTTTAAGAAGAAATTCTTGTCAAAAAATCCGTCCCCCTGCAAAATCTGTTTATGGAATTGACCATCCAAAAGGCCCATCTTACTCAACTTGGAGTTCGTCTCAGCAAGTCAAATTTCCACAAATTCAAGCATAATTTAGGGATACCGTAAATCCAATGTGCCCAACAAGTGATGGCAATGAGGATACGGAGCACTTTTTGTTGCTCTAGCCTTCAAGATCTCGCTGTAATAGTTGAATTATTGCAACCACTTGTGCAAATCACAGACCTTTCAATTGGTGTGTTGACACAACCTTCAATATATGGTGATCAAGACCTTTCTTGTGACCTGAACAAAGTTATACTCGAACTGACCTTATGTTTCATTCACAAAACTGGTCGCTTTAACTAAGATCTTAAGAACGATCACAAAAATATCACAGGCAGAAGGAAATACGCCTTCTTAATCCGCTGCTGGTAAATTTGTCTCTGGTAAATTTCCAGTAGTCATTCTCTTTGCATCTGCAAACACTGCTCTGCAAACACTGGTCAGCATTGCAAATTTTGCAATCACTGGCAAAACAAGCTTTTCAAAAAACTTTGAATTTCTTGAATAACATTAAAAAATGAATGTGCTGATTTGCAATTGACAAAGCCTTATAAAGAGAGAAAATTTCCTGAATTTAGGAATGAAGAAGGGTTTCAAAAGGTAAAAATATTGAACTGTAACATTCTAACACAAACAGTCACCCATCAATAAAGTTAAGAACATTCTCCTCACTAACAATGTTATGGTAGGACAGACTCTAGCAAATAAAACCAATTTTTTCCTCAATGTTTAAGATCACTATGATACAAGTTAGAGATAATAATAAAGAAACAAAGTTTGAATAGCTGTAGAAAATAAGTTAGGACTTATCTCCTTCTTGCTTAGCTAGCCTGCCAAGGTTGACTGGTTCTTGATCTAGTTCATAGCCTCTATTGCTGACTATCCTAGTCCCTTCAGCTAATTGCAGTTAATACTTCTTAGTGCTGGTAAAATACATCTATTCCTGCCTGTACCTTCTTGTCTGTTAGTATTTCTGCTTTAGAATTGATCATGTAAACACCTAAGCCACTTAGCCACCTAAGCCACCTACAGTAAGCCACCTAGTAAAGAATATAAAAGAAAGTGTCACTTGCTAGGGAATAAATAGTAATAGTACATAATCATATATGATATGATATACTGTGCTAGATCAAAAAGTTTCCCATGCATCAACTGTTCAACAGGATGCAAGTTACATATGAACAATCTAAAAGCTGGAAAGATGATAAATATTGTCACATAATGCGAAAAGAGCAAATTGCTGAATGCTAAAATGAACATGATGGGTGACCTCCAATCAAACAGAGGCCAGATTGCTAACTTTGCGTTCTTTAAATAAACAATATCTCTTGGTGGCTTCCCAAAGCCATCAAAAAGTGACTGTTAAGTCTCCCTTTGCCTTGTTTCCTTGTCAGTGTAGTAAATACTGTAGTCTGTCTTCAAAAGAACATCTTCATTTTTGAAAACAGCTGCAAAGTCAGTATAATGTTGCCTATCAAAAAACTTGCAATTTCACTGTTCTGACAAAATTTTGAGATGGGGCCATTTCAGTAAAACATTTCAGTTGGCTCCAGATAAGTTGGGCACTTGGCTTGTTCCTGTAAAACAGTGATCACAGGAAGCTATTGCGAGTTGAACATTCATTTCAATATGAAATGTAAGCCTGAGATTTACATGTGTTTGTGACTAAAAAATTGGGGCACAAAATCTCACAGAGAACAGAAAAGCTGGCAGTCTGATGCAAGAGCCATAAAGAAAATTTTAAGCAATTTTTGTAAAGCAGAGCTGTTTGGAGGAATTCTGAAGTAACATGGAAAAACTCAAAGATTCAGTTCACCCATAAAATTATTGTGAACTTGATATCCTCCATCAATGTTAGGATAAGAAACTGCTTGGATTCTGCGAAAACACTCCTTTCCAAAGATTAGATTTTCTCATGTTTTCTAATGATTCAGAATTGTTCTCTTATTTGTGGCTTGATTCTTTACGCTGTTATGTTTGAATTTTCAAAGTTTTTGTGATAATTCAAAATGTTTCTGTTTCCACCGAAAAAGGAGAAATCCTTGTTGCTCACTAGCTGTTGAATACCTTTCCATTGGTAGACACTTCATTGAAAGTTTAGAGTCAGTAATTTTTAAAAACACAGCTGTGATCCACAAAAATCACTGGATCCCCAAATTGGGAAAATTGCACCCCTCTCTTAAGATCTTAAGAATAATCCACATGGGGGGGGGGTGTTTTCCACCCCCTCGAGGTTTTTCTTGCCGTGTTTTTCAAAGACATCAACTATGTCCCCCAAACCTACCTGACTTTTACTAATTATCTATTTGCCACATTTTGACCAAAAAATTTTCAAACAATAGAGCTCACAGGTCACGTGACATGCCCATATTTGGAAGCAGGTAGCAAACAAATCATTGTTTTTGATGATTTCAATGGAAAGCTTTGATCATATTATGAAGTATTATACACCAAATGAATCAGTAAACGAAGAGCTTTAATTTGATAACAGGATTTCTGGAATTTGATGACATCAGCGTTTTTTGATGTCATAATAGCCGCTATTTGGGCTAATTAGCAAATTTTTTAATTCTTTCAAAATTTTTCAATTGAGAAAACTCCAATGATCCGTTTGTAATGGGGTATAACCACTTTGCAGCTTATTTTTGTCTATTTTTACAGAGAACAAATTAATTGCACAAATGACGTCATACAAATTGGCTAATTTCTGCCAAAATATCACTCTAAAATCATTAATTTCTATGAAATTATATTTTAACATCAAATTTGTGGCTAAAGTGAACCAAAAACTGCAAAATGTTCATGTCAAACCTTCTTTAAATTCAAATTTAACTTGGAAGCCTGATTTTCACTGACTTTCAACGTCATGACGTCACTGTGACATCATAAGGTGTGGCAGCCACACCCAAATTGCGCTACAAGCTAGAAATGACTTGATCTGTAACTGTGCCAAGTTGTATTGGATTCTGAGGAGTCTAAGGTAGTTTTCAGAGGGGGGGGGGGGGTGGAAAGAACCCCCCCCATAAATGGTAGCTCGAAAAAAGCCCATATGGATTAGGGTTAAGAATGGGCACCACTGTGGACTCCTCCATTCTAAAATACATACCAATTAATATGGACGATATCTTCCTCCCCTTCCACCGCGTGCTCCTCCTTGTCCACCAAATGGTTGCTGATATGACTGATCGTACCCATATGAGCCTCCTCCATAGTTTCCATAATTATTGAAAGCAGCCGCATAGTCATTTCCATAACCTCCTGCTCCATACATTCCACCTTGGAAACCACCTCCAGCTCCATATCCACCACCGTTACCAACACCACCCCAATATCCGCCACCTTGGTTGCCACCTCTGTCACCACCATATCCACCACCACCACGTCCACCCCTTCCACCACCTCTTCCACCTCCACGGCCACCACCTCGTCCACCACCACCACCACCACCTACAAAAGAGATGATAAAACAAATCAAGATCTTGCAAAAGCAGCATGCCCTTAAGTATGTGTGTCAAAATACATACTTTATATCCCTTCTCCCTTTTCCGTTCCTCCAACATATCTTTCCAAGCTGTTTGTAAAGAAGTCAGCGCTTAACACAATGAGACTCAGAAATACCGAAGCTGACTTGCGTGTTCCTCTCTTCAAAACGGCAAATGGGCAGAAGTCAATATCATTTCGTGGGCCTAAGCTGTGGAATCAATTAAGCTCTGATGTCAGACTTGCACCCTCCCTTTCTACCTTCAAAAGGAGGCTTAAAGACGTAGTAGAGGGTTAAAGATCTTTTTTATGTACATTCATTTGATTTTTTTCTTTTTTTTTCGTTTTTGTAAACACAATTGTAAATTAATTAGGATTAGGTTTTAAATTTGTAAATTATATGTATTTTTGCACGGCCCCCTGTAAAGCAATCAATGCAGATTGACGGGGCTACCGTGGATAAAAAATAAAAAATGAAAATAAAAAAAAAAACAGTGTAAGCCAGTGTACCCCATGTATGCTATCTTTCTGTTGTGTAAAAAGGATGGAGAAAATAGAAAGGCTGCTCATTTTGTACGCAACCATCGTATTTTGATGAATAGAGCAATCAAAAAGAACATTACCAACAAATATTTAGAATAAAATCTTTACTAGCTTTTTTGTATCAAAAAAGTTTGTAGCTGGTTGGGATAGATGAACTCCCTTCTCAAAACTCTGGAAAGGAAGGCAGTCCTTATTCCAAGAACAAGATCTTGAAAGCTTTCATTGCCAATCAGTGAAACAAAGCGCAAACACAAGAATGTTTCATGGGGGCAATCAACCTTTGCCATCTCATCTACATGGGTGATAAGATACCCTGGTTGAAATTCCCTTATGAAAAGGCCTGTTGGCTTGCTACCAGGAAGGAAGGAAGGAAATTTTTTAGCTCTGTCAGGGGGTTCATATTCTGGAAATTAAATTGGCCACTTTCAGACAAAAATTTGCCTCAAGTCTGGCACAAATTAATTCTTCCGACTAATATTTTTTGGTAAATATATGAGATTTTTTATTACCTTGACCCCTCTCTTCGCATTTCTTTATTTCAATCTTCTTTCCAGAAACTGTTGGTTTGGGATCTGAGATTATCACAACATCAGCCATATCTTCACTGCTTAGTTCAAGAAAGCCAAAGCCTCTACACTCATTTGTCTCCTTGTTTCTAATCAATTCACATTTTTCTACTGTACCATGGCCTTCATAAGTTTCATGCAGATAGTTAATGATTTCGTCTTCTGTGATGTTGGATGGGAGTCCACCAATGAAGAGTTTCTTTGTACGTTGATGTGCTGTTGCTGTGTTGTCCTCTCTTGGAATTGCTCTCTTCACCTCTACAGTGCGCTCATCGATTATGTGAGGTCTGCCGTCAAGGGCTCCTTTGACCGCAAGTGAGGAATCATATGTAACAAAGCCAAATCCTTTCGACTGTTGACTTACTTTATCTTTGATGATAACTAAATCTACAATGGTGCCAAATTGTTCAAAATGTTGTCTGAATGTCTCATCGGTTGTGCTTCTATCCAAACCGCCAACAAATAGCTTCCTTAGAGCCTCCTTTTCGGTATAATTTCCGTTTTCCTGTGACATCTTCACTGGTCCTACCCTGCAAGTAATAATCACATTAAAAGCAAACTGTCGTGGTTGTGATGGGCTAGTTGTGATGCTTAAATCAATAACAAAGCTCTGGCCTTTGAGTAATTACCATGGCTTTATGCTTTTGGATCATGCTTTTTTCCAGAACAAAGGGAATCATTACTGATCCTTGCCTAATTCTTTTCTTCTTTATTGTCTTGTTTACCCAATCAGTACCACGACAGTGTGCCCAGGTAACTCTGCTTTCCACTATGGTAGGCCGCAAGTTGCATTTTTGCAAAGCCACTGTTTTCAGAGCAGAGTGGTTTTCCAATATGTTAACTTGCTCCTCACAAACAGGGCCGAAGCCAATGGGGGGCTGGGGGGGGGGGGGGGGGGCGGAGCGCCCCCCCAGCAGACCATTTGTCGGAAAATTTTGCTCTCTTGTTGGAATTTTTGTGTTTTAAATAACTAGTTTTGAAAGATTTTGAGGAGAAATAATGGAGAAAAACATGAATTTTTTAGTGTTAAAACATAAATTCCATCAGAAATTATTGAATTTATGGCATATTTTTTATTGACATTGACGAATTGTGTTGATTTCAACGTTGAATTGCGAAATGTGGCCAAATTTTAGTTACCATGGAGTTAGATCGGTACAACTGTTGTTGTTGCTGTTGTTGTTGATGGTTTTTGCGTCGGAAAATTTTGGATTTTCGCCCCCCTACGCAGGCATAGCTGGTATCGGCCCTGCTCACAAAGGTGCCTACTCATAAGAGTAAAAAGCAGAGCTACCTGAACCTGAAGCCTGGTTTGCACTACTCTCGAGTACCAAATAAACAGGGTGAGAATAATCAGGGGGTTGGAAATGTTTTGATATAACATTTATCGGGGGTTGGAACAATCAGAGGGGGGATGGGGGAGTTTGGAGAAATTGAAAATGGTCATTTTTTAGCCAAACACATATTATGTGAACAGTAATGTTACTGATACATTTACCTAGGAACTTTGGTTCTGTTGAATGCACTTTTTGAGGCTTTTCTTGTATTTATTCAGGAATTATGTTTACATCCATTTCATTTTTCCAAAAAAATCAATTAAAGGTTGGAATAAAACAAACTTTTCCGGCTATCTGATTGGCTTACGGAAAAGTGACATTGCTAAAGTAGAAATCCATTCAAATTTCAAACAGATTTGTGCTTGCGAACAAAAGAAGATCTTTGCGAGAGGAATTTTTTGTCACTGCTGAAACTGAGGTTTCTTTCACTGATCATTTTATGGTCTACTGTATTGGAAAATTCAATGGGGCAGTTTAAAAAGACCATTACACATGTTTGCTTTTCCTGTTTATTTTTTGTCTTTATTGTTACAACAGCTTCCATCTAATTGGAAAAGCGGCTCTGTTCACCAGAGCAGCAGATGGTAAACAAACTGAAGTTGTTTCTGCTTTCAATATGTGCAACTTGTCAGCAGATAAGATAAGAAATAGATGCGTGTTTCATTTTACTTCTTTGCAGAACAAGGGCAGATTCTGTAATACATTAGCAACAGTTGCTTTATTCTACCTTTTGAAGTTATGAGGTGCAAACAGTGGAAGTCTTTTGTTGTTGGAGATGTTGCAGTTTTGGGGCTAAAGTCTTGTTCTGTGTAAAACCCGGTGTGGAAAGTTGGTTTTTGTTACGCAAAAGGTTTATGCCACATCAACTGTCTTAAGAAAATAGACCTATTGTTCTACCATTGATCTTGATGTTGCTCTACACCAAAGATATTTGGCGGCGTAACATACATGTTTTCCAGCATGGTGTATAACATTTAGTATAAATATATACATAAAACAGCATAAAAGGACCAGTTTTTATATTCATAACTATTTTCATTTTGAATTTAAAGCCACATAAAGAATTTGAAGTTATAAGGGCTTTGACCACGAAATCAAAGTTTAGACAACAAACTTTGATTTCATAGTCAAAGCCCTTATGATTTCTAATTCTTTATATCACCATCATGATTTCCAATGATCTCAGATATGAATCTCAAAACTTGTATGAGCACTAAACTTTGTATGCAGAACGAGGTTTGAGCCTCAAAAATGCCAAATCTCAAGCAACAAAAGATTCTAGTGCTGCTTTGAGTGCTACAAAATGGAACTGAAACCCCCAAAATCCTGCATCTTACATGTCTGATGTTTCTGACTCAGAACGTAGTATCACCAAGTTTTACCACTACCTACTGAGAAGCTGCACACTGTTATTTACTAAGGAGATTCCTAGATTCAAAAACTTCTGGTGTCTCTCACAAAATTGACGTCACTTTTCAAAGGCAGCCAAAACCCCCATCGCACACCTTGTAGGGTTTTTGGTAGGGTTTTTGGTAGGGTTCAGTTAGGATCAGTATGGCAACAGGTGTGCGATTCTACGATGGCGCCACTAACTTGGCCAAACTTCTACGAGGAAGTTGGTTCCTCTCGGGTCTAAACTGATTTGACGGTTACACAGACCACATAGTACCAATCTTATAATATGGCAATCCTCAGTTTGATATGACTTGTTCTGATCGGGCAGGTTCAATCAAACAAGATAGTACATTCAAGGTCACAGTCGACGAAATACCCTAGCACAGCACATGCAGATAATGGCGTAGCGTGGAAATGCTCTTAGGCCGTCGGGAGAACATGCACTAAAACTACTCAAATCTAAGAAATACGGAACGTACTGGAGCTGAAAAGTGCTCATAGTTTATCTTAGAGTTATTAGCTTTATCTGAGTTCATTTTTGAGTCAGTCAGAATACAGAAATACAATAATATCTTTACCTTTTTGCGCAACGTCTTTTGCCTTTACTTCAGCCGGCAGACGAAGTTCTTGAAGAGAAAGTTCTTTCGACCACCACGCTGCCTTTGCTGAATGGGGATAAAAGTAAGCTAATCTGATTGGCTCATGATAACAATGAACTTCATTTTCATTGGATGCTTTGAACAATTATTGCTAAGAAGTCAAGCTGTCATTGGTCGACTGACTTTGATAATTGGTCCCATAATCCTTTGGGGGTAAGAAATGATGAAAGTGAAAGTGTGCTTCTTGCACATAGTGCATTCAACTTTGGTTTTGAATAAATGAACCCTGTTAGTCACGCACGGAGTCTGTGAGTACGATCCCTTTGGTACGAACTTTATTTCTTTTTCGCACCAACTGCAACTTCGGAAGCCTGTAACTCCGTGACAAAATCAACACATTAGCAAGAATCGTGAGAACCAAAATTAATCTGATTGCAAGAGCCAAAATTAATCTGACATTTACGGAATAGGTTTAACTTTATCCTTCGTTTTAATATTCAATCAAAAGTGGAACAAGCTTTTGGTACACCTGCAAGGGCGATAATTCTGGAACAACTTGATCTGATATACAAAGAGCAGAATACTGAAATACTCTCAAAAAATTTATGACATTAACAATCTATTGCAAACCGACTACCTAAAACAATAAATGTACACTAAAATACAGTTAATTTCTTATGCTGAGCTTTAGAATGTATCTTATTTTCAATTGTCTTTCCAGATTTTTCTAGTTCTGAGAGTTCGCTTTCGAGAGCCTTTATACTTGAAGTCAAACGATTAACCATTTCTTGATCCCTGGGGAAAGAAATAAACATCGTAATCACAAAAAATAACTTTGCAAAGGCACACGACAGATAAATAGCGACGGTAAGTAAGAGACGAAAACAAAATATTTGAGTTGGCCTTTTGGATCTGATTATGACGGACTGTGTTTTCAAATGCGTCTGGGAAAATGAGTATTTGAAGAGAAAACGTTTGTCGTCTTGATAAATGCTTGAGGCCTAAGTTAAACGTCGCTCTTCTCATGCGCCGAACCTAATAGTTGAATTAGGCGCATGAGAAGAGCGACGTTTAACTTGATTAAGTTCGGCAGATTGAATTAGGTGCAGCAGAATGTATTTGGAGCGACAGATCCTGTCGCATTATGCGACGCTGGAGCGACGTCAAGTTGAATGTCTGTTTCGTCTTCAACTGAGCCCAACCGTTCGAATAGAGCTCCCTTGTATTTCTGTGTCTTAGTGCGCCTTCGCAAAATTGCAGTTTTAAAACCTATCTTGTGCGAAGGCGCACTAGGACACAGACATACAAGGGAGCTCTGTTCGAACAACTTAAGAGCGGTTGGGTCTACCACGCTCAGTTGAAGACGAAACAGGACAGAAAACAAGACAACAAAGCAAGACACAGGGATCAAAACAAGGTAAACAAATAAATCAATCAAAATATCAGTGTCTTAACACCCTTGGATAGTCATAATTTCTTTCAGGAATTTATGATCAAAACTAGAAGCTTAGTATACCAAAATAAACTAATCTCACAATCATCAGTTTCTCGTTTGATCTGTGAATCAGGCTAATCATGTCAACCTTGCACCCATGTTCCTATGTCTCCGCAATTTTGTTGTCAAAAATGGTAGCATAGGTTTCAAATCTTTAAAAAGCTGGGTGTAAAATTCAATGACCTATTTCTTGAACTGAATGGCTTAAAAGAAACTTTAGCTATTTTACAGTAAATCTGCCGTTGGACTTTTCTCAAATCTTCAATATTTTCAGAATTACAGTGTTTTTCTTCTTTTTCAAGAATTCAAGAAAATTTTCCAAAAAAAAAAACTTAAAACAATCGTAATTTCTAAACCCGTTGACGAAAGATCAAATATTTTTCAAGAAAACCATAGTTTATGGATGCCTACAATATGGTATCAAGCAAAATTCTTTCACTCTTCTGGCTTGTGATTTAGAAATTTGATGACATCACATCATAAAATGAGCTGAAATGTAGAAAAGGCTGTAATTTCGACAAATAATCAAGATTTCTGAAAAGTCCGATGGTAGAATCGTAGAAAAGTGGCTAAAGTTTCTTTCAAGTCATTCAGTTTAAAGTAATAGGTCACTGAATTTTACACCCGCCTTTTTGCGTAGATTTAAAGATTTGGAACCTATGTTCATAAGTGGTCAACCATAAGTAAAAAAATCGCCACACATTTCTTGAAAACATTTCAAATCAAATGAAAGAAACAATAGTTACATTACAGGGTGTTCCAGACAAAAACGCAACAGATTTGAAAAATTCAAATGGAAACTGTTTCATACTCATTATCAAACCATTGTTTTAATTGAAATCTGGAACAATTAGAGTAAATGTTGATATATTTCCAGTAATTTTGGAGAAGTGCTTGTAAAGTTGAAAATCATCAGAGTTCAAAATTGTCTCCACGTCAAAACCAGAGCTGCTGCATTAGCAGTACTGAATTATAATGTCAAATTATAAAACATGACAATCCCAGATTGGCGACAGATTGCCGACAAGCCGAAGATTGCCAAAGATTGCCGACAAGCACGCAAACACACAAGTAAACTGAACATTAAACAGACACTTTCATAAAGAAATTCGGTCAAGACACAGTTGCTTTTTCTAAAATGACTAGGCCATAATCAGAACTATACTTTCAATTGGAGAGCTCCCTCGAAACTTGATAACTCATGAATCAGCAAGGGATGTCTTTGTCACAGTTTCTCTGATCAAGCTGTGTGCTTGTCTGTAATTCCGTGAAATTGCAGATAATGTAATGCTTTTACTTCTGCAGTATTCTTTGCTCCAATGCTGGCAGCTCTGGCCTTGCCCTGACAGCAAATATAAACTTTGTTGATTTTGAACTTTGCAACCAAGTCATTAAAAATTCTGAAAAATATATCAAAATTAAATCTAATCATTGCAGACTTAATGAAAATGATTATTTGATCAAAAATAAAAACAGCTTGTGTCACAATTTTTTGCGCTTGTTTGGGACATCTGATACACCATACCTTCCCATGTTTCTTTTCAAAGCTTCTTTCTGTTTTTGTATTTGTTTTTTTAATGCCATTGTCCTTTCATTATTTTTGAATAATTGCAAATTCCAATTTAGTCCATCTTTATTTTGTTTGTGTGAAGTCTCTCCTTTCTTTTTCTTCAGTCGAATTTTCTTTAACTGTTGGTAAGACTCTTCAACGTTGTGCCGGACTCTCTGTTCATGAATATCGTATACTTCGGTGGAATCAGCTTCTAGCAGAGAATACAAGATAACAGAAAATAGATTTGAAAAAGTTAAAGAGTAGTACTAACCGATAGACTGATTACAATGAGTCTATGAGTCCCACTAATCGCTATTCAAAACGAGAATGTTACACCAAACCGAGACTGTTCATACTGGGACTCGTTTTTTTCTTGGCTTTTTCTTTTTTTCTTGTTTCACTTTTGAACGCACCTTGGAACGAGGCTGCTATACACAGTTACGTACAAAGTGTAGAACAAAATACAATGCCATAAGAATTTATGCAAATTCGATTGCCTGCTGCCCCACCAATGGAAACTCGAAGCTCAAAGGAGAGTTTCAAGAAACTTAGCCTTGCAGAACAAGTCCTAGGAACAAGAATACCATGAAAGCAGTTGGCGCCAATGTCAAAACCTTGTACGAAGGTACTATTTTGTTGCTTTCACTAAGCATTAACCGACTTACAGTCGTGGTTAAAATCTTTAAGACCACATTTTCGTCAACAACGTTTCTTGGCGTAAGGAAATGGAACCCTAGTGCTCTACCTATTTTACTCTCTTAAAGTTGCTTGAGTCAACTTTCCATGTAGATTCCGAACAGGGGCGTCGTGGCACCTGTCTATCAGGGGGGCCAAGGCCCCGAAATTTCCGAAAAATAATATTTTTCATTTTCACCCTTTTTCCTTTTACAAGACGCTAGCAATGAGTAACGGAACAATGTAGGATTTATTGGTGATATGTTCGGATTGGGTCTATATTAACCACCATGAAAAGAACAATCTACCAGAGATGAGGCCCAGCAGTCAGGCTATTCCGGACAACATTCATATTCGGGATGCTGATGCTAAGTGCGAGCGAAGCGAGCAAAAATGGGGGTCCGGGGGCTCGCCCCCGGAAAAATTTTTGCGACCACACCCTTCAGATCGTTGGGAAGTGCCCCTTTTTGTAAAGAGGTCGCCATTGAAAGAAGCGGTAGAACTTGATTAACGGAAGGCTTTCCTGGGAAATATTTAAAATAGAATTTAAAAATTATTCATAAATAGATTGGTTTTTACTTTAGCTGAATGAGATATAAGCAAGATAGCTTGATAACTCTGATAACTTTATGATATCTTCATTTCTGTAAATATTCTTTTCCATATTCTTGACTAGAGACTTTTTCAGTGAAGAGGAGCAAATTTACTGCTGAAGCGAAAATATCCTACGCAAAATTAATAACCCATGGTTTCTGTTTTTGATGGAAAATAACTAATAACTATCAGTCGTGAAAAAATCTCCATGTTTCAAAGGCTAAGGTACCGTAGTATTCTATCAAATTAACTTTTCTAGTGCTATCTTCAAATATGCATTTAGACCTAGCTGTTTAAATCAGCAATGTCTCCCGAAGCAATGACCTTTAATCGTACAAGATCTTCGTAATTTCTTCGAGGCTCTGGTACACAGTGTATAAACGCTGCCAAGAACAAAACCAATATCTGGAAAATGTCTACGAAGTAGCAACGAAAAGAGCAAATGTTGTGGGAAGAACTGAAAGCGATGAAAAAATCTAAACTGATCAAATGTACTTAGCGCAAGCCCAAAGTCAGTGATTTTCCGACGAAACCTTAAAATTTCCGAAAAATCCGACGAACTGAATTCTAGGGTGGGCCATGGCCCCCCTGCCCCCTGGCCACGACGCCCCTGATTCCGAATTTCGATGTTGTTTTTTAAATTTCTGTGCCATTTTGCTATGACGTCACAATGAAATGTATACAAATTCTCGGAAATTGTAATGTTTCCGCCGACAAGGAGTGTGACCCGAAATTGTGTTATTAAGCTGGATAGACAAATAAAAATCTATCCTGTCCTGGATATAGGAATCAAAATCTATCGTAGATTGATGAGCAAAAATGTATCCTGGACAGATGAACAAAAGTCTTTCCTGGATAGATGAATAAAAATCTATCCTGGACTGATGAAATTAAATCTATCCTGGACTGATGACAAAAAATCTATCCTGGAGAGATGAATAACAATCTATCCTGGATATATGAACAAAATCTATCCTCAACAGACGAAAAGAAATCTATCCTTGATAGATAAATGAAAATGTATCTAGGATAGAAGAATGAAAATCTATCCTGAATGAAAGACTAAAAATCTGTCCTGAAGAGAATGATACGTACCTTTGGGTTTTAGCTTCTTGTTGATAAATTCGAAGACATCCGTTCCCTTCGGAATACAAGATGTATTTACCAAAGTCAAGTAATGTATTAATAAAGCAGCAAGATTGTGATTAGAAAGGTAACTGAGGAATGGTGACCACGGAAGAGATTAGAAGATCAGAGAAGAGAAGAGAAGAGAAGAGAAGAGAAGAGACGAGAAGAGAAGAGACGAAAAGAGAAGATCAGAAAAGATCAGACAAGAGAAGAGAAGAAAAGAGAAGAGAAGAGACGAGAAGAGAAGATCAGAGAAGAGAAAAGAAGAAAAGCGAAGAGGAAAGAAGAGAAGAAAAGAGAAGAGACGGGGAGAGAAGAGTTGACCGAGATGCAAATCACCCGAAAAATCTCGGGCACTGTAATAAGAAATCTTAAAAAATATTCAAAACTCTTCAGAAATCCCAAAAAATGTCGAGAAATATTGATATCTTAAAAATCCTCACAAAATCTTACAAATCACAAAGGAAAATTTTTAAAATCTACACGGATCTAGGAAATCCCGGGGGCCCTTCCCAACAGATTTTCAAAGAATTTTTCGAAGATGTTTTCGAAATTATAGATATCGTTAAATAGACATCTGTCAGGTTTGGAATTGACTAATACAACAGATAAGTTTGGGGTGGAATTCCCTTGTCTACACAAATCTTGCAAAATCTACAAAAATTCCTAGAAATCTTAAAAAATCTCTAGGAATCTCAAAGATCTCAAAATACCTGAACAGTCCGAGAGATTTCTAACATCTCAAAATCTCGCACGCAGTTTTTTGGAATGAAGAGCCCCACGCTCAAAAATGACAATGCAACGATTTTATCAAGGGAATAAAAAGAACAAATATTTTGATAGACTAAACATGGGTGGCTAGACACCGTAGTTGTGCTTTTTGCCGCTGTTTTATTCTTTTGCAGCGGAAAAATTAATTACTATTAGGGAGGATACATCCTCCCAGATCCTCCACAGAAAGATTACAATTTCCTGCGCAGTAGCACATATTCTGAAACATAACTGCAGTGTCTAACTACCAATGGACTAACCTTTTTAGAACTACTAGGGACTCCCCCACTAACATCACCAGACGCATCACCAGATCTCATTTTATGTTTTGATTTTCTCCTCTTTGTTGGTTTGTGTAGTTTCCCTTTTTCGCGCAGTTCTGCTACTTTATCCAAGCTTTTTCCTTTGAAAAAACATAAGTATGAAACACTAAAAAAAAATTCCACAAAGATTAAAATCATAGGCTACGTTAAAACGGGATTCCGTGAGGGAGCCTCACTCTTGCCCCCCCCCCACAGGAGGTACTTGACCTAAATTTGTGCGAGGGTCTGCCCACGACAAAATCTTTTTTACCAGGCTCCAGAATGATACCCGGTTCCAGAAAAATCGGTGTAAAGTATACTCCAAAATACTAGCCTGTGTTATAGACCACTTGAAAAGAAAAGTTACTTACTTTTTCAAGTGGTCTGGAACACAGGCTACAAAATACAAACTTTGAACTAATTAACAACTGATCTAACAAAATTCCCCCTTTGACTTGTTTTGACAACCGGCTCCAGAAAAGTTGCCCTCCCCTGAAACCATGTTCTAGTAAAAAACAGGTGAAAATGCTACTCTGAAAAATGGCATATCCCGGTCGGAGAAACACAATAAGTACCCCCGCCCCCCCGGGGGACTAGACCACAAGATGTATCGCTAAACAGGGTATCCTTTTCTGATAAAAACTATGGGACAAAAGCGTCACACTGTACAAAAAATATGGGACAGAGTATCAAATACAAGCGAAAATTTATGCGCACCGTGTCTCCGAAGGACACAGGGACACATCACAATCTAATACTAGATCCGATAGAATTCTCTTGGAAAATTGATTATGTACAAGGTGTCTTAAAAAGATTGTTCATTGTTTGATTAAATATTGAAAATAACAATAGCATGAACAGACTCATGGGAAGATAACCCTGTCCCTAAGATTATGAAATAATTTTAGAGACCAGATATTTGCAAATCGGTCGAAAATTCACTGCGTTGTGAGCTTTCAAAGATCAATTAAACAGAACACCATGTGGTACCATAGCCTAAACGAAGCTGTTTAATGATGGCTGCATACTTTATCAGAGAAAATTGCAGTGACCACTCATACAGTATATATAATGTGGGTAGCTTTTTTAAGTTTTTGAAAGGCAAGTTTTGGTAGATCATCTTGAATAGAATTTATATCTTAGTTTTTTATGTAGGATGATAATATAGTCTCATCTTATACCGTGGCAAACTTAACATAGGCCTGAGCAAAGATTGTGCTAGGCCTTATGCTGTGTTTCACGTTTTTCTTTTTATAAGAAACTTGGATCAGGCCATAGTACCAAAAATTTCTTAATTTAACACGAAATTTTGTCCATTTTAGTACTAAAAGTTTCTTAATTGGTTTCTTATTTTGTGAATGCATTAATTGTCAATGTGGTTATCACTGCTGCAGATATGTTTCTTGATATTTAAAACATCATATGGGAATAAACAGTGTTCTGTTATATTGAAAAAACAAATGGTTAAATAATATTGCCCAATAATAAAGGTTCAATGATCTATTTGCTATAAAATTCATGCTTTTGAAAAGTTTCTTAGTACTTCTCAGACATAGTACCAGAGTTTCTTAAAATTTTGGCCATCTTATTCTTAGTACTAGTTTCTTATAAACCAGTTTCTTATAAAAAAAACGTGTAGGCCTTTTAGTATGGTTACAGATTTTCAGACTCTCAGATGCTTAGATACTATTTCTTATCCATGCTTTGAGTTCCATCCTAAAAAATAGCGTGCTTAGGAGTTGTAAGCTATCACACTTTTCATTTTCCATGTCATGGATATTGGTTTATCTCTCATTGATGGAACCGAATGAAACCATGCTGACCTGGCCTCCCAAAACTTCTCAAAAATTAGATAATTTAAATTTATTCATACCTTTGACTGTTGCTAGAAGTTTGTTACCCTCAGGGTTTGAATGAGATCATTTTGTTGGCCCAGCTTAAGCCAGAAACCCCTTCACAATTTTTTCTAATTTTCAGACAATCCTTCACAAAATTATGAGACTGCATCCCCTTCCCCCTCAGTCAATGTTGATTGGTGTTATCTTGGTGTGACTGCATGTAAATATGCATTAAAAACATTGTTTAGAATCACAACATTTTTTTTTTTACATTCATATAAAAATTTACAATATTAGGTACATTCTACTATACTTTCTAATTATAACTATACGACAATACAGGGACGATACCAAGAGGAGCGAGATTACACGACTACCCCGTGGTCACATGAAACAAAACGAGGACAATACAAGAAACTTTACGCAAGAAACAACGAGGCAACGAAAAACATGGATGAACAACATACAAGTAAATACGACATTCAGCTACGAGTTTAGGTAGCTTGAAACCAAGTAATTCCAGATTAAAAGTCTGAGTAAACCCAAAAACTGTAGTTTGAAGAAAATTTCTTACTTGGTTGCAAGCTACCTCAAACTATCACGCAAAAGTAACTAAGAACACTAAATACATGGAGGGTTAGGGTATGGGGCTGTATGGGGGTATTCGTAAGGAAGTGGATAGATTAATCAAAGCGTTCTGTTTCCAAAATAAACTTAATTGTTAAGTTCAAGATTAAAACATTTGCTTCCAAAGGCAAGTTTTTATCTCCGTATAAAAGAAGCTGCAAAATATTATAGCCCGGAGCTTCGGAATATCCATACGTTTGGAGCACATCGTTAGCACCAGCGAGAAGACTGCGTCTGTACTCTGTGAAAGAACTGCAGAGCAGCAAAAAGTGTTCCGTGTCCTCTATGCCATCATTTATTGGGCACATTGGGTTGATTGTATCTTTAAAATTGTGTCTAAATTTGTGAAAATTGAGTTTGCTTAGCCCAACCCTCAACTGGGTTAAGTACGCAATCCCTTTGGGATTGTGAATACCATATACGGAGTTAGCAGGAGGCCTAATCTGTGAAAATAAATTCTTTTTAAAAATGCTAACTGAAGTTGATGCCCTCAGCACAGGATCAAGTTTATTCCACTCAAACAAGCAGTTAGGATAAAAACTAGTTCTGAATTTTTTCGTTCTTGCCCTTATTTGCCCTACTGCTCGCTGGTTTCGAAAAACATAGTTTGTTTCATGCAGCGGCGGAATGGGGTCTCGCGTGTAATCAGGCGTTAAGTTATTGACGAATTTATAGAAAAGAATTAGACGTCTACTCCATCTTCTTGAACTTAAATATAGTATAGAAATAGCAGATGCAAGAAACGAAAAAAGGTCATGAACTTGGCACACTGAGGCCTTTCAAACCTATGTTATCATCAGAGTGTGATATCATCAGAGTATGTTATCACACACTCTGATGATAACATAGGTTTGAAAGGCCTCAGTGTGCCAAGTTCATAGACCTTTTTTCGTTTCTTGCATCTGCTATTTCTATACTATATTTTATCGTACAACGTTTACCAAATATTCTTGAACTTAAAGATTCCCATCCAAGCTCATTGTACAGTCTTTCCCAACATGTTCCTCTCCAGGTTCCTGTCACTGCTAGCGCAGCAGAATATTGCACTGATTCAAGTTTTCCCATAAGGTAACTTTTAGATCCATCGTCTCTTTCAGGCACATGATAAATTACATCACCATAATCTAGATGGGGTCTTACGTATAGTTTATACAAATCGCTTAAGGTGTTTCTTGGCAGATATTTGGATAGAAACTTCAGCATTCCAATCCCTTTTCTTGACTTAGTTATCACTGCGTGTATATGAGCAGAGAACGAGAGCTTAGAGTCTAGTATTATGCCTAAATGTTTGTGTTCGTCCACCTTCATTACGGGTAAGTCATTAAAAAGGATAACAGGATGGTCAGTTTTAACATTTTTCCTTGAAAAGATTAATTCAACAGCTTGCTTCCTAGGGTCTGGGTTGAAGGACATCCTCCAATTATGTGCCCATAATCTAATGAGATCTAGGTCATGGTTCATATCACTTGCAGCTGCATTTGTATCCTTAACAATGGTGAAGAGCGATGTGTCATCTGCAAATAGTTTTACACTACACCTCAAATTTTGTGATAAATCATTGATGTATATCAAGAAAAAGAGGGGGCCTAAGATCGAGCCTTGTGGAACACCGGCGGAGATATTCCCCCAGCCTGAAGACTGGCCATTCAAAACAGTCCTTTGTTTCCTATTTGACAAGACTTGTTTCCTATCCTGTTTATCCTTGTTTCCTATCCTGCAGTGACCTTGTTTCCTATCACAACATTGACTGAGGGGGGAGGGGAAGTTATAGTGGCAAGAAAAAAACATATAAGAAGCTTATCTCTTCATCATGATGAACTAGTTTATCTTTCTGCTCACACTCACCTGAACCTTGATGTCATTGGTGTGTCTGAAATATGGCATTCTAATGACAATCCCATTTCAACCAATGTTGATATTCCTGGCTATACCCTTTTTAAGACTTCATCGCTTACCCAGAATGGTGGTGTTGGTTTGTATATCAGAAATTCTCTTACTTCGAAACCAAGGATAGACTTGGATTCTTGCACAACTGATTTTGAAACAGTATGGGTGGAGATTGAAAACAAAAGGGATAAAGATTTCCTCATTTGTTGTGTCTACAGACACCCGAGTTCTAATGTTGATAACCTAGGTAGGTAGGTAGGTAGGTATATATGTTTAACGTGGCTTGCCTGCGAAAGTCTGAGAGACTTATTTCCAGCAGGGGCCACGGATGTTTTACCATCAGTCCGCCGCAGCTACCCGCCACAGCTACCAGATTTCCCTCACATGGCTCTGGTTGACCCGGGCTAGAGTTTACGGACAGTGACCAAACTGTCCAGCGCAGGATTTGAACCTACGGCCGTTCTGACCTTTGGCTTACGAGTCAGACGCCTTAACCACTCGGCCACGCGCTCACCTCACATCTCATTTCCAGAATCTTCTATCAAAAATACCTTCAAACAAGCTTTTATTTATAATGGGTGATTTCAATGTCAATCTTTTAGATTATGCTTCCCATACACCAACAACTGATTTTGTCAACGGCTTTTTTTCACATAGTCTTCTTCCTTCCATTCATCATCCTACTAGAGTGTCAGAACATAGAGCCTCCATTATAGATAACATCTACACTAATGCTACCAATGCCAATTTAACAGGTGGCAACATTTTAACACAAATTACTGATCATTTTCCCCAGTTTTTGATTTTGAAAAATACTCAGATCAGTCATATTAAATCAGAGTCATTCAAATATGATTATTCCAAATTCAAGGAAGACAAATTCCTTGAGGACTTTAACCAGATTGACTTTACTTATCTAGAAAGCAATGATATGGGTGTGAGTACAAAATTTGACAGATTTTTGAAAGACCTTAGTACTTTGACAAATAAGCATGCACCAATCAAAAAGAGGAGGAGTAGAAAGGAAATAAGAATGAAAGATAAGCCATGGATAAATAGTAGAATACAAAAGATGATGAGAATCCGTGATAGAGTTTTACTAAGATTTAAAAAACATGCAACGGACGACAACCTTAAACTATATAAGAAATTTAGAAATCGTGTTTCCAATGAAATAAAAAGAAGCAAAGAAATCTATTTCCACAACTTTTTTTCTACTAACACTCAAAATATGAAAAACCTATGGTCAGGTATAAAGACAATCATCTCTCATAAATCTTCTAATTCTTCTTCAATTAATAAAATCAAAGACAAGGAAGGAAATGTAACATCTGAACCAGGCAGAATCTCAAATATTTTTAATGACTTTTTTGTAAATGTTGCTGATGATATAACAAAGACAATCCCACTAACTCCTAAATCCCCCCTTGATTATTTATCTAACAGAACTTCTAATTCACTTTTTCTTACTCCAGTTACTTGGATAGAAGTTAATGACCTAATCAACATTTTAAATCCATCTAAATCTGTAGGTCCTAATAGTATACCTATAAAATTACTAAAGATCCTGGGATCCTCGATCGCCCCTCTTCTTGCTGTCCTTGTGAATCAGTCTTTCCTGTCCGGTATTTTTCCAGACAAACTTAAGATAGCTAAGGTGATAACTCTTTTCAAAAAAGGGAATCCTGAGCTACCATCTAACTATAGGCCAATTTCTCTCTTACCCATCTTCAGTAAGGTATTTGAGAAGTTAATGTACAGACGACTGTATAAATTCCTTGAACTAAATAATATTCTTTATTCTTTACAATTTGGATTTCAAGAAAACCATTCCATTGATCATGCCCTAGTAAGCTTGACAGAAGCTGTGAGAAACACACTTGACAATAAAAGATTTGGTTGTGGTATCTTCATTGATCTACAGAAGGCTTTTGATACTGTTAATCACAAAATTTTATTATCTAAATTGGAGCACTATGGTGTGCGTGGTTGTGCCCTTGAGTGGTTTAGATCTTATTTATCTGACAGAAAGCAATATGTTTCTGTCAATGGAAGTGATTCCAACCTACTTTCAATTACTTGTGGTGTACCACAAGGTTCTGTACTGGGCCCATTACTTTTTCTTATCTACATCAATGATCTACCAAATGCTTCTAAGAAACTGAAATTCTATCTCTTTGCTGATGATACAAACATCTACTGTGAATCCAAAGATTTACCTAATTTATTTAAAATTGCTAACAAAGAACTTAGAGCTATAAAGAGATGGCTTGATGCTAATAGATTATCATTAAACATTGATAAGACTAACTATATTATTTTTCATTCCTCTTCTAGGAATATTTCTTCTGATTCTACAATAAAAATAGGGAAGAAACATATTAAAAGGGTTAAGTTTGTTAAATTCTTAGGGCTCCTCCTAGATGAACATTTAAGTTGGAAATACCATCTCAGTGAACTTTCTAAAAAATTAGCTAGAACTTGTGGAATCTTTTTCAAAATACGAAACCTACTTCCATTAGATGTTTTACTTTGCTTGTACAATGCTTTGTTTCTGTCCTTTTTACAATATGGGCTTATTGTTTGGGGTCAAACATATGCATCATACGTTGATCCAATTTTTAGATTACAGAAAAAAGCAGTTAGAGCTATCTCTTTTCAGCCTCGCTTGTCACCCTCTCTTCCAATTTTTAAAGATCTTAAACTTCTCAAACTTTCTGAAATCTTTGAACTCAGACTTTTAATCTTTGTCTTTGACTCAGTTACTAAAACGTCACCTAGTTGCTTTCATAACTTCTATTCAGTTCATCTGTTCATCAGTATTACACAAGACAGGCCAGTCAAGGTGATTTATACATATCTCGAATAAACAGTCTTCAATATGGTCTAAAGTCAATTCGATGTCTTGGTGCTAAACTTTGGAATTCATTACCTGCGGAACTGCGGAATGCTCCATCAAAAATATCATTTAAAAAGCAACTGAAAATTTTCTTACTGAACAAAGTCAATCATTGATTCAGAGATATTTTTTATACCTGCACAATTTCCATCTTATTGTATGAAATTCAAATCCATATGTATCTTTTGAATTGCTCCATGTCTCCTTCTCTGATCCGGGTGGGGGGGGAGAGGGATGAGAGGGAAGGGAAGAAGTTTTTTTCTTCTTTTCTTTTCTCTTTTTCTTTTCTTCTTTTTGCTCTCTCCGGGGTTGGGGAGTGGGACTTGTGGCATATTCAATCTTTCCTAAAACTTTATAATCCAATCAAAATCAATTGAATTTATTGAAGGACAGGGGGGGCTCTCTCCTCGATTAGTTTACCTATTGAGAGAGCTCCTCCTTTAAGTAATTTGCTTCATACAATTTATCCTGTTCCTACTGTGTTAATGTTCCGTATCAATGTATTAATTTTCTCTATTATTGTTCATCTTAGTTTAATTGTAGTATTAGTATTATATATAAATTGTATGTAGTGAATTTAAAACATATGAAACTGAAACTGAAACTGTTTCCTGTAAAGGAGACAAGGAGGCTTTAAAGATTTGGGATTTATTAAGTTGGTCTCAATATATTTTGTGAAGGATTGTAGGAGCGACCCAAAGTTTTCATTGATCTATTCAGTTTGAAGAATTAGGTAATAACATTTTACATTTCACACATTGAATTTCAAAGTTTTGCAAAGATCCGAGCCCTATGCTAGCATCTTTTCAGTCTAGAATTACTGAAACCTCATTGTTTATCGATCGTTTGTATCTCAAACAACGGGCAAGGAAACTACTACAGTGAACGAGACCCAAGCTTGAATAATGATGTTCAGATAATTTGTGTGAATTGGTTTGAATGATGTGTAGTTCTCAATTCAAATTCAGGAAGCTTATCGCCAAGTTCCGATGCAGTGACCACCAACTCCGAATTGAAACTGGCAGACACCAACAACTAGAAATAGCACAACGAACTTGCGACATGTGTAAGTCTGGCAAAGTAGAAAACGAAATTAATTTTCTGATTGAATGTGAGGCATATCGTGATCTAAGGCAGACTTTTCTTGGACCTAACTTAAACAGGATACTAACAGCAACACAAATAGAATATGCATTCATCAACGTAATGACAGCCCAAGATATCAGCAGGCAGAAAAACTTCGCACAATTCCTGCAACAAGCAACAGAACTTAGAACAAAAACCTTAACGAGTATTCAGCCACAAAATGTTTGCCCGTGAAAATGCTCCAAAACAGAGTAGCTTTTAAGCGAAGAGTATGTTCCATTAACCAACGATAATAACTTGTTCTATGACGCTGTAACATTCTATCGTAATTTGTTAGGAGTGTATCTTTTAAATAATGTTCTCTTTAGGCGATATACGATGTAACATTGTATTATGCTTTAATAAATGACTGAAAGTTCTCAGGATTGCCGCCAAGTGCGGTCTTCAAACAAATGACAACAATTTGAGCGTTCTTCGTAACTTTGATGATAATTCCCCGGGGGGGGGGGGGGTACTTCACTATGGGTAAGACGGGGATGTGCGCCAGTTTTGGGTAGTTTTTGGCCTGAAAATTCTGGGATTGGGGTATCCTTTTACTGGAAAATTTCTGTGATTGGGGTATACTTTCACTTGGAATTTTCTGGGATTGGGGGTTACTCAAAATTCTGTAATGGGTGTTGAATGAAAGTACGACTGGATAAATTTTCGAGCAACACGTTGTCAGTTTCAGGTGAACTGATTTCAAGTATTTTTGTGTTGAAAAACGTCCTCAGATCAGAACCTCGTTCCAATGGCCACTTGGAACCAAAATAATCGTTCCCAACCCTCAATCCCTTACCCTTTTGACGTCGAATTGCTTTTGTTACTTCTTCGATTGGGTATCAATATCTGACATATATTCTGGGATTGGGTATCAATATCGGACCAAATTTCTGGGATTGGGTCGTAACAGAAATCCTTGCAGCGCACACCCCCGTATGAATTTGTAGTGAAGTACCCCCCCCCCCGGGAATAATTCCTCCATTAATCGGTTCCAAGACTCAGGAAGACAATAGCTTTCGCAAGCCTCTTGTGCCTGCATCCTTGACTAAGTCTTACGAAGCCATAGCTGTTCTCTCCCTAAGTAACTAAATTGCTCTTTACACATACACTTACCTCACATAAGTATTGCACCATCGAAAAAAAAATGGCTGCCTAAAGTTTCTTGCAACTCAGTCAACAAAATTTGTATTTGTTGGGGAGATCGGTCGACCAGAATCTTGACCGTGTTTGGCAAGAGGCCTGGTTCAGCAAAAGTTGTCGATCCTGGGCACGCGCAGTAGCAATTTTGTTGACGGCCATGTTTTTTGTTGTTGTGCTGTCACACAGTCACAAAACTTTGCGAAGAGGCCGAAAAGTTTGACAGAATCTTTGAAAGCGTAAAATGTAGATCGAAGGAGAGCTCCGAGGAAAGTAGAAGATCATTCAAAGCATACTGGCAAAGTTTAAAGGCAGCTTTGATCAACTAAATGGACGCACATGTTGAGGGTACATGCACGAGAGACTGTATTATCTATTATGTAACGTCAGATTGCCCAGGTTGATGTTGCCCTTGATTGAGCCTTGGCGCCAGATTTATGATGGTGCTCACAAATTTATTTCTTTACTCACTCCGGTTCATTTGCAACTTCATTACTCCAAAAAGCACAATTAAAACATGACCGTGGAGCATAAGCATTCAACCTCCAGGGAGATCTATCAAACTTATAGTGCGGATTTGACAGATGATATTTAACATAACATGTTGCAGTTTACATCATAAGAACAAAATATCAACAATTGAACTTCCTATATTCACTGCAACTTTTTGACAAACAACTAGAGATGGGCAAGGAATATGCTAAAGATGGGTAATGGTGATGTGTGATTTGTCTTGATGCTGGAAATCATTTGTCAAACTACTGTAAACATCTGCCAGACTGCTAAAAGATATTTCCAGCCATTCATGGAAATGTTTTCTTTTTTAATGAGTTACCAAGAAGAGATAATATTATGGAATCTGAAATTCAGTCAAGTTTCAGTCATAATAGTGTGAATTGCTTTGTTGGACTAATAGAAGTAGCATCTATAAAATGCTGAAATCTGCAACAATTTTTGTTGCTAAAAATGTGTGATTCATATGAGAATGGGATGGCAAATTTCTTGTAATACTTTGTAGCAACATGTACTTTTTTCTTTTGATACAACATCACAGAAGTTGCAGTAATGCTGACCAACATTTATTTCAGAAGAGTACACATATTTTGTTTCATAAGAAACAACTTAAAAGAAATGGTAGGCTGAATTTTTTTCACAAGTTAAGAGACAACCCCACCTGAAGCCCCAGGGGGCACTCAGCACAAACACATATAGGGGGTCAGTCCAAGAAATTTGCAGGCAACCCTTGAAAAAGTTCAGCTTGCAGCAATCTTGCTAGAAGCATGATTTTTGCTTGAATGAACTGAAAATGAGTATTTTGGCACTATTTTAGCCTGTTTGCACGTATGATTATAGCTTGATCAAGCTTGACAATAATCCCATGCTACAGTTATTCTCAAACATACCACAGTCAAGCATGATTGAGTTTGTCTTCCAGTGCAAAAGATACAGACTGCAAGCTAGCACAAGTGGTGCAAACATCTTACTTGAATCAAGCTCTCAAACATACCCAAATCATACTCAAAAATGAGTCAGTATCAAGCTTGAAGCATGCTTCAAACATACAGTACTCAGAATTTTGCTAAGGGAACCCAAAAATATCACTTCAGCTTCTTTGCAACCCAAAATATCAGCTCATTTTACACTAGAAACCTGTACATGAGCAAGAAAATTCCTGAAGAAATACAAATAGAGCTCAGGATTGGCTCTAGCAAAGCCAGAAATTGAGAGCTCAACAATATTTGATGTCACAAATGTCATGAACATAAACGCCCCAGTTTTATTTGGACCCAAAATATAATTTTTGGCAGTACTCTAACCCAAAATATCGGATTTACCTCTCCATATGTGCATATGTTGAGTGCTCCCAGCACCTGAAGCTAAGAAACTTTTTGTAATTTGCTGTTATAATTTTTCCAGGTCATACACTTGGCAGTAATAGCAACCTGTATGGACATTATTTTGAGTGTGAATTAAATGTTAATTTCTTGTTTTCAGTCAAAATTAATGAAAAACATGTGTATTTACAGCTTGATGGTGGGCATTTAGAGGACTTATGTTGATACCAAAATTGGACAACTTCCCACAACAGTGAAAAGTATTTACCCAACCTGATGATTTAGTTCAGTGTGACATGACACATCAAAAGTAAGATGTGCAACTGAACTGCAATATACGTTCTAAAATAAGTACCTTCCATGGCATCTTGCAATTGTCAAACATAGGAGCTTTGCGCATGAACATTTCCTGTGCCCCTTCCCCCAGAAAATTCAAATTCTCCAACACAGTCCTGATCTAAAGTACGTTTGAAAGAACTGCAATAAGAAACTTCAGGCCCAATCTGTCAAAAATCACTGAAATTTAAGAAACTAATGAGAAACTCTTGGTAGCAGAAATTTCCTGACTTTGAGAAATTACCTGCCAGCCCTGGTCCTGAGTTTTTTTTTACAAAACATAGTGTATTGTACATGAATGTGATAAGAATCTTCATCCCGTCATCTTTTATCAACAGCCTTATTGGCCTATCCCACTCCAATCATCCCCTGCAAATAGGCCTAACAAAAAATCTCAGATGTCTTGAGAGAAAAATCGATTTACCCTTTTCAACTAAGTTGTTCCATATCTGCTAATGCTATGACAGGGAACTACTGTCAAATGCTAATCGAAAATACAAATGAAAATATACCCAGATGAGAGCAGAAGCTTTGGCAGCCATGGATCATCAGGAAGGTAAGCAGTGGAAGTGTTTTCCCAGAAATTGTTGTTGTCACTGCACAGTACCTTGCACAGGAGCATAAATATCAATCGCTGATTGGCTAATTGCTCAGCAATGCAATTCAATACTAAAGCCTACTTGCCATGCGCAGGGTCGACAACTTTTTTGGTCGTCGGTGATAGGCCCAGATTCTTTTGTTTTCAGACAAAGGTTTCTCGAGCTCGTCTCCCCAACTACAGGTTTCTCTACTGGGTGTTTTTAGACAGAAAATAAGCTGATCCATCTCCTCTTTAATTAAGGTAAAATGAAGTGTTAATTTGTTGATTTCTTTGATAAATTAGCAAAAACTTTAGAACAACATCGAACAAGATTTTAGTAAAAAATCTAGAAGAGTAGGCCATGTCGAAACGAAGAATGAACAGATTTCTTAGATCAAAGATAACATAATCTCGTTGTTTTCAAATCTGGACTGTGCAAACTTCATTGCCATGAAAAAAGTTTCCCTCTTCGAATGGAGTAAAAGAATAAAATTCAAGTAAACAAGGAGGAAGTCATTCAAGGTAAATGAACTTGAATCAATCTTAGGAGAAGTCATGTTGAAAAAAACCAAGCTCCAGTCACTTTCAAGGTTTTAATCACCTTCAAATTAAATTCGAGCGAGAGGATATTGTGAGGTATGTCCAAATCAAGATATTTAATTATCAACCACCTACCTAAAGTTACCCATGAACAAAATTAATGCTAATGTGATAAAAATAGTGTCAAGCATATTCTTACCTTGGAATGGCTTCTTTCAGTTTCACCTCTGTTTTATAGCCAGTTCGCATTCCTCGCGGAAAACTTTTGTCATAGCGATAAAGTTTGCAGAATCCAGAGTTGAAAATTAAGAAGTTTTGTTATCTTTGCTCTAAGAAGTCTGTTCATTCTTCGTTTTGTTATGGCCTAGTCCTCCAGTTATCCAGCCAAAATCTTGTTCAATGTTGTCCTCAGGTTTTTGTTAATTTATCAAGGAAAGCAACAAAACAACATTTCATTTTACTGTTAAATAGAAAGTAGACAAACAGACAATTATTTTCGCGCCAAAACACCCGGCAGGGAAACCCTTAAAATGCTGATGCTTTTGTCATGCAAATTTTGTTGCTTGAGTTACATGACATTTTTAGCCGCCATTTTGGATACGGTGGTGCAATACTTACGTGAGGTAAGTGTATATATATACTTTAACGTAAGTTGAAAATAACCACATGACGTAGCACAAAAGACAACTAAAATATTACACATGATGAAAATGAATGACGTACATAATTGTATACTAGTCGGCTCGTCCTAACTGGTCATTAAACCTACGATGGAAACTTAATGGGGTCATAAAATCCTACGATGAGTACAGCCCAGGATGTGACTAGATATTGCAATGAATGCCGATAGCCCGGGGGAGGTACTTGGTTTGCCAACGTACGGGGAGGTGCCGCTGGAAAATCTGAAAAGCTACCCTGTCCCGGAGTCAGATTCCTGAAAATGATACCCTGTCCCGGAGCGAAAGGTTCTTAAACAATATCCTACCCTTGAGTTTCTTCAGTCAAAATTGTGCCCTGGCCTGGAAATTCGTAAAAATCTATCGGAAAATGTGGAAATTTTGCCATCCTAGCAATTTAAATCATATTCATCGAGTGCAAATGGCCTACAATGACCTTTCGGAGTCAAAAATGACCATATGAACCCCATATAGACCCTGTCGTGTAGCCGATTTTTACAAAAATGATACCCTGTCCCGGAGTCGGAATCCTGAAAATGATACCCTGTTCAGCGGCACGTCCCCGTGCAGAAAAAAATATAAGTGCCCCCCCCCCGGGGCCGATAGAGCAATATTCTGCACTCACACAGCAGCTTACTCAACATTCCTATGTTGTCATGCACAGATAGCTGTGAAAACAACGAAAACTAAAAACATGAATGAATAAATAAGATGATGCGCCCAGAGTATGCGAAAAATAAGTAGTATTTCTATTTTGTGTGTTGTATTTAATTTTAGCTTATCATTGATAAGATAGTTGGGTATGTTGAACTGTAGTGATGTATTAGATGAATTTTAAAGGCATTGAGTCCGTATAAATAGCGTTCTCATGACCAATATCAACTTCTATTCAATCATGAAACAAGAGTTGACATTTAATCCCTATTGAAATTAAACCAAAGAAATTCCTTAAGATAATGAAAGGAGTAAGAAGTCTTTGGTCTCCACCGCTAATGACTTTAGCACTATTGTGCGATAACAAAAGGCCGTCAGCGGTTTGTCAGCAGAAATTCAGGACAGCGTTAACGCTCAACTATTTATATGGACTCAATGAATGAACTGAACTGAACTGAGTATTATCCTAACCTCGCTTATCAATTGTCCCTCAACGCCATGAGAGACGGTAATCAAATCCTTTCGTTTTCCTGAGGGAGCAGTCATAAAGTATCTGCTACATGGGGGCGGATGATATTTTGATGGGCCATAAAAATTTCTGCCATGTATTTGGGGCTATGAAAAATAATCAGATGTATTTTATGGGGCCATAAAAGTTTTATCATAAAATATTATTTCTAAAGTTTGGCAACGGCTGCAAATGCTGCGAAAATTGTTTCCTGTTACTTTTTCCCTCTTGACGCTTGCTTTTCTGTTCACTTCTTTTCTTCTCCTTCTCTTGTTCAGTGGCTAACCAGTGCTTCATTAAGTTATGTTTCTGAAATTACACTACCGGGTTAACTCATCGAGCCTACATACTGAAAATAAAATTATTTTATGGGATTATGAAAAATATCCTAGTTCTTGTCATTGGGCCATAAATAAGTGAATAGGAATCTAGGATGGGCCATTAATTTCTTTGCAAGATCTTTGGAAAATCATCCACCCCCATATAGCAGATACTTTATGACCGCTCCCTAATGCGAAATTACAACTTAATGACTTCAAAGGGAAACCGTGCTAATCTCCATCACCGTCCTCTACACAGAAATCACAGAACTGAATAAATGTCTGTCATTAGTATGATTTAGCGACATAAAAGCTTGAAATCACAAATTCCAAGAAAACTCAACCAAAGAAAGCTAAACCTTTCCGCGGATTATCTGATGTAGCATTAGCCAATAGCAGAGCAATAACTAATCGTCGGTATCCGTTGATACAAAAGACTTTTTTTATCAGACCTATCATTGGTCTATCGTACGGAAAGCTGTTTTCCATTTCGATGCAGACAGAATCAGACACCAAACCGCCAAAACTCTTTCTTCGTTGATTCAACTGACTGAATTCATTGTGGACATCTGTGACAGTTAAGAACTAACAGAACTTGAAGTTCACTTCAGTGCACTACAGTGAACATAATTCATAGGCCATGGAGGAGAAAATGGACCTGGATTGGGAGGATAAAACTGAAGGTCCAGACTTGCCAGAGAATCTTTCGCGCGTTTCACAATTTTTGAAATTAAACGCGGTCAGCAAAGAGTTGCTGGATTCTATAATTTCTGATTATGATGGCTCCGACGAACTAATGGCTTCATTGGCAATGGTAATAGATGAACCGAGGCTGCCTTACATTGATTCAAATGATGATCTAAAAGTCCGACTGGCAGCAGTACTGGAGAATTGGAGCCGAAAAGATGGAGGTTACATAAAGCAAAATTTTGCGATCTTTTTGAGGGTCCTATGCTTTTTGGTGTCAAATGGAATTAAAGAAGAAATACAGGATCGAATTCTGTACAACCTTGATCTTGTTGTCAGCTTTGCAACTGAAGTAAGGAAAGGACAAGAAAAAGTCGAGGATCTTTTGCTTGTCTTACGATTTTTTGAGCGAAATGACATCAGCAAAGACTGGCTCGATTGGATAATTCAGGACGACAACAGAATGACCAGACTTGCAAAAGTCATATGGGTATCGAGTTGGGAAGGTGAAATTGGAAAGTACAAGGTCGAAAAGATTATGTCTGCTGCATTATTTTTGGAACGTAATAATGTTAAAAGTGGCTGGCAGGATCTGATCCTGTATAACTTTGAACTTGCGACAGAAGTTGGAACTGTATTAGAGAAATTGGGTGGAAGAAAGTTTAGCAAGGAAGGAAGCGGTGACTATCTTCAAGATGGAGAGAATGTGTATCTTCCGGATAGCAACAACATTTTCAAGGCGTTTTCGTACGCTGACCCTGACGATATTAAAGTTGTCATTATTGGTACATCACCATTACCAAATCGAGATTTGGCGACCGGTCTTGCATTTTCTACTGACAGTTCTGAAGAAGCCTTGCAATCCTTCACAGGACATTCGATCTGGAAAGTCCACAAGTCGCTGAAAATTGCAGGAATCTTAAGTACAGATTACAACTATCATTGTTCTCACGAAGAATGGGCTACAAACGGCGTGCTCCTCCTAAATGCATCTCTGACTATGACAGAGTGGACAGAGGGAGATGACAAGTCCAGAAACTATATCGAAATGCATAAACATTGTCGAATATGGGAGACATTCATGAAACAGTTACTGAAAGAATGGATCGATCGGCGTAAATCGGATCATAAAGTATTTGTTATGTGCTGGGGCTATGCAAACGTAAATCATATAAGATACGCAGATGAGATATGGAGAGGAGCTCTGACTCCTTCCAGCAATGCTCAGTGGATAAGACCAACATCCGAAAAGCTTCTGAACTTAATAACACTGCATAGTGATCATCCAACGTGGCCACGTGAGCCAAGTAATATTTTTCTCCATGAAACCCCGCAACATTTTCAAATGATCAACGAATGCTATCCAGGGATATTTGACATTACTAACAAGAAACCAATCTGAACAACAAACTTCTCATTTCACAGTTAATTACAACATTGCTTGGTTTTCATAGAGGTATTCTAGAGTGCCATTTTAAGGGTACTCAAGAGTACCCCTAAATTGGGGTAATCTGGAGTATCTTTGGGGGTACCATATATGTACCTGACAAGAGTACACTAAAGGGTACCCTGGAAAGTGCATTGCGCATTGCGTATAAAGATCATGGAAATTGTTCTGGTTTTGGTGTGTGGTAGCAATGTATGATCCGAATCCCAAAGAATGAATAAAATAGATTATGAATTTCAGCGCAGCAACTTTATATATATATAAGCTATGTACAAAAAGAGTGACCTAAGATGGTCCAAGTCTCGATCTCCACTATGTCATAACGAACGCTACTGCCTAAGTTGGCGCAACTCTCAAATCCAACTCAACCTAACTTCTCAACCAAAATCTAATCTAATCTAATCAATGTCCGAAGCTCTGCTCTCTTTTAAAAGTAAACCCAAAGATGTCCTCAGCCCCAAACCTCTATCTAAAATTAGCCTAAAAGAATTCTTATTTCTTCAGTCAAATCAAGACGTCTCTTACAAATCAATACTCAATTTTCTAGTATTTCCCAAGTAATTATCTAGGCTCAAAACATCCAGTCGTTATCTAATAATCCAATCTAACAGTTTTTAAAGGTATCGGCCCATTCAGCTATAGATCGAAAAATCTAACTCCCTGTGTTCATCTGAGCGGAACTATTCTTATAAATTAGCATGGGCTTAAGAACACTTCATACCTAAACTAGCAAATCACAACAAAATGATTTTGGTTATCTCCTGGAGCAGAGCAATTCGGTGCCCATCCATGTGCGGAACCTGCAGTTGCTAATGACGGAAATCTTTAAAACGACGTCCCATCTAAATCCACCTTTCATGAAGGACATTTTTCAGGAACGAAATATGAACTACAGTCTAAGACACGGCAATGATGTTCAAGTCCCAAAGGTGCGAACCACGTCCTTTGGGATTGAGACCATAGCCTATCTTGGTAGCAGATTGTGGCATCTATTGCCGCAAGAAATAAAACAATCAAACACCCTTCCTATTTTCAAAAACCAATTAAATGTTGGAAAGTTGGTGAATGCAACTGCGACTTTGCAAAAAATATATTCCGCAAGTTGGGTTCCTAACAGGATAGTCGTTTTTATCCTGTAATTTATATTTATCTATAAACATTGTAAATTTTTTTTCTTAATCTTTTTAGCTATTGTAAGAATGGTATAAAGTAGGCCTCAATTAGCTGTAATTTAGCTATTTGTTTTCAACTTAAAATGAATCAATGATGATGATGATGATTGATGATGATGATGATGATGATGATGATGATGATGATGATGATGATGATGATGATGATGATGATGATGATGATGATGATCATGATGATGATGATGATGATGATGATGATGATGATGATGATGATGCTGATGATGATGATGATGGTGATGATGATGATGATGAGGAGCTGTTTCAGTAATGTAGGTTCGAGCTAGACTCACAACGTGATTCTTTGTATTCGTTCATTATGTTCCATCTGATATTTCACTTTCCCTCATACGAAGTGAGCGAAAATCATCCCATTCAATAGCGACACCATTGAGACTTATGTAATGAGTATAGGTTCGAGCCGGCAACTTAGGCCCATCCGCCATTGCCTGGAGTTCGCACAGTGTAGCTATGGTTTCCAGATCTAGTCATGAAATCGATATAGGGGAAAGTTTTGTCCCAATTTTCAATGTGAAAGTCCATGAGTCGTAGTTTGAGCGTCTATCGGTTTTTCAATAGCGATAACTACGAATATGCAATTAGTCTATACACACCTGCTGGAAGAATAACGATCTCGATTGGCTCAACACGGCCTTCACCATCCCTACCAAGGCCTTTGCTGCAAAGCAAAAAGGTAAACATTAACCATTAATCATAAAACATTCACATTAATTTCTGGCCTTTTATTGATAGTGGCTAATTTACTGCCGCTGATTACCGAAACCTAAGAGGGTAATATCTCAGCGGCCATGTCTTCTTTTTTACAAACAAGAAATGAATTAATTCTCTGGTTGAAAAACAGTGGTTCCAAAGGGTCTTCAAAAGCAAATTTGTTAAATCTTCCTCTTTGATTGATACGCACCCTCTTCGCAAGAAGTGCGGGGAGAGATCAGTTTGAGAGATATTTGCTTGGTTGCCTTTTGTGGAATTTAAAGCGTAAAAATTTCAGCTAAGGAACCTTCTTCTTATTACCAAAACTTACCTTCGGACCTATGTTTATGCACGGGCGATTCGGACACTGTAGTTGTGCTTTCTAAACTAACGAAGAAACAATAATTATTCAATACTCACCCCTGGCAAGCAACGTTTGTATTCCGGTCAAACATCGTGGTCAAACATCGTGGTTTGATTTGGGCCCTCCTATTCTGAATCGCAACTGCAACAACAAATCGCCTCCCTAGCTTACCCTAACGAACTGCCAGCTAGGGAGGCGATTTGTTGTTGCAGTTGGGATTCAGAATAGGAGGGCCTAAATCAAACCACGATGTTTGACCACGATGTTTGACCGGAATACAAACGTTGCTTGCCAGGGGTGAGTATTGAATAATTATTGTTTCTTCGTTAGTTTAGAAACCACAACTACAGTGTCCGAATCGCCCGTGGTTTATGATGAATTTCGACGGAAAACTACCCATTTTAGAACCCACTCATGTTTATGGAAAATCTGCGGGAAAAAGAACCCTTTTTTAGAGTACTATGTAGAGTACTATGGGCCCAAAACCAACCCACATGGGCGGCACATACCCGTTCCATGAACATGCTATGTACCCCCATCCCCCCGGGCAAAAAACAGCGTCAACGAGAGACCTGTCCATGACGTTCTTCATCGTTTCAAATTGTGCTGGCATTATGTGGACGAAGTCTTTATGTAACAAAAAGGACAACCTTTTTACCAAATATAATATAATCCATAAATTTGCCTAAATTCTTACCCATTGATGTATCCCATCTTTGCCATTAACTTTGATCCAATGCCCTGAAAACAAATAAAGATGCATGAATGTCAGAACAGATCTTGGAAAAATGCTTAAAATCATCTCCCACGGTTAAAAACAATCAAGTAACCAGAAAGGACTGAGGTTTTTAAAATACATCCAAGGGCTGTAGGAAACTCTGAGTTAAAAATGAGACTGATGTATGATGCATGGAGTCTTCAAAGGTTATTTCGTTTCTAACAAATTAAAGTATTGAGTAATTATTATTGATCCAAGAGTGTGGCAAATTGACGTAAGGTAGGGCCATTATGCCACTGAAGTGTAGCCTGCGCGAAGACTTTGGTCACTGGGGTGGAGAGGGAGGGTTTCGTTCTTTCCTCTCATCCCTAATAACCAAATTCTGTGCGCAGCAAACTCAAGTGTGATTCGTTTGATTGGCTTAATTGCCTCAGGGTGCTCCATGTCTCGTCAATTTGCCATTCTGTCAAGAAAGGCCGAGGCAGAGAGAAAATGTATCTTGATTTATAAAATATTATCTACTTTCTTAATTTAGATTTTCCAAAAATCTGTGATACACGATAACTCATTTAAAAACTTTTGTTGCATTGACGCTTCAAACTGCATTCATGTGAATATTCAATTCTTTGCAATCTCTATTTAAACGGCAATGCCCTTGACTAACTGTCCTCATCCTAGTTTATATTACTACAAAGTTAACTACGCTTCTACATTGTTCAGCGAGGCAGTTGTTAAAGAGACACAATCGCATTTTTTTCATGTATGAAAATCACGACGAGAATTCTCCAGCATGAAGTAGAGGCCTCGTACTTTCCGAAAATGTGTTTACCCTTTTCGTACGACATCTGGAAGTATCGAAAAACTATGAAAAGGAACGGGAAACGAAAATTTTATACCCACACTTTTTTACGGTTCCGTGCGCATGAAACAATGGATCGGTTCATCGCGTGAGTTCGTCTTATTAATTCTCGGTCATTAGAATTTTCGCTGCAAAGCGGATTCGCCGGCACCGGAGCATGTCGACACCAGGCCTATTCACAGATTGTCACGACAAACTTCTTCTTTCCACTCTTGCTCTTGTTGGCTGCCCTTTCTGTACTCACGAACGTTTACCAGTCGACATCCCAATCTTCGGTCGTATTGTTCCCACGAAAACGAAAATTTCAGCGACAAATTCTCGTGAATAAAGTCGGTCGCTCGCGCCGCTCGCACCCACTTTTTCCCTCCTTTATTTGCAGCCCCCATCAAATTCCACAAGAAACAGAAAAGCTCATAATGATTTGTTCATAATTTAGGGGAAATTTTGTTTACTTGACAAAATTTTTGAAGAATGTTATTTATTTGCGATTTTGTCTCTTTAAAGAGGGTGTAGCAAAATTAACAAAATTACAAAAGGCCAAAAATATTGTCCACATACCCGTGTGTACATCTCCCATTCGCCAAGTGGTCCAATACTCCGCAGCGGCGTTACTGACATCTTAGCAACATAATTATCTTCACTAAATTCTCTGCTGTTTTCATCTTCGATATCAGAGGTACTGCTACTGTCTGATGCATAATTGTTGATTTCTACAAAAAAATACTAGGGAGTTTACGAAACCAAGACGGCAAAGGGCAACTGCTACGCAATGTTACATTTGTTTCTATACTTTGGATTTAAAAGATTCCGTTTTGTTTGTCAATCGAATGTCCGTCCCTTGGGAGACTCTGAAATTGCCCTTTTCAGTTTCACGTCTTGGATACTCTATTTCTGGCGTTCTGTACTGCAAATCATGTATCTAGGCCTCCGAAGTAAAACTTAGTCTTTATAAAATGTTCATCGTCAAAGAAAAAATACGCTTTTCAGGCATCTCTGAGTTATAGGAGGTCTTATATTAGCCTTTTGTATGATATATTAGAGGAAGTGTATAGAAACAATACTTGCTTTGTCGAATATCAGATGACGTTCTGGCTGGCGTTACCGTCTTGGTTTCGTAAGGTCTCTACCATATTAACAAAGACGGTTTCTCTTTCATAGACACAATTAACTCCCCATGAGAAAAAATGTTAGCTGCTTCGTTCGAAATCAAATTTTCAGCATCCAGTTGATATTCATACAGACCTATGTACCTAACAGCCTAAAGTACTTGGCAGAGATTTGGCAAACCCAGAGAAATAGCACATTGTAACCAAAGTGTGTCTCAGTTTTGCACGAATTGAGAGCAGTTGAAATTAGTATTTGAATCAATCTCGAATTACGGCCAAGAGGGAGGGGTAAAACAGTTAATTGATCATTCAGGAGCTAACACAAGCAAACGAAATCTGAGACACACTTTTCTGGATTGATATAATGAGAACGCGAAATTCTATTGAGATTCACGTATAGCTTACTGGTATAGGAGGGATCGGCCCACTTTTTGCCTTTGCCAGAGTATAGCCACAATTCATAAATATTTGTATTCCTTTTGGTTCATAAGTACTCTCGATTCAGTGACCAATCGAATGATGCACATTTTAATCATGCTCTGTTGTGTGCATGACAATTAAGAGAGATGACATGGGGAGTAGTCACTGAAGAGGAAAGGTAACCTTAAAGACTTTCTGTTAGAGACTGGATTTTGCGCTCCATGAATGAGAAAACAACGCAAACATCATATCAGCCAAGCAATGGCATTTGTTTCATTTCATTTAGTTCATTCAGTTCTTTTAAGGAGGGTTGCCCTTCAACATGTTGATTTTCAAGGGGCCTTCCAATAAAAACATTAATTACAATCTAAGATAAAAAGTAAAAAGCTATTGATTAAATTAAACTATAAAACCATATTTACAATCTCCAAAACCTATCTACAATAATGTTTAAAATTTACAATCAAAGCGAAAGAATACAGTTTCTAAATAGTTTTCTTGAAACTATACAGAGAGGTTGCCTGCTTTGACTCGGCGGACAGGCTAATCCATAGTTAGCACCTCTATAAGAGAAATATCTCTGGCCATTTACTGACCTTCTCATCGGTAACCTCAGGTCCGTCCCCGTATCACGAAGGCTATATGATGAGCAAGACGAATTTCGGGTGAAAAGGTCACACAAGTATTGTGGAGCCAGCTCATTCAGGAACTTGAAGACCATTGTCTTAGATTCACCAGTAGCAAGTTCCTCAACGGTCTTGGCGATGGTAAATCTTGACACTCCTCTTGTTAGGCTCAAGCTCGAAGAAGGACATGAAGGATAAAACCACTCTGCATTTCTCTAGACGTCTTGGACGGCGCATCTTCTTCTCTGTATCGATTCCAACTTGACTTTTGACTCGTTATGGAAGAAGCGACATATAAACGAGACACTGGCTTCGCTTTCCAGACTTTCAGATCATCTGAAAATCCATTCGCCGTGCACTATGGGACAGCAACAGTGTACAAGGTCCCATATGGCTAGCAAAGGGTAGACTTATGGCATGGAGTCCCTTGCTTCCCTGTTTGACTTGATGATGTCGTCTCAGTCAACAGAGACTCAAAATATTACTCTGAAAAACCAGACCCTATTTTGGCCAAAGCTCTGAGCTTCCTAGAGTACCAATCAGATTGTGGGATTTGTGAATTACCATGGTTACGGCAAATGTGATAGGATTTTCGATTCGATTGAAGAATTGGTAACATTCCCACGGGATGTGAGATTAGAAGCCGTGATTCCATCATAATTCCATTAATGATTGTAGAAAATATGGTCAGCTTCTTCACTGTTTCGTTATGAGTTCCTGTCGAGCTAGCTTTACCGCAAGGATACAAGGGACTCATCACCATAAGAATAAGCATAGGGTTCTTAAGGGACATGTTGGAAACAAAGTGTTCAAATGAAAAATTCAATTCAACTCTATCTTACCAAGCGGTAGCACATCATGGATGTCGAGAACAGCATCTGTGTCATATGTATCATATTGAATTTCAACCGTATCATCTTTTACTTCCCTGAAATCAAACAAAATGTAAAATAATGTTATGAGGCACTGCATGCAATATGGTAGTGAATCAGAAAAATGTATCCACTGTTCGTAGAGGAAAAATGGTTCATCTAATTTGTAGAATTTTAATTCCATCATCTTAGTGAGAGTTCAAATTTACGATGAAAATAAAACATTTCTTACGCATTCGAAACGAAGCTGATCGATCCTCTACACACATTTCTTTAATATCCAATTCTCGCGGAGATGCAACGAGTTTGTTACCGTTAAATTCCTTGTCGTCTTCATATCGTGTAGGTATCATGTGAAGTAAGTCTAAACGTCCGATGGTAACCTTCCAGCTTTTAAAATTTTATTCCATCGCTTTTCTTTCATCAACTTTCCTTCCCGTTCATTTGGGCAAGCTTACAGATCTTAAAGGAATTGAGTCCATATAAATACTGGAGCGTTAACGCTGTCTTGAAATTAATTTTGCTGACAAAACGCTGACGGTCCTTTTTTATAGCATAATAGTGCTAAAGTCACTAGCAGTGGAGACCAAAGACTTCTGAACCCTTGCAATGTCCCTAGGAATTTTTTTTGGTTAAATTTCAGTGGGAAAATAAATGACAACTTTTGTTTTATCATTGAAAAAAAGTTGATATTTGTCATCTATATGGACTCAATGCCTTTAAAGGGACATTCCGCGAAAATCAAATGTTTGCAAAGGCTCATATCATTATCGCGATCGAAAAGTAGATTATGTCAGCCCTCAGAAATCGTTTTCCTTTCCTCGATCGCACTTCTCAAACGCAAGATATGGCGAAAGACATTTAGACCGATTTCAGTTTCAATACCCTAGTATTATATGCTTCGTTGTTGGCGAACAAAGGTTCCAAATTCTCGTTACTGTCCGCCGGTTGGTCGTCGGCGAGTTTTGATGGGTATGTTGCGTGTCACTTTTAGTATTGAGTTTGAACATCCTGTTGTATTGGTTCATTCATCTGTCCACGATCGACTACGACCAAGAGAAATGATCGGCTTTACCGACAATTCTCGTTTTCTGTCTCGGATTCAAATCCAAGGATCTGAGTTCTTGGTCTGTCGCTTGTTGTCAGTTTGAGCTTCATGAAAGTTGGAGAAATATCGGAAAATGTTGATAATGATATGAATGTTCGTTTTAAATGCAAACGACGCAGTTCGCCGATATTCGGTTTTTTCCCGCGGAATGCCCCTTTAAATAGCAAGGCATGTGTACCTTATCGTAGACTTGTACCAGACACCATTTTCATACTTGGCAAGACATTGTTCTCCGGGTTTAAGCTTGCTAAAATAAATAACAACATAACGAGAGTCAGAAGTTTATGAACACCTTATTACACGAAAATAAATCGCGTAAATGGCTAAGCATTGTGAATCTCATTCGTTTTGATCACTGTGTTACGGTAAATAAGATTGTAAACAAACAATGCCCTGAAAGCTTATGGGATATGTTGCAACAGAGATGCTCTATATCAAACTATAATACGAGGAATTATAGAGATCTCCATATTCCCAAGCTAAACCTTGAATTAACCAAGAAAGGACTTCATTACTCGGGCATTAAAGCTTGGAATGATATTCCAGTTAATATCAGAGAACTGCCATAATTACGCCTGTTTAAAATACATTTGAAAAGGCATATGATGACCCTTGACAATTAATTCAAGCCCCCTGAAAAGTGACTTCCTGGAAGATCAGGTTTCTTTAATTACTATGTTTATTTTTAGTCAGATTCTCAAGTTGTATACTGAAGGGATATTGTTGTAAAGAGAAAATACTTTTTACACCATAATAGTACGAAGGAATCGTAGTTGCAAGAATACTGCTACCAAATTATACGCTGATTGATTGATTGATTGATTGATTGATTGATTGGTTCATTGGTTGATTGATTGATTGATTGATTGATTGGTCCAATAATTTTAGTTGTAAGCCTTGTCTCGTATTGCAAGCCGCGAGAAAAACTACGCTGCATTTGATTAAGGCTATTTCTTTGTTGTCAGCTTCACGCATGCGATTTATTTTCATGCAATAAAGTAATGCATGGAACAACTGAAGCTGCTGCAGATGTATTCCTGTCCGATCATCATCATCATCATCATCATCATCATCACCGTCATCATCATCATCATTATCATCATCATCATCATCATCATCATCATCATCATCATCACCATCATCATCATCATCATCATCACCATCATCATCATCATCATCATCACCATCATCATCATCATCATCATCATCATCATCATCATCATCATCATCATCATCATCATCATCATCATCATCATCATCATCATCATCATCATCATCATCATCATCATCATCATCATCATCATCATCATCATCATCATCATCATCATCATCATCATCATCATCATCATCATCATCATCATCATCATCATCATACATCACCATCACCATCACCATCACCATCACCATCACCATCACCATCATCATCATCATCATCATCATCATCATCATCATCATCATCATCATCATCATCATCATCATCATCATCATCATCAGAGCGTCAGAATGCCTTCGGACGCTCGGACAAAGACCGCAGGAAATTTTGGATTTCGACAAACTCACAGGAAATTCATTACCTGTAACTTACATATTTTTACCTTTGCAGTGATTACCCTGGAAAGTTTTGAAGATTGCGTACTGATAAAAGTGGCGTAACTGATTAAAGTTACCTTTAGTTAAAAAACTAAGGGCTTCCGACCTCTAAGGGCCCCGAAGGGGCCCCCAGCAACAAAAATTACTTTGTCGTTTTACTGTAAAGCTGGTGCTGTTGCTATGATAAAATGACCAAGGGGCCCCGTGCCTGCATGATTTCTCACTCTAAATGAATGGAAAGCGTCACTTTTATTGCAGATTTACGCACTTTTCCGTCAACAGAAGCTTTGACCAGCGGAGTTGCCAAGTGAGAGGATGGGAAATTTCTCTGTTTTGTCAAAATAGACTGGGTGACCCAGAAAAATAATCCCACATTTGAACATTCAGAGCATCAAGAAAATTCATAGCATCATGAAAATTCATAGCTAGGGATTTGAATGATTCAAATTCCAGTTAAAAGCTAAAAGACTGAAGCATTTTTGTGAATTTTCTCGCCTTCTTACCAGGACTAGAAATAAGAGAAATCAACTTTGCAAAAATTTTATGGCTGCAAAATGGTTAAAATAGGGCCTAAAACATTTATCAAATCATAAGTACTCTCCTCACACAGAACATTAAGAAATGGGCGTGTCACCTTTCTCGAGAGTTATAAGACATTTATTTTCAAGCAAATACTGAAGATTTTTTCAATCCTATGGCAATAATTTTTGTTTCAATCTTCTTAAACATACATGTATGTAAAGGTAAAAACCTAAAAACAGCAAAGTTTAAGAAGAGTAACAAAACAAAACAAGAATACATTAAACTCATTATTTACTGTTAAAGGTAACTAAATTTATAAAGGGGGTGCAACAATGAGCTTTCCCCCCCCCCCCCGAATTTTGACAGGTTGAAAAAATATGAAGTGATTTCTTTCAACCAAGGATAGCTCTCATCCTTGGGAAATGGCATTTTCTTTGTTGTTCTGTGCGATGAGTCCTTTATGATTTGATCGATGTTTTAGGCCCCTTTTCAGTCATTTTGCAAACATGAAATTCTTATAAACTTGAATTTACCTATACTTCTAGTGCTGATAAGGCAGCAAGAAAAATCACAAAGATACTTCGATCTTTCGGCTTTTAACTAGAATTTGAATGATTCAAATCGGTGAAGTAATCTTTGTTGTATGAATTTTCAAAAGTGGGAACTTTTTCTGGCTCACCCGGTATAGCTGAAAAAATTCCTCCAAAAAATTTTCATCCAGGCTTTTGATCCAATGTCTGATCGTTTTTCATTTTGATCGATTCAGTTGTTGTGATGGAGAACTGACAGGAAATTTCATAGCAAAAAGTTTTCGTCCGCAGGAAATAAAAAAATTTCTGACGCTCTGATCATCATCATCATCATCATCATCATCATCATCATCATCATCATCATCATCATCATCATCATCATCATCATCATCATCATCATCATCATCATCATCACCATCACCATCACCATCACCATCACCATCACCATCACCATCACCATCACCATCACCATCACCATCATCATCATCATCATCATCATCATCATCATCATCATCATCATCATCATCATCATCATCATCATCATCATCATCATCATCATCATCATCATCATCATCATCATCATCATCATCATCATCATCATCATCATCATCATCATCATCATCATCATCATCATCATCATCATCATCATCATCATCATCATCATCATCATCATCATCATCATCATCATCATCATCATCATCATCATCATCATCATCATCATCATCATCATCATCATCATCATCATCATCATCATCATCATCATCATCATCATCATCATCATCATCATCATCATCATCATCATCATCATCATCATCATCATCATCATCATCATCATCATCATCATCATGAACCAGGTCTGTATAGTTTTCTCTCGGGTTGGAATATCTACCTGAAATCTGGTTCCACATATTCTTCCAAACATTCGATGTCGGCCAAATGTCCATGTGAGTACCTACGATTTACGATAATTCAATTCAATTCGACCTTTTTCATAGAATGTAGAAATAAATACTACAGCAGATATATATGAAGAAATATGTGAAAATAGCCTTGAACAACGAACTCAGCCTACAAAACCTATAAACGCAGTCATAGAAAATAAATGCGCGCAGATACAAAAATGAAACAATCAGATCTAAATTGGACATTGTATAACAGATTTCTTTTTTTCTGTATCAAATAAAACGCATTTTTACTAAAATAACGGCTCAAACAGGTAAACTTTTTTTGGTACAACCGGTATCAGTTAAAGGCTATATCAGATCATAAGAATACCATAAATGGGGCTGGGTCTCGTAACCGTAAACAAACAACTTGTTATCTCTTTAATCTATACTGTTGCCCACACGTACCAATTATGTACCCGGGTGAGTCAAAAAAAGTTTAGGCGTTTGGAAGGCTGTGGAATAAAAAGTATGTCACCGATTTTCAAAACTGAAATGTTCATCTATCAGTCAAAGGCCAACTTAGATGAGAAAATTTTGTTTTGTAGTATCCCTCATCTTACAGATCCAGAATTAGGAAAATGCTGGTAAAGCGTATGTTTGGGAACAAAAATTCCACATTCCATTCTGGTCCATGATTCACCTTCTATTGAAATTGGAATTTAGCATCTCAAACTGGCAATGTAAACTTCAATGCCACATAAATCATGGACCAGGATGGAATGTGGAATTCTCGATTCCCATACAAACCCCTTACAAGCATTTTGATTGTTGTTGGGTCTTAAAGATGTTTGATTTTACCAAACAAAATTTTGTCATCTAAGTTAGCCTTTAAGTGATAGATTAACACTTTAGTTTTGAATATCGGTAACATACTTTTTCTTCCACAGCCCTCCAAACGCCTAAACGTTTTATTGACTCACCCGGTACAGATTTTGGTGGATGGGGTGAGTCCAAAATAAAGTTCACTTTAAAATCCACCAATATCTCCGTAATCATGCATGTCTTTCGTTTGTTTCTCTTTGAGATTCAAGAGTCCATCTTCAAAATAACACCTTAATTGTGCGAACTAAAAATCCCTGTGATACGGCCTATCAACAATACTGCGGAATGGTCGTTTCGAAAGAAGTCTGTTTACTATACGTGGCCCAGTCCCTTTAAGTAAGGGGCTTATCAGAAAGGGACACCTGCTGGAGAGAGGGGGCTAAATAGAGCCTGTACGGCAGAACAAACCTGCAAGAATCTTCATCAAAATTGCATTTGCCATCCAAGAAAAATGGACACGGAAGCATTGACATATGTGTTGGATTCATGAACAGCACTTTCACCTGAATAACGAATTTTAAAGAAGTTCTAACTTGAAGCAAACTAATTTGTTGTATCCATCAAGAAAATTCATCATCACATAGTCATGATCATGATCATCATCATTATCATTTGACGGATGGTTTTGCATTTGTTGGGGTGACGAGATATGCTTTGTCCGAGGAAGCATACTGTGCAGTGGGTTAAAGCTCGTGCGCAGTAGCTTTTTAGGGTTGAAGCTCAGACAGGCGCATGAGCTTTAACCCACTGCACGGGGGACACACTAGTTTCCTCGGTCAAAGCGTATCTCTTCTCCCCCTTCTCCCCAACAAGCATGGAATTTCATTTCATTTAATTAGGGAGGGCTGCCCTTCAGCAAAGGTTGATTTTCAAGGGGCCCTCGAATAAAATATATCCTAATTATAATTTTTCAATAAGTTAAGCATACAATAAAAAATGATGAAGCTAGAAACCAATTTACAATGATTATTCAATATCTACAATACAAAAGAAAGTTCAACCATTTATGAAACTTTAAAACTATTAATGGAAGTTGCCTTCTTTGACTCCGCTAGAAGGTTAATCTACAACTTAGCTCCCCCCCGTAAAGAAAAACCTTTCAGCCAATTTGCTGCTTTTTTCATTAGTAACCTCAAATCGGTCTCTGTACTACAAAGGTTGTGGGAAGAGCATTCTGAGTTTTGGTGAAAAGGTTACGCAGGTATTGCGGAGCCAATTCATTGAGAGGCGTGAAGACCATTATCTTACATCTATCATTTATGACTTCTTAAATGGTCTTCTAGCGTGGTCCTTCGATTAGAGATCTTCTTGGGGGTGTCAAAGCTGTCACTCGTTATGATTCTAACAGCACGACTTTGTAGCATTTGGAACTGGTTGATTTCTGAAGAGCTAGCAGAACCCCAAAACAGAACAGCAGTTTCGAAGGTGAGGCTCAATGGCTGTAAATCGATCCCCTGTTTTTGACAACTTTTTGAGGATTTCCAACATGCTGTTTGCCTCGAGGTCCTTACTTTGAGGAGTTAACTGTGCCGAAAAAAAACAACAAAAAATATTCATAATGTAGGGTAATCTTTTAGCGACAGAACAACGTTTTTGAGGCATTTCTATCGGCCTCTTACCTATTTTTCTATAACCGATCGTGTCGGGTCACTTTCTTCGGTTCACCCCAGTAGTATTACCTTTTGGTCACCATCCTCGTTTTCTTCTGGTCCTAACACCATTGCATTGTGATATTCTGTCAAGCCCCATTCCTACAAAAATAATTAGAAAGAGCTAAATCACATTTTCAGAATGTAGGTAACTTTTCTGATTATCACGCTGTACCGATCTACTCAACGTAGATGTCAACGAATCAATTGTAGACCTTGTGTAGATTTATTACATTGGGTCCTGGTAATCGCTACCACCCACACCCACCCCTCGCTCATAGTACAGGTGGGTGGGTGGATGGTAGCAATTACTAGGACTCAACGTAATAAGTCTAGACCTTGTGTAGACTTATGGCGATGAGTCCCTTGTATCCCTACGGTAAACTTTGCTCATGGTGGACTTAGACTGATTACATATTAGTAGTTATCGCTACTGACAGACTGATGGACGCTCAAACTAGTCATATGCCTCAAACCAGATTGAGCAAAAAAAGAAATGTTGTTGTTATTGTTGTTGCTGTTGTTGTTGCTATTTTTGCGATATCTGGGACTATGTTGTGAGGCTAAGGTGGACTCATAATGAAACAGTGAAAAAGCAGGCCCTATTTTCTTCAATCATCAATGGAATTATAATGGAATCTTGGCTTCGAATCTAAGTCCCATGGGAGTGCTTTCAATTCTTCAATCGAATCGAAAATTCTATCATATATACACCTTAATAATAGTAATTCACAAATCTCGCAATCTGATTAGTACTGTAGGAATCGCGAAGTTTGGGCCTAAATAGGGCCAGGTTTTTCAGAGTAATTTTATGAGTCTTTGTTGACTGAAGCGCCATCATCAAGTCAAAGAGCACAGGGAAACAAGAGACTCATCGTCATAAGTCTAAACCTTGTGGCTATTGAACAAAAGTATCTGGAGCAAGCGGTATTTATATGTATCTTTACACCAAATATTGAAAATTCCACAGATTTCTCTAAAATCTATCAAAAGACCATTTGATCATGACATTTTTGTCGCGTAGCCCAGACTGATCCCTAAAAATGCTTTTGCCTCCAAAAACTCATTCAGCTTTCCAATAACAGGGATAAAGCCCTTGTAATTCATTGCCTTTTTGGTCGCATTACTGATTGAATGAAAACCACTGAGCGCTTTCTAACTTTGCAATACTTCGCACAGCTACTCTGCCTATTTTGTCATATTCATTTTGGATTCATTTTTCATGCAAGTTGCGAATTTTCAAGACATTTTATACAAATTCTGTGTCCACGGCCTTGACATCATAATGAAGTTTACGGGAACCCTTCTGAAACAATAGCAATCTTGTCAACAAGTAAATCATGCCGTCAAGTGTCACATAGCTGTAATTTCCACCAATCGATGCAGAATTTCCTCCTCTATAATATATTCAAAATCCGCTTGCAGCTGCGAACCGTCTTCTGGGTAAATTAATTTGATACTGATCAAACTACTACCATTTCAAAGGATTCTCATAAAACCTTGTTGTTACGTCATGGCAAATTGATGCATAATTTCCAGAAAATGACATTGAGATTTGGAATTTACACGCGAGACAGATCTGAAGCAACCACGAATGATAAACAAGGCAGAGTACTGGTCTGAAACCAGGTACCGTCCTGCCAAAGATGTTGCCAGGTAACCTGAGATTCAATTTATATGCATCACACAAGGGTGTGCATTGTGACTGCCTCTGTCATCGCTTCTACTGAAATGAATTTTTCTGCAGATAATAACACCCCATCATCAAAATATGGAGAGAGAGCTCACCCTATAGTTTCAGCAGAGAGTTAGCAAAATGAATAACAGATCAGTGATACATACATGGTAGACTGATGCCTTTTCGTCCCTTGTTTCCCTGCGTTCCTTGGTCAAGAGGGACTAATAACATTACTCTGAAATAGTGGGCCCACTTTAGGCCCGCGTAGGATGGTTCCGTATTCACCAATCAAATCGCTAGAATTCAGTTTTTAACCAATCAGGGGCCACTATTCAGAATGTTGTTGTTGTTGCTGTTAAAGAACGGTATTATATTAACGATTTAACAGATAACTTACAGTGCGACGTCAAATTATTTGCTGATGATACTTCTCTATTTACAGTGGTTGAAAATGAAACCGTCTCTGCCCAAAATATGAATAGAGATCTAGAAAAAGTTTCCTTGTGGGCGTGGCAATGGAAAATGCACTTCAATGCTGACGAGACGGAAGAGGTACTTTTTTCCGTTAAAAAGTTGCGCCCAGTGCACCCTCCTTTGAGACTCGGAAATGAAGAAATTACAAGCAAAACAGAGCACAAACATCTTGGAATGATTCTTGACTCCAAATTGAGTTTTAAAAGTCATGTGAGTGAAGCTATTTCGAAAGCCAGGCGGGGGATTGGGTTGATAAGACACCTGTCACAATACGTATCAAGGGATGTACTTGATCAAATGTACAAACTGTATGTACGCCCCCACCTTGATTACGGTGATATTGTTTACCACAAATATGACCCTGACTTGTCATCAGTTATTACAAAGCGTCTTGAACAAACGCAGTATGCAGCATCTTTGGCTGTGACTGGGGCATGGAGAGGTACAAGTAAGCAAAAGCTTTACGATGAACTTGGTTGGGAATCTTTGTACCAGAGACGATGGCATAGAAGACTATGCCATTTCTTCAAGCTAAAGTTGACACAGTACCCAGCATATCTTTTTTCTCTAATTCCTCCTGAACGGCAGATATCTTATGATCTGCGTAATCCTCAAGCCTATGCCCAAAATAGAGCCAGAACCGATCGCTTTTCCAATTCCTATTTTCATAACACGTTACATGAATGGAACAAACTACCAACTGAAATACGCGCTTCTAAAACCATTGCTGAATTTAAACGGAAACTGATTGCGTTAATGAGACCGGTCAGAAATACTATTTATGGAGTATCTGACTTAAAGGGTATTAGAAATATAACCAAGCTTCGTGTACAATTCAGTGATCTTAATGCGCACAAATTTCATCACAATTTTGAGTGCCTTAGGCCTATATGTGATTGTGGTGCGGCTAATGAGGACAATGAGCACTATCTCCTGCATTGCCCCCGCTTTAATCAATTGCGAGAGGATCTCTTTGGCACTGTCACTGAAGTGTCCGGTATTGATATCGCAAACCTGGATTCAGAAACCTTGTGCAACTTGCTTCTTTATGGCAGTCCTCATATGAATATGATTGACAACAGGATAATAATTGAAGCAACGATTGAGTACATCGAAAAAACAAACAGGTTACATTGATTGTGGGTGCTGGCGTGTTGCCTAAGTGAGGGGACGGGTTTTCTTTGTCCTATCGCTTGGGTGGCATGTTAGTATCTGTGGATTAGCACGAAATTAATTTGGCATAACACAATCATCTAGCAGCTCTCTTTTCTATCTTCTATACAGTTCCACACCAAACCATCCAAATGCTCTAATAGTGCTTTACGTCCATTGTCATTGTACCATCAGTTTCGATGTGATGGTACAAAATTGATGTTAGACCTACGATATAAGGATTAGACACATAGCATGGTTTGAGTTTGGTTTGGAACTGCAAGTCTCTCTCTCTCCTTTAATTTTTGCTTCATTTACCTGTTTTCTTTTCCTGTTCCCAGTAGTTTTCGTTCCTTTTGAAGTTGTATTTGAAGATTGTAAGTGCCGTTCTTGGTGTAGGCCAGATGACCTTGTGTCTTCTTACACCAAGGGCGGTACAGTATTAATGTATTTAAGTTTAATTTTAATTTATTATGAATAGAAAAAAAAAGAACGGTTGAAGCAGCCTGGAGTTCTCGCAGCTTCGATGGATCTATTTTGCTTCTACAGAGGAAGATTACTGTCTGAAAGGTAGGCATTTTGCGTGTTGTAGGTCAACACAACATCATTCTTTGTACTAAAAGTTTCCTTTTCAATGTTCGAGCTCTTTAAACCAGATTTTGAAGCGAATTTGTTGAGTGTACGAGAACTACCACCTTTTTAGGCCATTTTGAAAAAGTGGGCCCATTATATAAGCGTAATATTATGAGTCCCTATTGACCAAGTGATATCAGCAAATCAAAGAACGCAGGGAAACAAGGGACGAAAAGGCATAAGTCTACATACATGGGTATATCTAACTTTGCACTTAATGCCAAGAAAGTTGCTGCTTCCATCTTGGTCTGCTAGTTCGTTTTGATCTTGCCATGATGAAGATTGAGAAGTACCTGCCTTTAGAGATAATACAAATTACTAGCTGTTAACGAAGTTAAGTTAGTGCTGCTCAAGCCTTTGTGTAAAAACATACTATTTCTGCAAATTTGTCGACAATGAATGTTGGAGAGGAGTTTTGAAGGATGTGTGACTTGCCATGCCAGGTACAACTGCAGCCTCTTGATTAAAAAATTGTCCCAACCAATAAAATAAATTTTTGTAACTTTCAAGTCCGTTTGGTATTACTACAACATCTATTACATTTTAACACAAAATTAGTCTCATTTTAAGTGTTCAATTGTAACATTAAGGCACAGTTAATTGATGCTGGTACGTTATGTGTTGGACTGTATGACTTTCTTTTTCCCTTAGTGGTACCTCACATGGCATGGGTTTCTTCCCTCTCCACAGATCATAATATCTTTGACCATTCCCCTGTAATGCTCGCAGTTACTGTCCATTATCTGCTTCTGTCAGCAATAAGGCAACAATGGACTCAATAGCCAATGATGTCTACAATGACAATGAACAGGTTTTACTGTCTGAAGGACAAACAGTCTTGAGAGCTCATGATGCACATGATTTGGTCACCACAATCTTTCAAATGCAATGTTCATCCAGTAACACTTTGTGTCAAAGTAAGATGACCTGGTGTAGGGGATAGTGATATCTTCTCAGTGATTTAATTACAAGACTCAAAATGTGTGAGTCTGTAATTCTGTGAACCACATACAGGGTGGGAAAACAATTTTTTCATTTTACACACTATATATTCAATACAACTGCAACAACACAACACAATTTATGGCCTAGACCAAGAGATATTGAGATGGGAGCACGGGGGGGGGGGGGGGGGGGTTTCTACTAACGTTTGGGTAAGGGTGTGCCGCCCACAGTTGCAAAATGGAACCGTTGGCTAGACCAATTTTTGTGAAAATGATACCCTTGGCTAGACTAATTTCTCTATTAAAAGTGCCCTGAGAGGGCGTTTTCTATACAAAACTTGCCAAATTTTCGCATTCTCAGGACGGAAATTTTTTTAAAATTTGGCTTTTTGCAGAAATTACAGAAGTTTTACAGTTCTTTGACGAAAATTGCCAAAAAGCATACCCTTGCCTAGACTAAACTCGACTAAGATTGCCAAAAAGTATACCCTTGGCTAGACTAGAGGTCCAAAAAAGTATACCCTTGTGGGAGGCACATCCCCAGGTACCTTTACTATGGAAGAACCCCCCCCCCCTGTGGATGGGAGTCTGTGTAACTGATAGAGGAATCAAGAGAAATTTAACACAATTAACTTGCAGGTATGATTAAATCTCAGTACATTTGCGTGTATTACTGGATCGTGCAAGTATTACTGAACCATTCTCCGCCACCTGTGGCCTACTGTAAGTTAAGCACAAAAATGTCATTGTGAAATTAGAGCTTGCTTCTTTTCATTATCAAATGAGTAAAGGAAGTTAAATTCACATGGAGACATCGGCTTGCCTAACTTAATATTTGTTTACTCTATGGTGTAACTGCCTCATTAAACTAAACATCTTTAAAGATTTTATTTCTGTCTTCAATTTTGACTTAAAACAAACCTTATTACTGTTTTCTGCATGAATCCTATCATCTGTGACCTTCTCATTGCCACTGTCAGCATTGGCAAGTTCTTGAAGCAGTCTACTTTTCTTTAATGAAATCAAACTCTCTGCAAAATCAAAAGGAATGGTTATGAAATGCTAATAGATAATCTAGATTTTTCACTTGAAGATACATGATCAATACAAAAGCTGAAGGACTCAAAAAACTTGGCAAACTTGCTTGAAGATGTCAATAGTAAGAGATGTCCAGCAAGTCTTAGTTATTGACCTGGCCTCTCTAGATTGAAGAACAAGAAAAAATATCCCAAAAAATATCCGTAAGGCCCCCAAGGACCAACCAAATGAGCATAAATTTGGCGAACTGGGAGATGATACATCTAAGTCCAAAAGTATGTCTGTGTTCAGTGAAATATCCATTGGTCTGCATTTTTGATGGAAATAAAGTTCAATACCAGCTACAAATATAAAAGCAATAATCTAAAATGATCTAGCGTGTAGACAAGACATCATGTTGAAAATTTGGGGCACACTTTAGCAAATTAGGCTATGACCTTTCAGCTGAGGCTATTTTCATGTCTTGATGTTCTTCTGGGGGTCAGAAACAACACCTGAAGGAGGTGTACTCTGGAAATATTTTTCTCTGATGATTGATTTACTTGGAACTTCACTCAACTGGATTTACACAAAATGATATTCATCATAAATTATGCATCCATTGATATACTGTAGGTTTGCTGTTATTCTCTAGTGGTATGGCACTGCAGAGAGAAAATTTGAAGTGGTTGCCATGCAGCTAAGATGTGAGGTGTTTTCATTCTTCAAAATTTTTTGGTCAGTCATCAATGACTTCCAGGGGGGCACTCTCTATTAGTAGGTAATGGGGGGACATACACTTTTTGGGTTTTTGAAACGTTGTCTAGTATACCTTTGGGAATGCTATTTGGCGCATAGTCAGTATATTTTTGGGGTTGCTGATGAGAAAATTTGATAACATGAGTGCTAGGGTGAATTTTTCACCATAATATTGCAGCAAAGTTGTCAAAAAAGCCATGAAACCTCTAGTTTTTGTGTCATGGAGCAATGAGTATATTTTTGGGGTCTAACATTGTCTTAAATTTAATACATTTTTGGGGTTTCCAAATATATGCTGTGTCTCATCCCCCATCACATAGCAACAGAAGTCCCCCTCCTGGGCAATGACTACAGTACATACCTTCTGTCATTTTGATAAGATCCAAAACATCTTTTTGAAGATGCATTAATTCAACTTTGTTTTCTTCATCACTGTGACAAAGAAGATTGTCAATCTGGGCCAGCTACAATGAGAAAAAACAAAGAAATTTAATTTACCATACACGTTCCCATTCCAGTGAAGGTGCTGTGGCACAGAAGTGTAATCCACTGACTCTGAAGCCAGAACAGTCAGGCGGAGTAGTTCAATAGCTAGTAGGACCCCACTACTTGAGCATCATGACAAGGGGTCATGGACTCGATTAGGTTTGCTCCAGTTCTGCGATCCCAGTGTTTGGCGCTGAAAAACGCAACTTCACCTTTACTTCACCTTCATCAGTTGTTGTTATTTATGCAATCAGATTACAGTGATCAAGATGAACAAGGTCATTGCCCTTCAAACTTTGGGAGATGTTAAATTATGTTATCAAGCAATTGGTCAAGTTGGAATTGTCATTGCTGCTGCCTTGGGAATTGATTTGATGGGTGTAATCAACAACAATCCAGATTTCCAATTGCGCAAACTTAACCAGGGATGCAGCAAGGACTCTTCTTCATCATCTCTAAATTTAAATCATCGCAAAGTTAACGTTGGTGATTCAAACTCAATAATTTATGGAACATATAGAAAGAAGAATACAGACCCTACATCACAACAAATTATCATTTCATAGAATCCAAATCTGATCCATCTATGATATTTCATTCCCGTTACGACATAGCCTGTGCTGTAACCAAACTCTGTGCGTGAAGCATTACAATAATTTTGATTTTTGCTATGTGTGTGGTGAAGTTCCTCAAGCATTCTTCATGAACACAAAACAATGGCACCTATTGTTCTTGTATTGTCTGCGCTGTGCTAAATCACATTCTATGTCTGCCAGAGACTGGAAGGTTTTTATTTTGCATGGCCAAGTAAGATCTTCACAAAAATTTGCTGTTCCTGCAGTTGAGAACAGTAGGTTGAGACTTACAATTAGGCGTTTTGTTCATTACCAACTGCGCACCTCATATTGGAAACCCAGGTTGGAAAGTTTGTACTGCGCGCCGAAGAACTTCGAAACTTTGGTGCGGGAATGTAAAAAAATCGGTGCGCAGAGCGCAGAAATTACGGGGATTCTTGCCACAATGAGTCTGATGAGGGGCTCTGAGTTGTAATTGGTATTTTACCTAAAGTTGAGATGAATTTGTCCAACTGAACGAGAGCTCGCCGAACATGATAAGATTATTAAACATTATCATAAAAAATCTGAATTGGGCCATCCCTTGCTATTTCTATTTTAATTTTGGTGCGCACATTAATTTCATTTTTGGTGCGCAAAATTTTATCAGTCTCTTGGCATTCGGTCGGTGCGCAGTTGACAAACTTTCCAACCTGCTGCAGTTGGAAACCATGTAAGCTACGTACGGCAAGGGGGGCAAGGCAATGTGCGCCCAACACAAACTTTCCAGGCTTCTGTACGTACAAAGCAGCACGTACATTTGATTTCTTATCATTGCTTTATTGGTGCAACGTCCAGTAGTGCACGAAAGTTTTACTTTTCATCATTTTTTGCATATCGATATCAATCATCATCAATTTTATGCTAAATAAAGAAATAATGGCCAACCTGTTGCTTGTAGTCTATCAAAGACTGCTCTATTGCTTGCTCATCCATCTTTCACTCTTTGCTTCCTCTGCGGCCATCTGTTTCGCAGAATTCCGACGACGAGAGCGGTTCTTCTAAATGATCCAAACCACAACAACTTAGGCCAATCCAATTCAATGCGAAAACCTCATACTCATTTCGAATATTACACGAAAGTGAGGTTTTGGTTACTTGGAAAGAGAGAAAGAGAAAGTGTTTGGGCGAGGAAGCCTTCTTTCCTTCGGTAAGATCTTTATTTTAGAACCATCTTAGCAGAGCTTGTTGAATTCAGCTTGTCAGATTATTAACAGAAATTTATTGACAGCAGTTTGGTTGGATTTGATTTATGCTGACTGTGACTTGTGAGGAGAATGATGATTGACCGACTGTTTAGGCCTGCGCCCCAACAAGGCAAGCAAGGCCAAAAAGAAGGCGACTTCTCCACTTTCTACAGCTTTCCGCCAATGACCAACATAAAAGCTAAATGCTGAAATGTGCAACTCATAGAATCCAGGTCCCACTATGATGGTATTGCCCTACGCTGGAAATGTTACGCCAAATATCTTTGACTTTGGGGCATGTTAATATGGAGAACAATAGAGAACTATCGCCCTCAGACCACTTTTCAGAAAACTAAGATTTTCGTAGAGGTCAAAGAAGTTCTGGAAGAGAACTCACCTTGAATAGGCTTCTCAACTCTTGCTATAAACCTCAAAGTGAGGTTTTTTCCATCTGTTTCCTTGTTGTCATGCTGGAACCACACTAATACGGACAGGTCTGAAACGCATAAATTAGGCCGTATCGCCCTTATCAGACCACCGTAGAACAACGATGAATTTAGCACATCAAAATCTTTTCAAGGCCGTCGTCAATTCACCAAAGTATTTTTTACTTTCCCAGAAAGCCAGCAAGTTACATGACCAATTCTAATTTGATTGAAAATGATTTCAAAATATTGTTAATTTCACTCCCTCTTTTAACTCTCTAAGCCTTGACCTCAGTCAACTCTAACCACACGATGCGTCAATAGTCTACAAAACTAAAGGGTTTCACGTGATGGACGCACCTGGGCGGCATAATGTCAGTTACAGTGCTCTTCCAAAAGGAGCCTTAGGTCTCGCATTTTGTGTGCAATTCTCGAAATTTCTTTGGATATGAAACGAGAAGAGTTGGAGGAAACATTCATGAAGACTATTCTACGTTAATTGAAAGAGATATCGAGAAACGACACAAAATAGACATGGTGTGTGGAAACATTGAAGGAAATGTGAATTGTACTTACACCTTCGTTGCAGGTAGGTCAACTTCAAAACTTTATTGTATGAGCAAAGCAAAACAGCGAAAATGAAGAAATATGAAAGAGATGACATCAGCAAACAACTTTCACGCGCTTTTTGGATTAGCTAGGCCCAAGCTCCCTTTTAATTTTAACATTTTATTCAAGGCCGTTGCACAACACGGAATCGATGGTGGTCTGATAGGGGCGATATTACTCTAGGTCTATTGTCTTTAGACAATTGGCGTGGTGTAAACCTTTTTTGGTGTAATGAAAACAAACTTTCCACACTGGTATTTCCCATTCATTCAAAAGACCTGAAATTTAGACAATACAAGGAACAAAGGAAATTTAGTTGTAGCCTAAACATCAGAAGAGATCTTGTGAAAAAGTGCAACCCTGGCTAAATGCAAATTGGTTTGCATTGTCTGGCCAGGGGATGGACTGGGGAAGACACATCAACCCCAACCCCAGTAAAGAATTGAAGGTGTTGTCACGCAGTGGTGTAATCCTTTGACTTTGCAGCCAGAACAGTCAGGCGGAGCTGTTTGAAACCCAGTAGGACCCCACTTGAGTGACATGACAGGGGTTGCGGACTCGATTAGGTCCGCTCTATTTCTACGATCCCAGCGCTTGGCACTAAAAACCGCAGCTTCACCTTCAATGACAGATTTTGATACCGGGTGAGTCAGAAAAAACGCCCGGCATTTGAAAGGCTACTGCTCCCTGACTATATAAGCAATGATACTTTGCAATATCTGATTACATAGTTAACATGTTCAATTATTTTTAGAAATTTTCCTGACTAAAATCGGTCACTCCGTTCAAATTCTGTAGGCAATTTTCCAGTGTGAGTCCCTTTGAGAAACGTTAAAAAACGTGCTAAAATTGCAAGCAAAACTCCCTAATGTGTTCACCTCACAGCGATGACTTTCAGCATGCTTTAGCACGTGCTTTCGTTTTGGATGGTTGAAAAGTCTTCTCCCTCGTGTGAATAACATATTGAGGGGGATTCCATTCTCCCATGAGGACAAAATACTTGAGCTCATCCAGGAGTCATAATTGCTAGGAAGGAGAACAAAGGGAAATTTTGCTTGCTGTTTTCGCTCGTTTTTGCAGGTTTTCGAAAGGGGCTTTCTGCAGAAAATCTCCTTTTTCGACGGGAAGGAATGACCGATTAAAGCCGGGTAAATTACTGAACCTAATTTGACATATCGACGACAAAACAAGACAGGTTTCAACATCATTGCTTTGATATTCAGGGAGCAGGATTTTTTCAAACGCCGGGCGTTTTTATTGACTCACCCGGTATACCAACAGTTGCATTAATTGACACTTCATTACAAAAGTGGAGGTGTTGTGGCGCCGTGGTGTAATCCTCTGACATTGCAGCCAGACCAGTCAGGCGGAGTGGGTTCGAGTCCCGGTAGAGCCCCATCACTTGAGCGTCATGACAAGGGGTCGCGGACTCGATTAGGTCTGCTTTATTTCTGCGATCCCAGCGCTTGGCGCTGAAAAACGCAACTTCACCTTCACCATTGCAAAGTGATTAGCAACTGCAGAAACAGAAATTCTCTCAGACAACCAGCAAATCAAAATAAACACGGTCTTGATACACTCTCACCATGTGCCAGTGACAGGTAGGTTTTAAGAGAAGTTACAGTATGTGCTTATAATGAAAGAAGAAAAGTACTGTAAATCTAAAGCTCTGTCTCATTGATTTTGTATATTTGATTCAGGATCTTTGTTACAGTTGTTTCATGTAAGCCCTGAATACCTGAGAATTATATTTATAGCTTCTGCTAAGCTTCTTAATCAAATACATAAATGAAATCTGTGAGACAGAATTTTAGATTCACCCTTCTTCTTATAAGCACACTGTAACTTCTCTTAAAAGCCACCTTGTGCTTGGACAAGATGAGAGTTTGACCTATTGGTTCTGAGCAACTTTTGGTTTGGACTACTGGTTTGAAGCAACTTTGTGGCCACATATTTTTTATTTACTGTTTGAGAGAATTTTCTTGGTCTGCAGTCACTAATCACTTTGAACTGAGGTGTCAATTAAAGTAACTGGTTGCTATTGTATTACAAAATCTGTCCTTGCTACCCCAGTATGGAATGAATTGCAATTTTCACTGAGACTTCAGGTGTGCAATAAGGGGCCTCCATTGTTATTTTTTGTCTGTTTTGAATACCGTATTGTTTTTCTTGGGTCATGGGTGTGTAAGTGTCACCCCATAGGCATGCGGGAAGGAAAAATCTAGGGGACTACCCAACACAAAGCCCATTGTTTACTAACACTAATTACTAACACTTCTGATTTTGGACAATTTTTCAAAAGTTGGGGGGCTGCTGTCCACTGGCTCCCCTGCCTCATACGCTTTTGCAGGATCTCACCCTTTGTTGGGTCAGTCTGTACTTAAGATTTTGAAGAAATGTTTTGAGGTCACAACAAGGGAATATAAAAAACATCCATTTGACGTTTTGATTTGAAAAAAGACTCAAAATTCATGCATTCATTTTGTAGAAATGATTGGTCTAGCAACTTTGTGTGCATTGATGAAATTCAAGAATTATGTTTTTGGACCGAGATTGTTCAGGATATTTCCAATCGGAGGAGGAAGTGCTGTAAGTATCCTTTCTGCATCTTCTGTACAGGGTCTACATGATTGAAATATGCGATAAATTCACTGAGATTTCGAGTTTTGCTGTGAATAGTCTAAATGATGATACTAAGTACTGTAGATAGAGTCTGTTGCAGCTTTCAAAAGGGAAATTACTTTAAGACTTAAGGATGGAAGCAGCTGCCTTTGTACAGTTTGTAAGTAAATGCTGAATTCCTTTGATTTTCATATGTATTTCTTTAGGTTTGTTGTAAATAGTTGGTGTAAATTACTGTAGTAGCTTATTTATTTTTGTATAAAACTAACTTTGAACAAACTTAGTATTTTTGTAAATACTAACTTTGAACAAAAAGGTCAAGGGCCCTTTATGAATCCAGCAAAACACTTTTTTATTGGGGACACTCATAATTATGGAATGGAAAGACGAATCATGACAAAATAAATTTTCATCCTCAAGTTACAGTATATGGCTTTTCTTAATGCAGTGAATTTTAACATTTACAAAATAAATTGCACCAATAAGATTTGCAAACATCCCACATTTTTCCTGAGTATACGTTTTCATTTCAATGCTTGACTGAATTTTTTTTGCTTACGATGTATACCGGGTGAGCCAGAGAAAAGTTCCCACTTTTGAAAATTCATAACACCAAGGCTACTCCATGGATTTGAATCATACAAATTGTAATTAAAAGTCGAAAGATCAAAGTATTTTTGTGATTTTTCTCGCTGTTCTACCAGCACTACAAATATAGGTAAATTCAACTTTACAAAAATTTCATGGCTGATTGATTACTGAAAAATGGCCCAAAACATCGACCAATTCATAAATGACCTCTCGCACAGAATAATGAAGGAAATGCAACTTCTCATGGGTGAGAGATATCCTCTAGGCATTAATTTCCTTGGCATTGAAAATCTTTCATATTTGTTTGAAAATCGATGTCTTATAACTCTTGAAGGAGGTGAAACGCCCATGGCCTATTGTTCGATTTGAATATAATCCTTACAATTTGATCAATGTTTTAGGCCCTTTTTTCGTGATTTTGCAACCATGAAATTTTTATAAAGTTGAATTTACCAATATTTGTAGTGCTGGTAGGACAGCGAAAAAAATCACAAAAATACTTTGATCTTTCGACTTTTAATTACAATTTGTATGATTCAAATCCGTGTAGTAGTCTTGGTGTGATGAATTTTCAAAAGTGGGAACTTTTTTCTGGCTCACCCGGTATACTGTAAGATTTTAATATTATATGCTCCAAGATTTCATTAATCAATAAAAACATATATACTGTAAATGTTTAAAAGTTTTTATATATCTAGGGCAAAGAATATTTTGGTCTGCATACACAGTATGTAGTATATTATATCAATTATTATTTTATTTCTTTCAGGGAAGAGATTATGAACCCAACAATCTGGAATTCTTTTGTGATGCATTCATTAGATCAGTAAGTTCATTTCAAGTAATTTTGTGTTGATCATGCAGGAGTTAACAAAGCTTTCTACTGTTTGCAGTTTACAGTATTGTCTCTAAAGGACCTGCCTTGTTCATGTGACAATTATTTACAGTGCAGGGTGTGTAAGAAAAAAGTTTACCTACATGGCGGGCTATGGAATAAAAAGTATGTGACTGATATTCAAAACCAAAATGTGAATCTTTCATTCAAATGCTAAGATGAGAAAAGTTTGTTTGGTAAAATCACACATCTGTAAGACCCCACAATCGCAAAAGTGCCTGTATGGGGTTTGTATGGGAATCGAAAATTCCATGTTCCATTTTGGTCCATGATTTATGTGATATTGAAGTTTACATTGTCAGCTTCAGAAACAGAATTGTAATTTCAATAGCAAGTAAATAATGGACCAGAATGGAATGTGGAATCCTTGTTCTGAAACTTGCCATTTGCCAGTACTTTTCTAATTTCTGGGTCTAAGTGATTGAGTGATATTACCAAACAAAATTTTCTCATCAAAGTTAGCCTTTGACTGAAAGATTAACATTTCACTTTTGAAGATTGGTCACATACGTTTTTCACAGCTCACCAAAAAAGTAAAATATTTTGACTCACCTGATGTATTGATAAGAATTCTGGAGCCATATGAACGACTGTGTTATTCTAAACAAGAACTTGTAGGCAAGAAATCTGTGTTAATGTGCCTTTACTGTACCTTTGGATAAGGGGGGCCAGGGGATACTTTCTACTGAGAAGGATACAGTATATAATTACTTCTTTACTTAAAGTCACACTGTTGTGGTTGTGATTGGCTAGTTGTGATATTGAAATAAAGAACAAAGCTCTGGCCTTTGAGTAATTACCAAGCCTTTATGCTCTTGGATCTTGCTTTGTTTCAAGAATAAAAGGAATCAGGTCATTATCATCTTCGTGAATTTCACTGTGCAGCGAAATTCCTGAACCTTGCCTAATTCTTTTCTCCTATCCAATCAGCACCACAACAGTGTGCCTTTAATCTTTATATCCATTTGAAGCACAGGGGCGCGCTCCGTTTTCCATTCATTCTTCATTGCTCCTTCGCTGATGCCACGCTCGCTTGATGTGTCTCACTGGAAGAGGACGCATTTTGTCTGGTTTTCGCTACTTTTTAAGGGGGCTTCCTGTGGATTAGCCAGCCAAAAAGTTTCAATCATAAAGTATATACTGTTTGTTATTCTTCTACAGGTGTCTTATGCTATTTCCTTGTCAATATATTCATCACCAATGATGGCTTATTACATTTACAGGAGAGGTACAGTAAGCATGCTCAAATCTTTATGAGGGGTTTAATCTTTTATCCCTCTTATATATAATTACATGATATATCGAAAGTACGGGCATGTACTGCCCATTTGGGTTGGTTTTTGGTTCCAAAATTCTCTAAACATCCTTTTTCCAAAAATTTTCCTCAAACATGGGTGGATTTGGCTAAAAATTCACCAAAAGTTGTTAAAAACTTTCTGCCAAAATTCATCATAACAGTGGGTACAAAAAGGCAAGTTTTGATAATTGACTCACCCAGTTTGATAAGAGTGTCCCTTTCTGAAAACTAGGTGGCAAACCCCTGTACAACAAGTCATGTACCTCCCCCTGTGTAATTATCCAATGAAGTCTTTCTTCTTTTGTCAACCATTGTTAATTCAACAATACTTTGTTGTAAATCAACAATATGCCATCAGCAAATAAAGTTCGTATATTTCCCGAATTTAGGATTTCAAGGAAAAAGAAATGCTTGGAATCTTCAAAAAGTCATCTAATACAAATTGATGTACAGCCATTTCAAATCTTCAAAACAATGAGGAGCATGTTTTATGTCAGGCAAGAGGCCGGGAATATGCAACTCATTCAAATGTTTTCAGAGCAACTTTATAGTCCCGAGGTATATATCAAAAATATTCTTGTCTCAAGGGACAAGGATGCTCCTGCTTTTCTGTGAGCAATTCTTGAAAATGTGAAGCTGCGTGGAAAGTTGAATTCCTTTGAAATGTCATGAGTTTACAAGGAATGTTTATTCCAAATGCATAGGTACCTAGGGACTATAAACTTTCTCTGAAAAACTTTTTTTTCAAGATCTGAGTGGCTGCAAATAGAATCCCTTTTTTGATGAATTTTTGAGGATTTCAAGCATGCCGTTTTTCTCAAAATCCTTAATTCAGGAAATTTACTGTGCTGAAAAATAACTGTGCAAAATACTCATAATCTAGGGAAGTATCTTAGAGACAGAATAGAGACAGAAAGAAGTACGACGTATGCAGCATTTCCATTGCCCTCGTACTTATTTTTCTATAACAGTTTGCACCTTGTCACTTTTTTGGGTCATCCGTTATTATCTCAACCCCCTCTCCCCCCTTGTACGAGAAGAGCAGTTTCTTCCTTTCTGTATGCAAATAGGCATGGGAAATTTGGCAGTGTTGGAAAAAATGTGGCATTTCTTTGCTACCATTCCTCCACCATTTCATATCAATAGAGTTTTAAATGCTTTGTTTACATATAGGTATGATGACAGCAGGTCACGTGATGTACCTTTCCAAAGTGATGTTTGCAGTTGCTACGAGTATCAGCGTTGCACATATATTGAGAGGTATGTTGCCCCATATTTTTGATGTATTTATTACAATTTTAATTAGATTTTAGAAGTTTGAGAACTAGGGCCACACGACGAAAATCTTGAGGGTCATTGCAAAGAAAGACAAATCAGTATCGACAGTTAAAATATCATGGCAAATCAAGTTGTGATTATAATGTTATGATTATTCGACTAAGCCATGGTTGTGAACATTTCGAGACGAGCTTGTCTCATCTTCAGCTAAATAAAGGTTACACATGCGAGGTTTTATAGCGAGAAATGCATAGATAAGGTGACGATCATACGATGTCTAAATAAGGAAAGTCCATAGAAGTTAAGCCAAATAAGAAAGTCCAGTGAGATTAAAAAAGATACAACGGTATAGAGGAGTTCTGTTGATTGAGTGTCGGGCGGTCCCTCAAGATTAGAAGACTCTCGTGTATCAGCAAGTCAAAATTGTTGTTGGCTTTGTTCAAAATACAAAAATCATCAAAAGACGCGGCATGACCAGTTTCATTAATATGGTCCCTAATGGATGAAGAAGCACCTTTTATACTTATTCCTTTCTTGTTTATTCCTAAATGTTCCCTACAACGAACAACAAAGTGGCTTGATGTTTTGACATAATAAGTAGCCTGGCAGCTACTACACGTAAACTTGTAAACAACATAAGAACAAATGTTCGAAGATGAGACAAGCTCGTCTCGAAACGTCCTGAACATGTCTTAATTAATCAATTTTTTGCTAATGGATTTGTCTTAGCCAACTGGAAATGTCGTCTTAACCAACTGGAAATGTCGATTTAACTACGTTTGTCTATCTCTATCTGTTGGCTCAGGGGGGGGATCTTTTGCAGAAAAGCTGGTTCGAAAACATGCAAAGCCAGTGAAAACAATGATTAAATTGCATAATTTTCCTTCCTAATAATGACAATTACATGTTGGAGAAGACAGGGCAGAAACTGTGTAAAATGACGTCATTGGTCATTCGGTACTTTGCGATAAGGAAATGTTTGAATATAGATCAGCTTTCTGAAATGATAAATCAAGAGTTTAAGGCCTAAGGAACAAAATATCAAGTGTTTCCAAATTTTGGGATCTGTTGCAGGGAGCTTCGGGGGCTCAAAGTTACGAGTTTTCGCGCATGCGTGCGCAGTTTCTGCTCTGTCGTGGGAGACTGGAATCCTCCTGAATGACTTTCTAATGCAAGTGGGGAAGTTTTTTGCATCTTTGTATGTGCCAAAGCGTGTGCTATTCATGGCTTTAAGGCAGAGATCATTGAGGATTTTAAGTTAAAACACAAGTTAAGAGGCCCTTTACATGAGACCTAGACTTGTACCAAGACTATTTCGTCAATCAAGACCAATTGGGAAAGGGAAAAGCGAAATGTTTTGTTTGTAACTTTGAGATGGACTTATTCGAGATGAAACATTTCGCTTTTGCCTTGCTAACTTGAATCAACGAGTTAAACGGAGGAAGGGATGCAGAGGAAAGCCATGAAAGGCAGGAAGAAACCACGATAAAGACACAGGTATGACTTGCGTATACATTTTATTTAACAACAATTATTTCGTTTCCATTTACCCATGGTTTGAGTGGCCAAGCGGCTAATACAGTCGTCATGAGGTCAGACTCTTGATAGGTGAGCTCTGAGGCCTGACCTTGCAACTCACCTCGCCGTCCTTCAGAAAGGACGTTACACTAGGGGTCTCATGCCTTACTGCGCCATGCATAGTGGGCCTAAATTAGCTTTAAATAGCTAGAAATCCCGAGAAACCAACTCAAAACAAATTGCTGCTGCTACTGCTGCGTCAAAATCAGTGCACAAAATCGACTCAAAATTCATTTTCATGATCTGGAATATATATCAAAAGCAAGAAATTTCGGACGAATAGATTTCTGACAAAACGTCATCAGACAAAATGTTTTCGGTCACTTTAACTGAATTTGGGAAGTCTCTACAGAAATTCCGATCTACAGGGTGTCTCAAAAAAATTGTTCGACGTTTGATTAAATATTGAAAATAAGGACAATATGAACAGGCTCATGGAAAGATAACCCTGTTCCTAAGATTATGAAATAATTGTAGAGACTAAAATAGTGCAAATCGGTTGAAAATTCACTGAGTTACGAGCTCTCGAAGATCAAAAATATGCGATAGCTGAAACCAGAGACCCCCCAGATTGCTTGTATTGCAAAAAGCTCGAAGACAGAGGTAAGAGAAGCTTATCCAATGTCATACCTCTCGTTGATATCACAGCAAACCAAATACGACTTCTAAAGTAAATTATTTCTTGCGATCATTTTCAAAATTCCTTAACATTGCATAGGTCCTAAAACAGTGGTTCAAAACAAAATCGGCGAGAGACTGAATCTGTTTCCTCAAAGCATCCATATGCTTGACAGTTAGGTTATCGAATACCTGTTTGAATCCCATTTGGTTCGCCCTGAAACAATTGAGAAATAACTGAAACGACGGCCTATGGGACTTTTACAAAAAATGCCATTTCAAGGCCTCTGGTTTCAGCTTTCGCACAAACTAGAACTTCAAAAGCTTGTAATCCCATGAATTTTTATCGGATTTGCAAGATTCTTGTGTCAAAAATTAATTCAAAATCTCAGGACAAGGGTGACATGACCAAAGGTCCATTCAGCGTCTCGTTATTTTTTAGTATTTAATCAAACGTCGAACAATTTTTTTGAGACACCCTGTATTAAAAAGACTATATATCGTCATCATAGTTTTGCTTATTTCATACTAAAAATATCATTCATTTATAGATCAAGCTCCATTTTCCTAGTTTTTGGTCAGAAATTTCCGCAAATGATTCTCGTTAAGGGTTCTGAGGATTTTTGTTTTGTTTTGCAAGTTGTTTTGAGTTGGCTTGTCAGGATTTCTAGCTACTGAGAGCTAATTTAGGCCCACTGTGCATGCCGCATTCAGGATGTTTGCTTCGATAGATTTAGTTTGAGAAAATACATCCTTCTTCAGTAATTGACACTCTCGCGACATTCCTTTTCAATGCAAAGCGTTTTGCAGCAAAATATTGCTGTTTTAAATGGTGGAAACGTTGTGCTGTGATTTTTCTATGCTGCAAAAACTCAAATTATTTCGGACTAAAACAAACTTCGGACATAAGAATTTTTGGACGGATGAAATTTCCGAAAATATTCCCGTCCGAAAGTTTTGGCTTCCAATGTAATCAAATCTGGACGGGTTTTCAAAACGTGTCACTGTTTTGGGTCACGCAGTACATGTTTGTTTGTTTGTTTGTTTGTTTTCAAGTTGTTTTGATTGGGCTTGTCAGGATTTCTAGCTACTGAAAGTTAATTTAGGCCCACTGTGCATGCCGCATCCTTGCATGAGACTCCTAGTTTAACGTCCCTTCCTAAGGACGACGAGGTGATTTCTGAGTTCAGGCCTTCGAGGTCACCCATCCAGAGTTTGATCCCACTCGACCGAGCTTAACTTCAGTCACCTGACGAAGACTGTATATGCCACTCGGCCACTCATGTTATGATATAGGTGGCATTTCTTCCTAGGTGTTGGAAGATACACAAATCCAGATTACAGAAGATTCATGCAAGTCTTGATTGAAGCCAAAAGAGATCCACAGAAAAAGGTAAACACATAATGTAATTAATTTCATGAGCAGGAAAGAAGATAAAATTGATACAGCTGTACACACACTGTGAAGATGTGGTCATGTTGGGCAGGAACACAGGGTGGCAATTTATAGACATTAAAACCCAAGACTTTGAGCATGAAAATCAATTTACTATGCAGGCATTGCCCGGTGGTTTTCATGCCATAGAGTTCTTTGAGAATTTTTTAATTTCATAGAAATTCCTTCTAAGAAAATTTGCAGTTAGGTGTGGTGAACTCTATTTCTTGAGAAGTCTTGAAATTTTTTGTAGTGTTGATGCACGGAAGGTCTGTATAGAATCTGCCAAAAATTGAGGATGGCCGAGAATATGTCGCACCAAAACTTTTGGACGAGTGCCCTTTCACAGTCATGTACAATTCGCCTTTGTAGGCATGGGTTCTAGAACACAATATTTTATTGCAATAAAAAAGCGAATGCTTCCTCCCCAAATGCTTTGTAAGTATAAACAATTTATTGACCTTTTATCCTCGGAAATGCGTATTGTAAGCACGCAAAATTAATAATCTGAATTGAAATTGCTACCATTCGTGAAGCGATCCACCATGAACTTCTTCCTGCAGGGCACCCAGTTGCACATTTGAATGCCTGGATTACAGTGTTCATATTCTGCACCGTTTTCATTTCATAGATTATCCAAATTTCAGTGAAAAGTTCTTTACAACATTCTCTAGATTTTTTCTCTCGAGCGTTTATCTTCTGGAATTTTAAAAATTTTCCTGAAGCATCGTTGCCAAAGTTTTTCCGCCAAAAGTTTCAGTATTTATGACCCCATTTACACAATGCCGGTTGAATTTGAAAACGGCTGAATCTTATGCTGGTTTAGAAAGTGCGCTCCCGTCTACTCGATGCAGGTGAAAACGACAAGAAAAAGTGCCATTTCAGCCTCCCATCTACGCCATGTCGGTCGAATTTTATGCCAATTTCCTTAGTCAATAGTAGCTGAGGTCAGTAATAGATCAAGAACAAGAACGACGAGAACAATAAAACATACAAGAACAACAACAAGAACGAGAACGAGAGCAGCAACGAAAACAACGAGAACAAGAAGAACAATTGAATGAATGGAAGATTTTAATCCACGAGATGAAAGTCGCTTAAAATTCTACCGGTAGAGGGTGTGTGCGCGATGCCAGTAGAGTTTTGAAAACGGCAAAGTTAAGAATTTTGCAGTTTTGCTAACCGAAAGAAAATTGTGCTGGCAGAATTTGGAGATTTTACCGGCATTGTGTAGACGGGAGGCCAAAACAGTCTCTACCTTATGCTGTTTTCAAATTTTACCGGCATCGTATATGCTGGTTGTAATAGGATTGAAGGCACACTCGAAATGTTACCAATATTTTGATTGCAATTTTTTTCTTCTAGCTTATGCTACAGGCCTATGATTTTGAGTTCTTTGCATGGCCAGTAGATTTTAGTTGGAATGAAAGCAATGTTCAAGGACTAGATATCAACACTCTTGCAGCTGATAACAGATCTTCTACATTCTTCGAGAAAGTCATCGATTTTCCTGTCAAGATATTAGAGTAAGATATTATTCGAGGTCCTTTGATGTTTCAAGATATAAAACACTTTCTTTCGAAGACTTTCTGAAATTTGCTAGATTGATGAAATGGAAAATTTATCTAGTTTATCATCAGTGTCGGCTGGATCAAATGTCTGGAGTAATGTCTAGATATTAGAAAAGCTTCAAAAACATTGCTTGAAATGTTCATGAGGGAAAATGTAGGGTCTACTGGAGTAAAATGAATAGACTAGGATCAAATGGGTAGTGTTTATTGCTGGAAAACAGTAGATTTGGATTTGTTGAATCACATTCTAGGTAGTTTGAGCAATTCTAGCTAGGAGACAACTCTGAACAATGATTTTGGCAGAAAGTGTTTTAAAATTGTTCACCCTTTTCATTTTACCCCAAACTTTCTTTTTTTACCCTAAACAGACCCTATCGAACACAAAGATTGTTATGCAACCTTTAAGAAACTCCGAGTACTCAAAATCTGATCGTTTTTAGAAACTTTCAGTACTGGCCAAAATTCTTAGGGTGTGTTTGATTGGTATCAATTCTGAAAACGGTAGACTTGGAAGACTCGAAATTTGTGTTTGATTGACTCCCCGATTCCGAAAACGGCAGGTTTGGCAGGTTTGGCAGGCCTGCTACTCTCCTCCGCGAGCTTTCTGGACCACGGAACCATGGACCACGGAATAGCGGAACCAATAAAGACGAACATTAAAGAAACCTCGCAGAGGAGAGTACAGGCCTGCTGAACCTTCTACTCTAAAAGGCAGAAGGTTTGGCAGACTTTGGAGAGATTCTCGATTTCATTTGCAGAACTCTGAAAATGAGGCGACTTTGCTCGCGTTGCTACGGTAATCGGTAATTTTACTCTTTGTTGCCAAGCACCAGACTCATCTTCGTGTTTTTCAACTGGAAACCTCGTCTTTGCCAGGATGAATTTGAAACCTGCTGTTTTGAAGAATTTTGTGTTTGATTGGGAACTGTGTTTCCATCTCTTCGAAGTCTACCGTTTTCAGAATTTGGTAGTTTTGGAATTACCAATCGAACGCACCCTATGTCTATCAGCGATGAATGGTCAGTAGTCTTCAGGGGGGTTGGTAATCATAATCATAATCATAATCATAACTCATTTACAGTTGGTTTATTTTTAGTTAACAACAGCTAATTAACACCAACTGTGTACAATGTACAATATACAACATACAGGGTGCCCAAAAAAATTGTGCCCGTTTGTATGGCTTCTGTGGTGGGGCTGTCGATTCAATCATCTTTGTTTTTGCACAGCTGTATAGGCAAGGTTTCAACTTGGAGTTCGAGACCTTGTATGAGCTAACCAGACTAGTGGTTACTGATTCATGGCAGAGAAAAGGCAAAAAATGTGGTTGCTTCAAAAACAGCACTTCTATTGTTCTCCAGCAATGTCAAAATAAAGTAAGTTTTCCGAGAATGGGTTCTAGCGTCGTGATAAAGTTTTTGCGACATCTTTTAAAGGGTTAGCAGTGTTGCCTGTTGATAAAAGAGCACTTTCTACCTTTTAAAAAGTGTAGTAAAACTTTAAATACCTTGCCAGAACCCTTTCTTTGAAAATTTACTTCATTTGGACATTGTTGGAGAACAAAAGAAGGGCTGTATTTCAAGCAACCACTTATTTTGCCGTTTTTCTGCTATAAATCAGCAACCACACGTCAGATTGACTCACACAAGGTCTCAAACTCTAAGTTGAAGCTTGACCTATGCAACTTTGTAAAAACCGAAGTAATTGAATCTACAGCTCCTTCATAGTAGCCACACAAACGAGGCACAATTATTTTGGGACACCCTGTACACTATACAATATACAATTTACAATACACAATATATACAATATGTAATATAACAGAAAAAGATAAAAACCTTGAATTAAGTGCAAATGTAGCATGAACAGTTGTTGCCATTCAAGCAAAGCATTTCTTGTCAATGTTAGGCCATAACTAAACCCCGGTGCACACTTGAACTATCAGTTGAGCTGAGCATCACTCGTGACTGTTACGGTAAGCGGTTTCTGCAAGTGTGCGGTGTCGATTTTCGTCTCGCGTACCATCGGCGTCGGATATTCAACATGTTGAATAATTCCTGGCGCGAGTGAACATTTTCTCACAGTGTGTGCGCGTTCTGAGCTATCAGTTCAGTCAGTGATCGATGCAAATGGGGGTGCTTTTTTCATACATATACAACTTTGAATTGCATAGTATGAAAAAACGCATGGATTTGCATCGATCACGGAGCTGCTATCTGATCTGCGAAATGAAAAAGAAGTATCGATCAAGTATACGAATTCAATTTTCATGAAATCCTCGGAACACTGATTTGAAAGTGTGCTTAAGTGTGAATATATAAAACTTTTGTTTCCCGTTATAGGTACTTCATAGCACATGGATTTGCAAGGCCAATGGTGTATCCTGGGTCTGTTAAGCTGCTACAACATGCTATGGGTAAGATACTGCTAATAAATTATCACTACATGCTGAAATACAGATCTCAACGACTTGTCTGTTAATGGCCTAAGAGGGGGATTATACCTGCTCTTTCATTTCATTCATTTCATTTTTACTTATTTAGGCACGGTAGAAAGTGCTCTTTACTTTGATTTGTTTTCTTTTTGGTCCTTTCCTCTCCATGTCCGTTCTTTCATTCGCTCTTTTCTCTTTAGATACAGTAGGGTAGGGAAGTGTTGGTCTACGGGGTAAAGTGGGTCCACTGAGGTTTTCGCTAAAAATATCCCTCCTTGTTAAATCAAAGAAATGCTGGCCATTTTTGTCGTAATGTCTTTCATTTCATTTCATTCATTTTCATTTTAAATTATTTATACACGGAGGCCCCATCCATCCAAGACTGCCTTACAGGGGGCCGTGTTAAAAACTTACAAAAATAATGATACATTCCTAAGAGTTAAAACCTAAAATAACCTAATTACAAGCGCTATTGCCTAAAAAATCAAACTAAAGTACATATGATAAGAAATAAAAGGATTAAAGTCAAAACTGGTGAATGGAACGAAATGTTACATTCAAACAGTAGGCTGCATTACATAATAGACCACTTTAATGAACAGCCTCGTTTTGGAAATTATTCAAAATTCTTTCATATGAAATTTTAGACACTAAATTCGGATTTAGCGCCCAAACTTTAGTCTAACCACAAGTTTTCATGTTGCTAGCGGTTGTAGTGTTAATTTTATGGCGATGTAAAGTTTGAAAATCTGTAAGGGATTTGACCGTGAAAATGACTCGGGGTGTAAAGTTTCACCCCGAACGACTTTTCACGGTCAAGTCCCTTATAAATCTCTGAACTATACATTGTCATAAAATCAACATCACAATTGTCAGCAGTTGAAAGACATGTAGCTAGACTAAAGTTTGGGTGCCAAATCCGAATCTGAGCTCGAAATTTTCATATTAACAATAGGAAGAGATTTTGACAAATTTCCAAAACGAGGCTGCTTAATTAAAGTGGTGTATAAGCTACATAATCTACATAATCTACATAATAAGCTGCCTGTGGACTTAAAACATTTATCTTACTTCTATCTTAATTGATTTCAAAGAATTGTTTTACTGAGCAGCCTACTGTGGAAGAATTTCAAGGCCTAAAAGCTTCTCCTACCATATGTCCAATTAGGTTCAATAATTTGAAGGTCTTGTGGCGCCGTGTTGTAATCCACTGACCTTGCAGCCAGAACAGTCAGGCGGACGGGGTTCAAATCCCACCAGCACCTTTGAGCGTCTTGACAAGGAGTCGCGGACTCGATCAGCGCATAGCTATTTCTGCGATCCCAGCGCTTCGCGCTGCAAATAGCAACTTCACCTTCAGCTTCACCTTCGCCATTTACCCTGCTTTAATCGGCAATTCCCCCCGCCCGTCGAAATAGGAGATTTCTGCTGAAAACCCCTTTCGAAAACCTGCAAAACCAGTGAAAACAACAAGCAAGATTTCCTTTTGTTCTCCCGCCTAGCAATAAATACATTCATGCATTTTGTTCTCCTGGGAGAATGGAATCCCCCTAACGAAGTTATTCACACTAGAAGGAAGACTTTAGCCTTTAGTTTCAAAACAACGAATAACGTCAACCCCTCATATAGTTGGGAATTTCATGAAGAAAAAGTTGTGAAATATGGCCTATGAACAAAAAACTTCTGTCGATTGCCAAAAGCACGAACAACAAAATTTGGAAGAGAGTCATTATCCTTTAGAGGGAGCCTCCTTTGGAACACCCTTCGTGACTAGATAAAAGCACTTCCAAAAGTTGCAGCTTTCAAAAGAACGATCAAGCACTGGCTAGGCGCCGGATTTGTTGATAGCTAGAATTGTGAATTTGTATATATTCTGTTAAAGTTGTTTTTGTAAATAGTTGGTATAAATTAGTAATTATATTACTATTGTAAATAGACCAACTTTAAAGAAAAAAATTCAAACGCCGGACCTTTTTATCAACTCGCCCGGTACTGCTTTGCCGTTATCATTGTATTAACCATCCTGCTAGATCTTGCAGAGAGAGTTCTTTGATGTTGCAAGGAAACCAGATGTAATAGGACTTCATGAAGGGTTCTTTCTGTTTTGACTTTAGGCGACTCAATAAATGTTTAATTTTTTATCTCTAGCTGAACCAATGAAGACTGGACGTGCATATCTCATTGAAAAGGTACTTTTAGCCTTTTCTGCATGCCTTGCTATAAAGTAAATTGTTAGCAAAATATGTGAATGTGGTAGGAATTATATCTTCCTGAAATACTTTCGTCTTTGAGTCCAAACGAAATTTATATAGTTTATCATCAGACTGATAATATGGCCACAGTTATCGCTATTGAAAGGCTGCCGGACGCTTCTAACTACGACTCATAATCAAATGCCAATATTTTGAAATGATGATATCTGCCTCGTTTCGATAAGGGCCTAAACAAAACATAAAAACACAAAAACTCGTATTTTCATGAAACACATTGATTTGAAGACTTTACAGTTGATCAGCTAATGCTTATGGCGTTATATTTTGTTTTTGTTCATACTTTGTAGTACATAACTGTGTACTGCAGCCTCGTTCCGAAGTACGTTCAAAAGTGAAAAAAGTTAGTCCAAAACGTTTCCCTAATGTTATGAGTCCCAGTGTGAGCAGTCTCGGTTTGGCGTAGTTGGCTCGTTTTGAATAGCAATCACTGGATTAATCGTAATCAGTCTAGTTTATCATGTTACTTTTGGATACTTTGGGTTGATCCGTTAACATTTTCATCAGGCCTCATTAATGCTGCTCGAGTGCGTGAGTGCCGCTCGAGGTCATGAAATATCACGTGACATGATTTGAGGATATCTTTACTACACTTACATCGATTTGACTGAAGGCACAGTTTTCTCAGTCATTTGCTCGCAGACACAAAATTTTGTTAATGGAGCTGGATTTTCAGAACGTTCACAAACCTTTTTCTGCTAGAACAATAAATCCTACCTTGTCTGGGAGACGAAAAAGGCTTTGTCCGAGGAAACTTATGTGTCCCCCCCCCGTGCAGTGAGTTAAAGCTCATTCAAAGTAGCAATTTTGGGCTGGATTGCTGAAAGCTCCAGCCCCAATATGCTACTGCGCATGAGGTTTAGCCTACTGCACTGGGGGGCACATAAATTTCTTCGTACAAAGCCTGTTTCATCTTCCCAACAATGCCATAAGTTCCCTTTGTTCTTTTTAGAATGGGTTGCGAGCAAAGATTGCAACTGAAGATGGTAATGAGATCGATACAATGTTTTTGGATCGACGTAACAAAGAACTTAATGGTGACACATTGGTAAGAAAGTTTATCTTTACTTCCCCTCCTGCAGCTTTTGAATTTCGTTTGTTTTACTGCATGATCCAAAACTACGTGTCACTGGTTGGTTGACGATACAGTCAATTTTACGAGGCTCTGATTAGTAGGGGGTTAGGTCGTTGTTGCTTCCCTTTAAAAAGCAGCATGCTTTCAAAATTGGACTGGATTTCCCAGCTTTTTCATCTTGTCTAAAGATCTGTATGTCTATATTTTGTGCTTCCGTACTGTCCATAGAAATGGTGCTCTCACTTCTAGGTCTTGCTCTTTTGCTCCCTTGCTCCTTTGCTCCCGGAAATACCTTCTTTTGTGCACTGTACTTTGTATTCCGTGTTCAATCTTTGTAACCTGGTGCAATTTTTGCTGTCTTTTTTTGAGTTATATTTGCATGTTCTTTAGGTCATTGCTTCCGAAGGAAACGCAGGATTCTACGAGCTTGGCTGTATGAGCTCACCAAGAAATGGTGAGTGGACGAACTTATAAATGTGCTCTTTTAAACTTTCGCTTTTAGCATTAGAAACTTATTCAACAATTCTTTCCTGGTGTATCTTACCTGAGCTACAAAAAGAACTGACTTCATTGTCATTCTGCCATCAAAGACCTTTTCGCAATTTGGAGAAAGGGAAAAAGGAGAGCGCAGCCCATTCTGACAACCTTGGCAACAGTGGGGAATTAGCGGAATCCCTTCCGCTTGGTTGATTGGCGCATGGCTTGCGTTTCGGTCGCATCTCTCTGCAAACCCGTGTTTTGTTTGATTTTTTTTGCACGTTTCAAAAGTTGCATGTATGGTATGTGTTTTCTCTGGATTATTTAGGTGCCTAGCCATCCTTGCATTCATTTGTGAATGTATTTTGTGCCCCATTTTGGATGTGTTCAAACAATTTTGACGTAAAGCCTGAATATTGGCTAGGCCTAAACTGAGCTGCTTCAAAGCCGAGGACAATTACCGGCAGTAAAATGGCTCATAATACACTCACCAATGGGTGAGAGGATGACCAGATAGCTGAATAATCCAAAGAGGACACTTAGCGGACAAAACAAATATTGCTTGACTCTTGAAAGATACAAATTGATCGAAAATAACTCTAGTCTGCAAAGAGATGCAACCGAGAGGGGATTCTTCCGATATCCTACTGCTGCCAAGGCTGTCAGAATGGGCCACGCTCTCCTCAGTCCCATTCTTAAAACTGCGAAAAGGTCTATTTCTGTGAAATCAATTATTTTTAAGATTACAAAGTTCCTCATTTTTCTTCTCATTTGAGATTGTAACGTCATCAGTCTATCGATTGTAAGGTAGGAAAGCGATAAGTTTGCACTTATTTCCATATTGTAGATCCTCACGAATAATGGTTTTCTCGAAAAATTACAGGTCCTTTCAAGCTATTAATTGAATAGGAAAATCTAAATAGCCTTCCACACCGTCGTTTTTGAAATTTTGAGCCTGTGCCATTGAAATTACTGTGAAAGATCCTTCAAATTTGTAATCATACCAAAGAAAGTTTTTTCCTTCTCGATTTTTCTTTCCACGTCGTAGATTAAAGCATCATTGTAGTTATCTGTGCGTTTGTTAGTTGGTTTTTGCATATGTTTTTCCTGTTTTTATTGCTCAGTTGAATCTTCTTCTTAATTCAGCTGGATATTCAGTTCTTGGTTGGAACCACCCTGGCTTTGCTGGAAGCTCGGTAATGATTCCAAAGTTTTAATACTCGATTACTGTAGCACTTCTGCGGCTTAAATTTTCCATTTTTAGTTATTTGAACCCATGGTACAGTAAATCCCCGCTTGTAAGAACCTACTTTCTTGAGACAGAAGCTGAGGGTTCTTATATCCAAGGCACTAACACCAATTTCAAGGAAAAGAGGTTCTTATTTGAAGGGTCCCTTTTGTTGGCCCTTTTAGAGCCTTACAAATGATGTTCAGCCCCATTATTTTCTTTGGAAGGCTTTTTATGGACCTAATAGCTAATTGGGGAGGAGAGTCAAACTTCAACAGTCAATTAGGCCAAAATCAACTTCATAACAACGATCAAAAATCAAATTTGCTACCCCTGCAATAACAACCTATCTTTCATCAAACTGAAACAGGTTATAAATTAAAAGGTGCATAATTCAGGAAAACATCCTCTTGGTTCTTATTTTGGTAGGTTCTTATATGCAGGGATTTACTGTAGGTGACGTATAACGGTGGTTCCAAGAAAAAGGAACAACAATAAACTGAAACCTAGTAGGTTCTTATGTTGTCCAAGAACAAGTTATTTTCCGAGTATATCTGATTTCGTGACTGATTTTGAAAATAGCAAATTTCGCTCTTTTTAGGGCCGCCTGATTTTGAAACATGCTGCAAAAAGCACTGATGATTAGTACTAGATTAATTTGTTTTGTCTGTTAAGGTTCTGGTTTGGTCATCAATGTCAGAAAGAGACGTTAACTACAGAGACGTTTGTAGATTTGAAAGACAATGAAAAATCTCAATATAAGGGTCTTAGACTGCGTTCACACGATGCCGGCACATTTTGAAAACGGTGAAAAATTCGTCGGATAGGCCTCCCGTTCACACGAAAACGGCACATTTTTTGCCGGCAGATTTTGAAAACGGCAGATTTTGAAAACGGAACTCTAATCGGCACATTTTGGAAACGGCATCGTGTAAACACTTTGAAATGATGAAAATAGAACATTTTCAGACGCTTTTGGAACGAGACTGAGCGATTCTTAGGATTTAGGTTTACTTAATAGGCACCAAAGTCTTGCAACGAGCTTTTTACCGGCAAATTTCTGACCGTTTTCAAATTGTTCCGGCATCGTGTGAACGCTAGCTCAAATTTTGCAGCCGTCACATTTTTCACCGTTTTCAAAATGTGCCGGCATCGTGTGAACGCAGTCTTAGACAAGATTAAGAATATTGCGTCAAGAGTATGGCTCAGAATGAGGTTATTAAATGCATTGTTTCATACTCTTTAAGTACCGAAGACAAAAATTTTTATCGTCTCCAAATATTTTTGGGCCATTGACAAAAGGGATCAATAAGAAAATTTTAGAAAAGGCTTGATAGCCAAATTGTGGCGATTTTTCAAACGGGAATACTTTTTTGGGACACCGGGTAGAGACTGCAAACAGAGCGTTATGATAGTGTAAGTTTCTGGTCTTAAACAGGTGCAATGCGCTTGGGGGAGGGGATATCTTTTCTATTTTGTTTGTACGGGGACATTCAATTTTTAGGGAATCCTGTTCAACATTGACGGAATAATAGGCATCATTTTCCGACACCTTGCGGCATTATGGGCTAGTTTTGGCTTATACTCGATGTATTACAAGATGAAATTTACTATTTATATCATTTATTTGCATTAATTAAAGTTATTTACGTTATTCATGTGATCTCTATTTATATTACGTTGTTCATATTGTCTGTATCATTCTTTCTTCATTCTTCTCTTTCCCTCGTGTTTTATTCTGGAATGAAATTTCATTTAGTGATATTTCGATCAACTACCAAACGACGTGTCATATTATGGATAAAATTGCCAAAAATAGGCACTTATTCATTATTTGCAGGAAATTGAAAAATTTCAGGAATTGCAGGAAATTTTTCATTATTTACGGAATTATGACCCAGATTCAATTTGCAAAATGTGGCAAAATGGCTCCTCCCTGATAGATGATAGGTCAAGACCCTCTCCCCCCAGCTACAATGCATGCTCATATCATTTTCATTCTAAGCAGCATTTCAAAACTAGAAATGACGTAATTATGATATTATTTATTTTTTCAGGGTCTTCCGTATCCAGCAGCAGAGCAAAAAGCGATCGACGCTGTCATCAAATATGCTGTAACGAAACTTGGATTCAGATTAGAGGAGATCATTTTATTTGCTTGGTCAATTGGTAAGTAGATCATGAGGTGACACCTATTTGGCTCAGAACTTTATAATTTAAACCCTTAACTTTTATTCATGGAGCACAACATAAAGCTCTAATCTTTCCATTCTTTAAAGATGACTGAAGCGATAATTTGTATTGATACAAATGAATAGCATTTTTGAATGATAAAGAATCTCGCTTATAATTGTGTGATACCTTGTTTCATTTTCGAGTTATCCATTTAAATCATAAATCATAGATCATAAACATTCTTCACAGTTGGTGTAATGTAGCCTGCGTGCAGACTCTACAGTGTGGAGGAGCGAAAAGGAGAGGAAAGCTCCCTGTAGAGTCTGCGCAACGGCGACCAATTCTGTGTTTTGAGTTCACATATTTTATGGAACCATCCGTGATAGGCTGCACGATTTAACTTTTGTTCTTACTTGTGTTCAGCGTGTTCTGCTTGTAAAAAATTTTAGAATAATGTTTGTTACATGTAAATTACGCTGAAAACAATCTAGATCAATAGTTAAATCGTGCAGCCAATCCCAGACGGTTCCACAAAATCTAAGAACTCAAAACATAGAATTGGTCGCCGTTGCGCAGACTCTACACAGGGAGTTATCTTTTCCTTTTCGCTCCTCCGCACTGACTGTAGAGTCTGCACGCAGGCTAGTGTAATGTAGATCAAAGAAAAACTAATCAATACCAACTATTTACAATATAATTTACAAGTATGTCCAGGTTTGATCTTTCTTTCCATTATTCTGTATGATTGGCTTATGACGTCATTTTGTTTGCAAAGAGTAAAGAAAGTTTACGAGGTTAGCTATGTTTCCAAAAAGGAACTTGTCTCGAAGAACTTTCTTCATCTGACATGCCTTAACATCATATCAATCCATAAGACAAATTTCTATTACATTTATTCAGCTCAACTTATACGTTTTCTGCAACTGTAACCTTTCAAAGATCAGACAATGCTATGTGTCAACATATCACAGTAGCAATTTACAAACAAAATGACGTCATCAACTGAAACTTAATATCAGTGGATAACGTGAAAACGGAATGAGATATTAACCCTTTCACGACCGGATAAAGTTAAGCTTAACAGGAAAACCTAATGTAGATCGTCGTTTTCCAGGGGGTATCATAATAAGTGATTCAATAAGCAATAGATAAATGCAATACCCATACCCTTTCAAATCAATCCAAACTCTAAAAGATTTACCCCCTGAAAAATTCGTAGTTCTCAATGAATACTGTTGGGCTATATGGCCCTTCCGGGGGTGAAAGGGTTAAAGAAATTTAAGCAGGATTCCGTATCATTCCATAGTGCCGTTTGTTTGCATCAATTAAAATTTCCACTTCAGATCGCCTTTACAAAGAGGGGTGTAAAATTGTATCATATTTTTCTATGAACTGAATAACTTCAAGAGAACTTTTGGTAATTTGCTGTAAATCTGCCGTGGCAATTTTCCGAGATTTTGATTATTTTCAAAATGGTGGCATTTTGGTTATTTGTAAAAATTCATCAAAAATTTTGAAAAAATCAAAATCATCGTAATTTTTAAATTACTTGATGAAAGTTGATATAATCTTCAAGAAAACAATAGTTTATGAAGGTCTAGGTGAACCTATCCAACTGTGTTATGAAGGAGTTTGAGACCTTGTTTGAGTCGATCTGACACGTGGTTGCTAATTTATGGCAGGGAAAAGGCAAAATTAGTAGTTGCTTCAAAAACAGCACTTCTCTTGTTCTCCAGCAATGTCAAAATAAAATAATTTTACAAAAAAGGTTTCTGGCATCGTATTAATTTTCACAACAGTGTCCAAAGGTTGAAAGTGTTCTATTATGATAGAAAACACTGCTAACCCTTTAAAGAATTAGCAACGTTATAATACATCGCTTCGATGTAACAATCCCGTATTCTTTTTCAAAACTGTATCTCGATTTCAGAAAAGTGGGTTTATCTAAACACTGCTCCAAAATAATTTTTTCCGCTATTCTATGTTTTGTTTGGTTTTTCATCTTCAACTCTGCTGAGTCTGAGTGGAAAGGCTAGAATAGGTTTCCCAGAATCAGCTTTCATATCACTGTTTACCTGTCGTTAAATGATTTCTGGCAATAGGTCTGAGATTTCCCATTTCTTTTTAGGAGGCTATACGGCTTCATATGCAGCAATGATTTATCCCCAAGTTAAGGCGGTTGTAAGTATTGAAAACAATTACTTACAGCTTGGTATATCGTTTTCAGAGAGTCGTCCAATAGATAAATTGAGATTGGAACATCTGATGGAAATAGTAGTACTAGCAGTGGTAATTTCTTCATTAAACGAATCAGCCTTTGAGTTGGAAGGGTTTGGGCTTTCGGGTGAAATAAGATTCATTTTTGAAATACATTTAATCAAACAAGTTCCAAGGAAACTTCAACCCACATTACACCTAATTTTTTATAAGAAACTGCTAAAAAGAAACTCAGCTCTCAGATTCCAAAAAATTAAGAAACTCTGGTACTAGGAAAATATATTTTAAGAATCTATTCATTTTGGTAAGGAAAATCCCTCACATATGTTTACTTTATTTTCACTTGTTTTCTGTGTCATCTAACCCAGAAGGTACTTGAGTAATGTCTCTAAATATCAGAAAAGCTTTAAAAACATTGTTTTGAAATGCTCAGGAGGCCAGACGTAGTGAACGTGAAGATTGTTATGAAATATTTAACTCATAAGAAACTGCGAGTACTCAAAATCTGATAATTTAAGAAACTTTCAGTTCTGGCCCAAATTCTTATTTTCTTATAAGAAATACGTGCATGTAGCGAAAAATTTGTATACAAAAAAAGTAGACCAAAAATTTGCACTTCTGTAAATATTACGATTCATTCCTCATTTCCAACGATTGTGATGGTTTTATTTCCATTTCACTGCCAGAAGACATTAATTTCTTTTCTGGTTGATGTTTCATTTTTTTGCAGATCCTTGATGCAACTTTCGATGACGTAGCACCACTGGCTCAAGCTAAAATGCCAGAGCTTATCTGTAAGTCATTCAAATTTGAGTTGTTCGACATGTACACCAGTGAATAAAATCGAATTCTGTAACAGACGAAGAATCACGGCAGTGGTAGACAATTTTCCAAATACTTGGGGCGAGCTTTGGTTCCAAATTTCAAATTGGTGAAATAAGATGGATGTAAAATTCTTTGAAATATTTCTTTTAAGTGAATGGCTTAAATGAAATGTCCGCTACCTATCCATAATACTACCGTTGGACTTTTCAAAAATTTTGACTATTTTTCGAAATTACATCACATCTAACATTTTGATGATGTGACGTCATCAAATTTCTAAATCATAAACCACTAAAGTGACAGACTTACAGACTTTACAGACTTACAGACTTACAGACTTAAAGACTTACAAACGTTTGCTTGATACCACACAGTAAAAATCCATAAACTATGGTTTTTTTGGAAATTTTCATGTTGTATCAAACGGTTTAGAAATTGCAGCATGTTGTTTGAAAATTTTTCTTGAATTTTCGGAAAAGTAGAAAATCACTCCAATTTCGGAAACATTGAAGATTTCAGAAAAGTCCAACGGCAGAATTATAACAAAATCACTACAGTTTCTAAGGGCCTGTTTATATGAGGAAAAACACCTCACTTGCCAGGCCCGGTGCTGAGAGGTGAGATTCCACCTTCCAATAAAATCCTTTGTTCTTTCATTTCGCGTTTACATGAGGAACGCAACACCACCGGTATAGTGAAGTCCCACCTCACTAGAGGTGGAATCTCACCTAGTTGAGGTGAAATTTTTCCATATAAACGAAACACCACCGGTATGGTGAGGTGAATTGAATCTATTCGTTGATTCTCATTGGTCAGTTCATCCTGATTTCACGGAAGAGAGACTTTACTCCACCTCACCTCTCAGCCCCGGGGCTGACAGGTGAGGTGAAAAATCTCATATAAACAGTGACTGAAATCTACCTCGCCTCTCAGCCCCGGGTCTGGCAGGTGAGGTTTTTTTCCTCATATAAACAGGGCCTTAAAAGCCATTCAGTTCAAGGAAATACTTCTTCTAATTGAATGGCTCAAAAGAAACTCCGTTACCTATCCATAATCCTACCGTTGGACATTTCGGAAATTTCGACTATTTTTCAAAGTTTTTTGATCCGAGCTCTTACCAAACAACCCTAACGGTGTCAAAAATGGTACAATACAGCAGTAAGTGCGATGGCTCTGTAATGTTATTAAATTCCTATCCAATTGTAGCCAGGCTGGTTATGAGAGTTGTCAAGAATCATTTTCCATTGAATATTCAGCAGCAATTAGTTCGGTAAGAATTTATATGTTATTTGCATTGCAACTATGTACGTTGAATGTTCTATATTTTTTTCTTTTAAAATCGAGAACGTTCGGATGATCAAACTTTTGGACAAAATTTTGTCCGAAAGTTTATTTGTCCGAAATTTTTAAAGTCAATGAAAAAGAAAAGCACAAAGAACCGTAATATCAAGATAAAATGTTAGTCAATCAATGTTTTGCTTGTAGTACTTAGGTTTCTTGATTTTTTTGTCTAAAAGTTTGATTCCTTGAAGCGTTTCCTGAAAATTGTTCACGTATGGCGGCACCACCTTTTAATTTGGTTTACAGCTGATTTTACCATTGTTAAATCTAACGAAAATTACACTCTAATGTCCTTACAAATGTGATGATCACCATGTACCTACTGTTAGTTGATATTTATGATAGAATCACAATCATTTTTAACATATATTTTCGTATCATGCTTGTTTTTTGATGTCGTGTTTGTCCAAAAATTTTTCTTTGTCCGAAATCCCTGAAAAGGGGTCCGAAGTTTTTTGTCCTAAGTTGTTTTTCCGAAAATTTTCCGGCCGAAAGTTTTCGATTTTAATGTAAATGTACTTTGCAGTATTTTTTGGAGAGTTTTGCAACATGAAATTGAAACGATCTCAATTTTTCATATTTCTTATTATAGTAGTACCTTTCCTATTTTAGGTATCCTGGACCTATCAGATTTATTCGAAGATTTCAAGAAGAAATTATTACTACTCAGTAAGTTTATTTCAGAGTTATTTATTCAATCTCTGCATTATTTGAGATATTGTTAGCCAGGATCTAAAGATAAGAATGTACCCTTTCAGGAAGAAATTATTACTACTCAGTAAGTTTATTTCAGAGTTATTTATTCAATCTCTGCATTATTTGAGATATTGTTAGCCAGGGTCTAAAGAAGAGAATGTAACCTTTCAGTATTGTAAGAATTCGCCACTAAAAGAGGCTTTCAAGACCACACCAGTCTGTTTGGTTTATTAGCAAAGTTTTGGCAAATTCTTAAGAGCGAGGGTTAAAGGGCAAGTCCGGGGTTGTTTTAATTGTTAATTATTCAAGAGATTACACTGTTGTGAATGGTGTGTAATACTTTTTCAACTTTTTTCCTCTTTTAATCTGCGAAGCTACATATTTCAATCTGCTAAGAAGTGCGAATTGACGTCATTTTCTATGAAGTCACCTCATGTTGACCTGAACGAGGCTGCTAAATGTGTTGATATCATACCACTCACATTGCTAGCCTCCTTACCGCGCCTTCGCACACTCGTACAAAATACAAAATTGCGATGATATTTGGCCGAACATACAAAGATTCATCAACCAATTCATGAAATTTAAAAGCATCAAAGCTTGGCAAGAAATCACGATTGGTGTTCAGCAGTTGGTAAGGTTGCTTTTTAACAATAGTTTTATTAACCCCGGACTAGTCCTTTAACAGTTAAATCATAGAAAGGTTACCATAAACAGTTTAGAAGGCACCTTTGCTTTGCAACTTTAAAAAGATCTGATTGGTGTACCTCTCTTTACCTTATTTACCTTTTGTTCTCACTCTAGGCCTTACAACCCTGCAACAAATCGTGGAAATTTTCTTCTAATCCACATCTTACGATTCAGGTAAATATTTATCTTTTTCCGTGGAATGATTTCACTGCTTGTTTGTTTTGCTTTTGTTTGTTTGTTTTCAATTTGTTTTGAGTGGGCTCGTCAGGATTTCTAGCTACTGAAAGCTAATTTAGGCCCCCTATGCATGCCGCATCCAGGTATGGGACCCCTAGTTCAACGTCCCTTCCGAAGGACGACGAGGTGAGTTTTGAGGTCAGGCCTCCGAGGTCACCCATCCGGAGTTTGACCTCACTCGACCAAGCTTAACTTCAGTCACCTGACGAAGACTATATAAGCCGCTTGGCCACTCACCCCGTGCTGCAAGAGATAAAACTCTTTTGATATCTAATATTTGACTTTTTGGTGAGCTTAGAAAATTCTTCAAGAAGCCACTTCTCAGAAGGAAGGTGCATTCTGGTTTCTTTATTTATTCATTCATCTCCATCATACCTAGCTTTATCGTACCTAGCTCCCTGATACAGCTATTGTCCAATGCTTTTATCATAGTTTAGTTGAAAGGCTCAGCTATCGTTTGAGACGCTCCATTGTAATATATGGAGCAATGATTACCACCCGAAAAACATATTCAAAGAAAACTGCGAATCCCGGATTCATAGATTTGAAGTTGTCTGGGGAAATATTTCGTTTGCAAAATTACTGGCCTTTGTTTCCCATATAAATTTCATGCTCAAACGCAAATTTGGAATTCAGTTTTTCACACCTACCACTTTCCTGCCACCAACACCACCCATTTACCCCCTCTCTTCCAAACCCCTTCCAATCTTCATCTCTTTTAAATTGTCAACCTAACATTTTCTTCTTTCTTTAATCCAGGTATCCAAAGGTGATGACAGAAGAAAGTGTTAATGCTGTAATTAATTTTCTTAGTGCTCCAGATTTCAGGACGCAAGGTACGCTTGACATATTTTATACTGCTTTGTTGGTTTTTAATACCATCGTCTACTTTGCTGTTGAAACGTCGATAGAATGGTATGACCAGTATTTGTTAAGCATTTTATATATATGAGCAGCTATGTAAGTTTTATGAATTACGAGTGATTTTCTTTCACAACCCGCTAAATGCGTTAACTTTTTTTTCTCTTATCCGGTAACAAGGGCAGATTTTGTAATACAATAGCATCAGTCGCTTTGGTTCACACCTCAATTCAAAGCGATTAGCGAATGCAGACAAAAGAAATTCTCTCAAGCAGAAATTCAAAACAAATGAAGCCGCAAAATTGCCCTGAAAGCAGTACGACAAAACAAGGGCAGATTTTGTAATACAATAGCATCAGTCGCTTTGGTTCACACCTCAATTCAAAGCGATTAGCGAATGCAGACAAAAGAAATTCTCTCAAGCAGAAATTCAAAACAAATGAAGCCGCAAAATTGCCCTGAAAGCAGTACGACAAAACAAGGGCAGATTTTGTAATACAATAGCATCAGTCGCTTTGGTTCACACCTCAATTCAAAGCGATTAGCGAATGCAGACAAAAGAAATTCTCTCAAGCAGAAATTCAAAACAAATGAAGCCGCAAAGTTGTCCTGAAACCAGTACGCCAAACTCTCGTTTGGTGCGGGCGGAGGGAGGTTTTTAAGAGAAGGTATGTGCTTATAACGAGAGAAGAAGGGTAAATCTAAAGTTCAGTCTCGCGGATTTTGTTTATTTGATTCAGAAACCGAGCAGAGGGCATTACAATTTTTGCATATCTATGCTCAGATGAACGCAGTCACTCCTCAGCTCCTGAATCAAACAATCAAAATCCGCGAGACAGAACTTTAGATTTACCCTTCTTCTTTCGTTATAAGCACATACCTTCTCTTAAAAACCTCCCTTCGCCCGCACCAAACGAGAGTTTGCCGTACTGGTTTCAGGGCAACTTCGCGTCTTCATTTGTTATGAATTTCTGCTTGGGAGAATTTCTTTTGTCTGAATCGCTTTGAATTGAAGTGTGAACCAAAGCGACTGATGCTATTGAATTACAAAATCTGCCCTTGTTTCATCAGGTAGTAAAAGATGGTATATTCCTTTTATAACTCGGCTCATTTGTTGAACTTCTGAAAATGACTATTACGGTTCCAGCTTAACTCATTTTCCTACCATACGTATGTATATGTTTTTTTATGTTTTTTCAGTCCAGTTGTGACTTACTTACATTCTTTTGGTCAAGAGAGATATTTTTTGTATCGTCAAAACTACGTCATGATTTTGGCACAGATAACAGTAGAAATCATCTAAGAAGCTCTTGGTACTAAATAAGGAAAACTTTCTTGAACATGTGAAGAATGTTTTGTCGAAAGGGCTGATCTAACATTCTTTCAAGGGGATGCACAGAGTTACGAATGTTTTTGGTGCCAATATGTTTTCTCACTGAATGTCGTTTTATATTTTAGAAGATATCAAGGCCCGTTTGGGATACAATGAGCAGATATGTGAAGACACTGTCAAGGCGTATATTGGAAAAACGTGGCCTACTTTTCCAACAGATCTAGGTATCTTGATTCTCAACTTTTATTATTCATTCCCATTTTGATTAATCTCCCCCGTTGCCAGTAAATGGACAATTTTCTGAATCAGGCAGCCGTAGAGGAGGCAAATTTGCTAATTTCTGAACTAATCAGAGAGTAGACTGATGCCTTTTCGTCACTTGTTTCCCTGCGTTCCTTGGTCAAGAGGGACTAATAACATTACTCTGAAATAATGGGCCCACTTTAGGCCCGCGTAGGATGGTTCCGTATTCACCAATCAAATCGCTAGAATTCAGTTTTTAACCAATCAGGGGCCGCTATTCAGAATGTTGTTGTTGTTGCTCGTAAAGAACGGTTGAAGAAGCCTGGAGTTCTCGCAGCTTCGATGGATCTATTTTGCTTCTACAGAGGAAGATTACTGCCTGAAAGGTAGGCATTTTGCGTTTTGTAGGACAACACAACATCATTCTTTGTACTAAAACTTCTCTTTTCAATGTTCGAGCTCTTTAAACCAGATTTTGAAGCGATTTTGTCGAGTGTACGAGAACTCCCACCTTTTTAGGCCATTTTGAAAAAGTGGGCCCATTATATAACCGTAATATTATGAGTCCCTATTGACCAAGTGATATCAGCAAATCAAAGAACGCAGGGAAACAAGGGACGAAAAGGCATAAGTCTAATCAGAGAGATGAACTTTATGTAGGAAAATGGTTGGGTCAATGATCTACTCGCATGAAGAAGTAAATGAAAGATTTTTCCTTGCAATTAAATTTTTGACTTTTTCAAGGGGGGGGGGGGAAATTTTGCAACATCCTGCAAATTGTACTTCATTTATCATATTTCAGGACAAGATTGGGATGCTGATGTTCGCACTAACGTTGCTCTATTTTTGGTAAGTTCTTTTTAAAGGTATCTGGTTCGCTGCTTGCCTGAAGTGATATGCCACGATAACTACGACCCATGTCCTTACGCTTCCTGAAACGGCATGATTCAAGACGACCTAAATCACCTTGTATTTTTTCCTCAAAACCACCCACCTTGAAGCGCCGAAAAACGGTTTTCCGGGAGTGGTACACTGTAAAACAAGCAACCGTGAAAGCTCTATTAAGCCCTCTCTCTCTATTAAGTCCCCCCTCTCTAATAAGCCCCTCCCCTCTGAGTCAAAATTTGAAATAAGCCCCCCTCTCTTTTAAGCCCCCCCACTTATACAAAATTCTAGAATTTACCAAATATTTTCCATTTATTTAGCTACCCAACCTCGCATCGTAATTTTAGTATGGTTTGGGATAAAAACTGTGTTGAATTTATGTATTTGAGGCGTAAAATTGTATGTTGATTCCTCAAAATATGGGATAATAGAACTGACAAGCTACCAAATGTATCCTTGTCATTTGATTTTGTGAATAGGCCCCCCTCTCTGATAAGCGTCCCTCTCTATTAAGCCCCCCTCTGGAAGGTCAGAAATTAAATGAGCCCCCCTGGGGGCTTAATAGAGCTTTTACGGTATATCAGTACTTTAGATGGATGTTTCTTCGAGGTATTTGAGCAAGAAACTCCTACCTGCAAGTGATATTCTGCTTGTTTGGGGACACAAAAAGACCTCTTAAATTTTTTCGGTAATTCGAGATTTTGATCGTTGCAGCTGTTCAGTCGAACGCCTGTTTGTTTGTCTTTGGCAGGAAGCTTAATAGAAGAAAAATCAAGGGTGTTTGGACATGAATGTTTCCATTGATTATTCATTTACCTTGCTTTGATCCCTGTGTCTTGTTTTGTTGTTCTGTTCTGTTTCGTATTCAACTCAGCGTGCCTAGGCCCAACCGCTCTCAAGTTGTTCGAATACAGCTCCCTTGTATTTCTGTGTCTTAGTGCGCCATCGCACAAGATAGGTTTTAAAACCGAAGCGCCACATCAGAAAATCTTTTCAGGAAAATCAGGAAAAGATTTTCCTTTTGTGGCTTTTCATTTTTGAAACCTATCTTTTGCGATGGCGCACTAAGACACAGAAATACAAGGGAGCTGTATCCGAACAACTTGAGAGCGGTTGGGCCTAGGCACGCTCAGTTGAATACGAAACAGAACAGAACAACGAAACAAGACACAGGGATCAAAGCAAGGTAAATAAATATCAACTGAAACATTCGTGTCCTAACACCCTTGCTTATTCGAATTCTTCCATTCTGATCTTTGCCCCGTGCCTTGCATGAGAATGGCTAGGAAATAAGGCCCTCACTGAAGCGACAATGAAAACATCAATTCAATTCAATGAGATGAACGTATGTTGAGGGTTCTTATGTAGTGATGCTAAACAATATTATTCTGGCGATTTCAACCTTCCAAGAGAATAACACGTGCTAAAACATGTTTAAGTCATCGATGCAAGACAGAAATGTTCAGAAAATTTTGTCTTCATTTTAGGCCTGTTTTCAATTTGAAGGATCCTTAAAAGGACTCTCTTGAGAAAGTCCCTCATTGTCAGAAATGAGTGGCCAATCTTATACCACTAAAGTTTAGAGTGGATTTGCATATGCCCACCACAGTGGCGGATTTAGCCGAGTTGTAACAGGTCTGGCGCCCCCTTTTTTGGAAGTTTTGCGCCCCTTTGAAGATCTGACTTTGATATTTCTATCGAAGAACTGCCCATTTTGAATAGTCTGTATTCCAGACTCCATACGAAAAAGTAATTTATTTTCCTGGAGTCTGCGCAGGAGATGAGAATTTCAATGAAGGATTGACCTGCTGAGACTATTTTGTACATTCAAATATCAACTTGATGTCGATGAATGGGTTAGTTATTTTAATAGTTCTCAAATGATAGAAATACGAATAACAAAGTGGCAATTATCATCCTTATTTCACATCACATCAACAATAGAAACTGTTTTAACAATAGCTTTAGTCAAGCACCGCCCGCCCCAAGACTGTTACCAGATCAAGTATATACCAGAGGGAAGGAAACCATTCCAAAGTTCGTTGGTCAGTCAGAGAATTAAATTCATACGCATCCGCCCGAAAGTTATCATTTATTGCCCTCGCCAATCAACAAACCTGTGAGAAAGAAATCTGAAAGCTGCTCCACCAGGTTAGTAATTAAATTTCCATCTACTCTCTGCCTTCTCCAAATGTGTTTAGGAGAACTCAAAGAGCATCAGCTCAGTTTCAATATGACGACAGTTTGTATTTTGTCCAGCTGCACATACGTTTGCTTTACATTGACGCCTGCTGAATGGTAATGTCTAAATTTTCGGAGAGGATTGACAAAATTTCGCTCTGAAATGTTCACGAGGGCGCAGGAATTAGATATGAAGATTGCTATAGAACTCGGAAGAAAGTCGTAAGAGTACTCAAAATCTGATAATTTTAAGAAATTTTCGGTAAATTGTCAATTTCTTAATTATTTCAAAGAAAATATGTGGAGGATTCGGATTCGCAAGAGTTTTCATGAGCCTATCGGTTTCTTTGCAGAATGGCTGATGATGAGAGGGAAGACAGAGACGAGAAAGGAAGGGAGGGTAAAGAGAGTATGAAGAAGAAAAAGTTAAGTGGATCAGAAAATCGCAACGCAAAGAAGAAACGTTTGCTGGTCGAGAGTGCGAAGGGCTGCAAGAGTATGCATTCCTTTTTTGGAAAGAAGACATCAAATACTGAAGCCACTAGGGAAAATGAACAAATTCTAGACAGAGTGGATGAATCAAGAAGCGAGAGTATTGAAGTGACCAGAATAGAAGACGATGATGTAGCTGCTGACGAGGTGATGGTAGAGCTGTATCAAAGTAAAACTGTGCAGGAACAGCTCGAAGTTGCTGAAGAGCATCAAGAATCAGCTACTACAGCAGTGTCCACAGCCACTTCGAGCAAAGAGTCAGAAGCCTGCCGCCCAATTGAAAGCCGTTTTATACCGGTGAAGCAAGATGTTTCCTTCTTCTTGCAAAAGAAAGATATAAGTGTGGAAGAACTGAGAGTTGGTCTGTTAGATCATTGGAGGCCGAAGAAGCAAGAGGACTGCCCTACATCATACGATGGATCTGCCAAATGTAAACGGCGTGTGTCACTTGCCCTTCTCCAGGAAGAAGATGAATGGTTAGCTGTCAGCAAAGCAGATGATCATGAGGGGCTTTGGTGCAAAGTCTGTACCCTTATGACACACTCAGATGTAACCAGAGGCCAAAAAATGGGCTTCCTTGTGAGTAAGCCATTGAAGAATTTCAAAAAGCTGTATGGAAAAGATGGGTACATTACCCAGCACAAGGCGTCACAATTCCATGCTTTAAACATGGAAAGAAAGAAAGAATTTCTGCAAAGAACGGCCACTGCAGAAAATCCAAAAGATGCACTATCACTAATGTACGGCAGGTCTAGCGAAACAAGGTCACGAAATCGAGCAGCTTTGCAAAGCATCATAAAGTTGACAATGTTGTGCGGACAGCAGAATATATCTCTTCGAGGTCATCGAGATGATGGGGAAGTGCTGTCCAAGCCAAGCCATAATGATGGAAATTTCCGTGCACTTATCCGCTACACTGTTGAAGCAGGAGACGAAAAACTCGGTGAGCACCTGAAGAAAGCGCCAAAGAATGCCAGCTACGTATCGAAAACAACACAAAATGAGATTCTTAGTCTCTCAACCGACCTCATAAAAGAGCGCATAGTTTTTATGGTAAAGGAAGCATCGTATTACTCAATCATAGCGGATGAAACAACCGACCGAGCCAAAAGAGAACTCATAACGATCGCCCTACGGTTTGCGCATGATGATGGTTCCAAGGTGCAAATACACGAAATGCCCTTTGTTGTTTTAGATTTACTAGAGGCAATCAAAGAAATAAAGAAGGAGGAGATCATAAATGCAGATGAAGTATCGGAGACCCAAAGTGAAAAGGTAATAGAGGAAGTAAAGATGTCTGGAGAAAACATCGGGAAGGTTATTTTGAGGGAGATAAGCCGAGTAGGACTGGACCTCAGCTTTTGTGTTGGGCAAGGTTACGACGGTGCTTCGGCAATGTCAAGTGAACGAATCGGAGCAGCAGCTACTGTAAAGAAAGTTGCACCACTTGCTGATTATTTCCATTGCGCCAGCCATTGCCTAAACCTTTCTGCCTCTAAAACATTGAAAGTTCTTCCCTTGTCATGCTGCTTAGACACTGTCAAGAAAGTTGTCACATTTTTTCAGAGTGCAAAGAGAAACAAAGTGTTGCTCGAAAGCATTGCTTTGGAAAATAATGATCAACGCAAACGTAAGTTAATCAAGCTGTGCACAACTCGTTTCGTTGAACGACACCAGGCAATACTGTGCTTTGCAGATCTCCTGCCGCACATTTTAGCTGCCCTCGATGCTATCCAAGATTGGGACGACAAGACCTCGGCAGTAGATGCCAAGATTCTTCAGAACAACATCTCTGACTTTGAGTTTGTAGTTGCGCTTGAAGTTTTAACAAGAATGTCCAGCCACTTACTGATTCTGAGCAAAAGCCTCCAAACAGTAGGGAAAGATTTGGCTAAGGCTCTTCAAGAGATCGACAACGTCATCAAGATCATAGAGGAAGAAAGAGCTAATGTGGATGAAGCTTTTGCATCACTTTACGGGAAAGTGTTGGAAAGGGCAGAATTGCTCAGCATCCAAGAGGCAAAGCCACGTACAGCTCAAAGATCCCGACACAGAGCGAATGTACTCGCCGATGGTTCAGCTGAGGATTACTTCAAGGTCAACATGTTTATTCCAATGCTGGATCACGTTTTGCTGGATATGAAGTCACGCTTTGGAAGACAGCAGAAGCTCTCCATGAAACTGGGTACCTTAATCCCTGCCTTTATTGCAAATGCAGCTTTTGATGAGCTCTTACCTGCCATTGAGAAGTACGAGATGTTCTTGTCTGACGAAGCGACGGTAAATGCAGAATTCAGACAGTGGCAAATGCAGTAAGTGTATATTTCGGAATTTACTTACTGCCAGCAAGTCAGTGGTTCGGTTTCGTTTCACACTTTCAGAGTTCAAGGCTTACTTACAGTCCGCCTTTCGAAAATTCAATGAAAATTTTAACGGCAAAGGATCACCTTAGAAAAACCTGTCTCACCTAATTCTGTTTCTACTTAACATAATTGTAGTATAAGAAACCAAAATGGTGCAGTAACCAGTTCAGGGCAATGATGTTTTCATGATGAATTTCGCAAATTTCCTTTGTGAAACACCGTACGAAAGAATCTAGAAAGTGATTGATATTTTTTTATGATTATGATGTCGACACAATTTGGTAATCTGACAATGGCAAACAATAATTGTAATAGAATATTGTGTGTATTGCCTGCTTAGATTATGGTTAGCGCCCTAAAAGGATGGGGCTCGCAGCTCCTCTTTATTTACGTCATGTTAAAACTTAAAGTGAACTTGATTACTAAGTAAAAGCAATGTCTGTCCTTAGATGGAAGCACAATGTGAAGGCTACTGAGATCACGTCTGCTGTTCATGCTTATGAAGAATGCAGTGATACTTTTCCCAACATTAAGGCGCTCCTGCGAATCTTGTGCACATTGCCTGTCACTACAATGGAAGCAGAACGACTGTTTTCGAAAGTGCAAAGTACTCTCACAGCAGTTCGAGCCACTATGACGGAGCAGCGAATGGAAAGCCTTATACTTTTACAAGTGTATAGAAGTATGCTTCCAACAACAGATGAAGTTTTAGAGCGCTACGCCAAGAAAGATCGAAGATTAGTGTTCAGCCAGCAAGTTTACCAATCAGAAGAAAAACTTTAAAAACAGAAGTTCAGTTCGACTGATCATCCAGACGTGCCACCTACATCCTTGTTCGGATTAATTGAATCAAAGGTACCCTGGTGACATTTTATGGCAAATGCAATCCCACCTACTACTGCTTTACCTATTCTATCATTTTAAGTTGTTTTGGATCCGCTTTTCATGTAAGATTTCGAATTTTGAAGTAATTTTTTTAAATTGTGCATCAATCAATGCCTTATGAAAACACAAAGAAGTTTATACAGTAGGAACCCTTTGAAACAGTAGAGGTCTCGTCAACAAGTGAATTATGCCGGACAAAATGGCAAGAAGCTGTAATTTACATTAGAGAATTTTTCTTTACAATGTTGCCAAATCCCCTTGAAATTGCATGCCATCTTCTTCTGGGATAATGCACTTCTTGTTGACAAAACTACTATAATAGTTTGATGTCACGGCAAAATGACTCGGAATTTCAAAAAAATACATCAAGATTTGGAACCGACATGAAAAATGCACCTGAATCAACCAAAAATGTCAAAATAGGCAGAGCAGTTGTACATTGTATTTTCCAATCAAAAACGTTACCAGGTGATGCCATTAATAAGAACAAGGGTTTATGATGATAAAAAAACTTAAGTAGGAGTGCAATAGTTTCTGTAAGACATCACTCAATCAAAGCAATGAACGCAACGAAATTTGGGCTTTTTGATTGATTCTCTTTTGGTTATCAATCGTCATTTGCAATAAAGAAACTCTGTGTTATGGAGAGTTTCGCTCTGCACGTCTTCGCAATTGATTTGGTTTGCATCAAGACATATCAAACATGCAGTTGCTTACGCTATATTCTCACTGGTAGCTGGTAGGGATCGTTGTTTTCATATGGTAAAAATTCTTCTGGATGTGCAGGCTACATATCATTCCTGTAACACGATTGCTCTGAAAGCTCTTCTTCGAACGCAGATTGCGGATATTCCATCAGTAGGGTCTGACATGATCGTACACAGCGACATAATCGTTAGTACCCTTATGACAAAGTTTTGAAAATTTGTCAGCGCCCCCATCATCAACTGCCCCCCCTTCAGATTTGCTCTGGATCCGCCCCTGGCCCACCATAACAAAACTATATTTTTACTACCCTGGGTACCAGAGCCTATATTTTTACTAACATTATCGTCGCGATAACCAGAGACCTGGGGGGGGGGTTAACTTCAATAGGTGGGTGACGTGATGGGGGTGTGACATATGACGTCTGAAATCACACCCTAGAATTTATGAATTTTTGCGAAAACGGTATATGAATAACAATATAAATATGAAGTGAATATAACTTTTCTGCTTGAAAAAGGCACCCCAAAATTTTTTTTATCCATGTAAAATTCTTACAAAACATGTTTACCTACTCTACATATCAATACTATACAATTGCACAACACTACAGGGACAATAACATGAGGAGCAAAATTGCATGGCTACCTCATGTTCTTACATATAACATAATAATAATAATAATAATAATAATAATAATAATAATAATAATAATAATAATAATAATAATAATAATAATAATAATAATAATAATAATAATAGTAATAATAATAAGATTGACTTGCTAGGAACATCACACATCCTGAGGAGAGCTCTATTTATAACCTGAGAAAAGACTGGACTTAAAGCCTCAGGACCATGGTTTGGTCTTGGCCTCGAATAGAAACGCACAAAAACTGAAAGACACAATAACAGTAATAATAATAATAATAATTGACTGATGAAGATTTGATAATCGAAACGCCTGGTTTTTAACAGTTGTGTTTTTACTTTTACTTTTCTGTTAATTTTGAGGATGGTTTAGTTTATATAATAATAATAATAATAATATGTAAACTAAAACCTCATTCAAATTAACAGAAAAAAAAGGATAAAAACACACACTGTTAAGATTTGACGTTTCGATTAAAAATCTTCATCAGCCTAACTTTGCAAACAAGCAACCGAGCATTTATAACCTAAGATAAACAACCTAAATTAAGATACAATAAAGAAGAGCCAAACAATTAAATCTATACCAAGCCTGACAAGAACGCCCAATAATAATAATAATAATAATAATAATAATAATAATAATAATAATAATAATAATAATAATAATAATAATAATAATAATAATAATAATAATAATAAATTCGTATCTGCCCTAGTGCCTGAGCTAACAGCTCAGTTAACGTATGAATACGCTATACTAGGTTTATGTTAGCTACTACAAACAGTATCACATGAAATTACCTCAGCAAAGGGGGGGGGGGAGTCTATCCAAGCACAGGCAGACATTTAGCTGACTCATTCTCAAACGAGAAAGAGAGCAATGCCCTCGAATTTCAAAAGTGCTAAATGTAGGCCTAGACTATGGGAATAACTTCCGCACCCTGTGCTTCCAAATAAAATTTGCCATAATAACATTTGATATTGAACACCATTGTAACATCTGCTTTGCAACTAATTTGTCAACCGACAAAGATCTCAGTTCTCTCCAAATATCCTTCTTTATGCAACCAAGCGAGCCAAAACACATAACCTTTAATTCAACATTCCATCCATGACCTCGTAATAGACAGCAAACGCTCTCGTAACGCCCCAACTTCTCTCGAAACACGTAATCAAAGTACAAATCATAACACACAGCTACTTCGACAATGGTGCACTTCTGTGATACATGATCAATTAAAAGAATGTCTGGTTTGCGATGTTCAATCAACAGCAGTTCCTCGCGATACTCTGTGAATATTGTCTCCATTAGCTTGTTTGAGTAGACTCGTAGAAGACGGTTACTCTGAGAAATAACATCTTCTACTTTATCAGCGATTCGATTGTGGCGACGACTATAAAAATTTCGAAATTCATGACAACCATTCATAAGATGCGCCATACTTTCGGTATGATTTCGGCAAAAGGGGCATAAAGGATCATTTTCACGGTTCCAAATGTGCAGCGAAAAGTTAGTTGGAAGGAGGCTAAGTCGTGCTTTTATGCTGAATTTCACTAACAAGTCGTCTATTTTCCAGTTGTAGAAAATGGAATGTGATGACTTCAAATGAATGCCATCCATACCGAAAAAGCACCCCTGAATTGACAATTCTTTTGCCTTAATCAAATCACGTTTAACTGTGTAATGAAATAGAATCTTTTGTAGCGATGAAGTGTCGTCGTGAAACTTCCCATCAATGATTACACCTGCTTTCCCATCTCTGAAAACGATGGAGATATCTAGTTTCCTTGCATAGCGCAACAACTCAGGCCAGTCAGACTGACAACCAAAGTTTGTTTTATTATTCAAATATCCATCAACTGTGACTTCGTAACCAAGAAAGTTCTTTTCATCACTCGATTCTGCTACCCCCCTCCTTAACATGTCAAGACTTAGAGACTGACGTGCACTGTTTCTAAAATGATCTTCCTCATGATTCAACATTTTTAGGAGAAACGCAATTCGTGTCGTCCGGTATACAGCAGATACACGTTTAATTCCTATTCCTCCGTCCTCGCGAGGTAGGTAAATGATGAGCTGCGTAGTTGAACTGTATAAATCGTACAAATTTCGAACTGTTTGTGTTTGAGCCTTATCCAATTCTTCGAGCTGTTCCTCGGTAAACCTTGTATTGTTAAAATGATGCAATATTTTTGCAAGAGCCATGTTATTGAAAGCACTTGCCTTCAGCGAAAGTGGCAACTTACATTTTGAGATTTTGTCCAGCAACTCTTTATAATTTTCTAATATTTGATTGACCTGCTTCGGATCCTCTCCAGATAACGATAACGACTTTCCCAAGTATTTAATGGCTTATTGCGTCCACAAACAGCTAATTCATGTGACTGTACTTTCACTTTTGGCTTTATGTCCGATTTACCCTTGTACCAATTGTTACCCGACCTTCTAGCGTATAAAACAGCACATTTCTCGGGTTTTACTTCCAAACCAGCCTGGGCCATCATTTCTTCCCCGGCATCAAAGATCAGTTGAGAAATTTCTGAGTTATACTGTACGACAACAATATCATCAGCAAACGCTTGCAGGGGTATGGGATTGACCATTCTTTCATTCTGAATGGTCATACAACTTATAGCAGTAGCAACCATTGGCTTACACACTCTGTCTATGACCATGATAAATAATAAAGCACTTAACGGATCCCCTGTTTTGGTTCCTCTAATGATGTTGAAGGACTTGCTTAGTTTGACACCACATATCACTGAGAAAGATGAATGCCTGTAAATATCTTCAATCAGGCAACAATATTTCAAAGGGATGTTGAAGTTTTCCAGGGTTTCGAAAATGAATTTGTGATTGACACTACCAAAGGCGTCAGCAAAATCGATGAAAACAACAGTAAGTTTAGTGCTCAGATGTCGAAAATCATCAATGGCTGCTTTCAATGTGAAAATCAGTTCTTGTCTATCTCTCTGGCACAAAAAGGCTCTTTGCCAAAACGCAATTTCGTTCATTATGTAGATAGTGATCCTGCCACACAAAGCTTTTGACAATATTTTATAACATGTTGGCAGAAGAGAAATATCCCTAAGTGTTGACAAATCAGTTTCCACGAAAGATTTTTTCGGGATACGTTGGATTATACAGCATTTCCATAAAGAAGATACCCGTTGATTTAGGAGCATGACATTTAAGACATTTACAAATGTGTGCCCATAATCCAAGAAAATTTGCTTCAAGTCTTCATAGAACACCCCATCAGATCCACAACTCTTCCGTTTGGGACAAGAATTAACGATCGACTCAATTTCATCAATGCCAAAGTAATCTCCCTGGGTCACAGTACCTGCGGCCATTGATCGGTCGAAGAAACTTGGCTCAACTTCCTCAAAACCATGACTTACAGTGCATTTACTTGATTCCTGATAATATGTTTCATTTCTCTCCACTGAAATATTAGCTTGGACACTGTCCGGCCACAATCCATCGTTTTTTATGATGGCAATAGCTTTCTTACGTTTTTCAAACCAAAGATTAATTAGCTTTTCTTTAGATACCTCATTTGTTGGACCGTTGTTGTTTGTTCTCAAGGAAAAGAAAGGCCTTATTGTTTCTTTGATATATTTCAATTGCTTTTCAATATACGATATATCATTAACCACGCTTCGTACGCCATAGTTATCATCTCTTGGGAACTGTCTCAATATACGGTAAACATATTTTAGAAATTTCTCACTCCAATGCTCCCCGGACAGCTTTTTGTCGAGAAAGATATTATTTTGGAAAAAGATTCCATTCAAGATTTTACTAACTTTAAACCAAGCTTCGACATCTCCTTTGCAAACAAAATCTCCATGATTTATTCTCTTGGACGCTATCTGCGCCCTAAATTGCTTCTCCTTCACCTCGAATGCTTCCCACTCTTCTGAATCCAAGACTCTGACCTCACTGCAGAAATCGTAATCAAAATGACAGTCCAGCTTGGTGCCAACAAAATGGATCTTTCCAGTGTTGATAGCTGCTTTAAATGCTCTCTTTAACTTCCTGATCATTCGAAAGGTACTGGTGTAGTAGTCTAACAGCTTTTACGACGGCAGTTACGACGGATTATGTGTCAACAGTAACTTCGGGCAGACCACGCCATTAGGCCTGTCTGTCCTCCATCTTGCCAACAACAACAAGATTTGATAATCGAAACGCCTGGTTTTTAACAGTTGTGTTTTTACTTTTACTTTTCTGTTAATTTTGAGGATGGTTTAGTTTATATAATAATAATAATAATAATATGTAAACTAAAACCTCATTCAAATTAACAGAAAAAAAAGGATAAAAACACACACTGTTAAGATTTGACGTTTCGATTAAAAATCTTCATCAGCCTAACTTTGCAAACAAGCAACCGAGCATTTATAACCTAAGATAAACAACCTAAATTAAGATACAATAAAGAAGAGCCAAACAATTAAATCTATACCAAGCCTGACAAGAACGCCCAATAATAATAATAATAATAATAATAATAATAATAATAATAATAATAATAATAATAATAATAGTAATAATAATAATAATAATAATAATTTCTGAGATGCAACGGTAGAAGGAGCTGTCAAATCTGCCCCATTGTCGTGGAGGGGGACACTTTTGGAAACTTTAATGAATCTCGGTCTTTTACCAACTTTTCAGGGGCATACAATTGCAACTCGCAAAATGTGGTTTATCTGTTGCAATGTAATATCTGCAACAAAAAATATGTTGGCAGCACAACGACTAAGTTTCGACAACGGTTTAATGTTTATAAGTCCTATTATCGCACCTATGCCCGCAAATACAATGAGGGCAGCCTTGACAGTGGTAAGCCAGTCCCGCAGGCAAACTTTTTTGCTCATTTTTTCGGCGAGGGTCACCAGGGTACATTCTCGGTTAGTGTAAAAATTATAGATGGGGCTCACGATGTGTTTTCGGTTAGACGCAAAGAGTTGTTTTGGCAATATAAATTGGAGACTTTCATACCAAATGGTTTAAATGAAAGGGCAGCAGATGTTGAGCTGGATATGTTTGCTTGCGGTATTGCTTAATTTTTATCGACACAACGGAGAGAAAATTTTTTTTTTTTTTTTTTGACTTGGGACATCAGATAAGTGGTCGTGTACTCTGACATACTCAGTGGTGGCAGGATGGAACCCCCGGTCAAGCCATCCGGGATTTAGCAATTTATGAAAAGCAAATCCTGGAGGGTATTTTTGGAGTCTCTATACGGCCATCCGGGATTTAGCAATTTACGAAAAGCAGATCCTTGGAGGGTATTTTTGGATTCTCCATCTGGCCATCAGGGACTTAGCAATCTACAAAAAGCAGGTCCTTAGGGGGTACTTTGGAGTCTCTATCAAGCCATCAAGGATTTAGAAATTTACAAAAAGCAGATCCTTGAAGGTAATTTGGAGTCTCCATCTGGCCATCAGGGATTTAGCAATTTTAAAAAAGCAGGTCCTAGGAGGTTATTTTGTTTGGAGTCTCCATCTAGTCCAGTATCCTGGGTTTCAATAGCGTGGATTCTAGTCCCTTGTCGATTTTAAAACCGCTGAAGCTAGATGAAAAACAACCTTGGACAAACAGTAGCAAATTTTCTTTCATTCATTTTAAAACTGCTACGCATGTATTAATTCGGCACAAAATAAAGGGTTTATAAATTTTCTACTTTCAAGTTATACCTTAGAGACTGTGTATGTAAGCAATTTTACCTATAAATACTTGGCTGTTGTCAATGTAAAGCACTGAGGAAGATTTTATAATCGAAACGTATGGCATTTTAACAGTTGTGTTTTTATTTTACTTTTTCTGTTATTTTTGAAGATGGTCTGAGTTTATTTAATAATAATAATAATAATACATTCATTTATAGTTGGCTAAAAAAGGTATAGTTTTTTTAATAATAATAACAAATAATAACAAGGAACAACGAACACTCGCGAACACTATTAGGACAATAAACAAAAAAAAACAAAGAATACGTGTAAACTAATCACTGTACGCTAACTACAACCACAATCAATCACAATGGACGTTTGCGGCATAAAGTCTGTGGGAGAGGTATATCAGAACAATGTCCCTGCTTTCTACCAGGGAGCAGTAACCCCGAAAAATGACACATCCCGTACCAGCATATATCGTAGTAACCTTTCAAACAGGGATTGTTTTCGTTTACTCACCCGGTAGAAAATATTTCTTCAGGGAAAATTACCGTGGTCCTTTGCGTTCGAGTATAAATTGACCAGTCAAGTCAATATAATTATTTCAGATCGGCAGAGCAGAAACTGCGTAAAATGACGTCATTGAGCAATCTGAGATAAGGAAGTGTTTGGATGGATAAAGCTTTCTGCAATGATGAATCAAGATTTTAAGGCCCAAGGAAATAAATATCAAGTGTTGCTGAATTTTGGGATCCGTTGTAGGGAGTTAGCGGTGCTCAAAATTACGAGTTTTCGCGCATGCGTGTGCAGTTTCTGCTCTGTCTTTCAGATCCCATAACCAGCGCAATCATTTGTTATTTTAATTTCTAGTTTATTTGCAGAAAGAAAAAATTTGGCGATGCAAATGAATTGATTAGCGTTCAAATATTCCGATATTGATGCATTTCTTTTTCCTTCAGGTATCAAAGTACATGATCAATTTCGATGCAACACATTGTACTCCACTACCATCCACTTATCTCTTGTTACCATGGCAGCACTAGACACGTGATGTAGACATTAGACGCGTGAAGAAGTGGAAGTCTGCGGCGTAAGAACTTTGAACCCTCGTCATCAAGTTTGATTTACACGATCATATTTACGTAAAATTTGCTTCACATTTTTTATGTGATCACAGAATGTGATCGTGTAAACGGGCTTCACAAGTTGCTTGAAGTTATGTGAAGCAATTATAATTAATCCCCTTTAATTTGCCATCGCAGATTTTCAATTTGACCAGCCTTCAAATGAAAAATCTGTGATGGCAAATTAAAAAGGATGAATTATAATTGCTTCACATAACTTCAAGCAACTTGTGAAGCCCGTTTACACGATCACATTCTGTGATCACATAAAAAATGTGAAGCAAATTTTACGTAAATATGATCGTGTAAACCGGCCTTTAGCAACATTCATGAATTTTAGCTCAGGTATTGAAAAACATTTGCCTAACCATTTTTTTGCCAGTGCTTGTGGGCTTCTTGTTTCCTGACGGTTTAGTTCGACATGCCTCCGTAATTTCACAGGTATGGAACTACATCCGTCTACCGAGAAGGTAAGAAAATCATGGGGTCTTTGTCGATTCGCCAATTCGTTTCTTCAAGAATTCAATGCATAGGTATAAGGCTCACTTAGGTAAGAAAATTATTTGGTCGAAATCGGACCTCCCTTGCTTCATTACGATCGTTTTTAATAAAATCTTGTTTTCCAAGATTCCTAAAATACGCCTTCACTTCGATTCATAGTCATGTGTGTACTTCTAAATCATTCACTTCTACTGTTGCTTCGCCAGAAAGATAAAAAAGGCTTGCATTGTGTTAGAGCATAAATGGGAAAAAGGGAAAAGGTATTGTTGTTTATTTTGAAGCCCCAGGGGACTGTTCATTAAATTGCATTGCCTGCAAGCAACAAGGACAGATTTTGTAATACAATAGCAACTCTTGCTTTAATTGACACCATAATTTAAAGCAATTAGTGATTATAGACAAGGGAAATTTGCTCAACCAGTAAATCAAAACAAACACGGCCGCAAAAGTTGCCCTGAAACCAGTAGGGCAAACTCTCGCCTCGTGCAAGCGGAAGATGGTTTTTAAGAGAAATTTTGTGCTTATAGCGAAAGAAGAGAAGAAGGGTAAATCTAAAGTTCTGCATCGCAGATTTTGTTTATTTGATTCAGAAGCTGAACAGAAGGAATCATAATTCTCGGGTATTTAGGGCTTAAAAATAAAACAATCGCCACACAGCTCCTGAATAAAATAAACAAAATCTGCGAGACAGAACTTTAGATTCAGTCTTCTTCTTTCCTTACAGGCACATAAGTTCTTTCAAAAAACCACCTTTCGCCTGCACAAGGCGAGAGTGTTCCCTACTGGTTTCGGGGCAACTTTTGCGGCCATGTTTATTTTGATTTACTGGTTGAGAGAAGTTCCTTTGTTTCTTGTGATTGATTGATTTGAATAAAGGTGTCAATTAAAGCGACTGTTGCTATTGTATCACGAAATCCGTCGTTGTACTTGCAAGCAGGAACTTCTTTGCCAAATAAAACGAAACCGTTTGCCAAAATAGCTCCATCACCAATTCACAGTTAGATACTGACAGAAATGACTGATTCAAATATTAGCTAAATTTCTATAACTAATGTGATCTTTTTTTGCCATATGAAACTTCCGCAAACCAGGTCTGAGATGTTTTTCACTGAAAATATTGCATGTTAAAAACCTCACGTTTTTTCTGGTCCACCCGGTAGCTATTACTCCCGTAACATTGTGAAAGAAGTGCCACAAAGAAGCGAGGAATGCTTCATAATACAGTAGATATTTGGCTCTTTCAGCAGCATTTTGTCTATTCTGTTATATCCTATTCGTAGACTTGCTTTAAGTCTTTTCAGTAGCCTATCAGCAGTGAGGAATATAATTACTTCTGCGGGGGCGTCAGCTACGAAGAAGATGCTGCGATGGAGAGACGAGTGAGTTTGCAGCGTCCTCTTCATGGCCTACACATTCGCAGAAGTAGCTGTATTCTCAACCTTGAAAGACCATGAAATATACTTGGAGCTATCCCAGGTATTTTTCCAGTGTTTTGTTGATCTAACCATGGGCAGTATGCACCGTGTTTGCAGCTCAAAAATTGAAAGTTTGTTACCTCGATAGCATTTCTTGGTTGTTTTCTCTTTGGCCTTCCATCTGATGGCGGCTCCATGTCGATGGGTCAATGGAGGCCGAAGAGAAAACAACGAAGAAAAGCGGCAATATCGAGGTAACAAACTTCAATTTTTAAGGTACAAACACGGTGCATACTGCTGAGCTCCATACAAAGAATTTCTTATAAAGTACGTGAAATATCAATTCATCAAATAAGGTCTTGTAGCACTTCATTTGTAAATCAAGAGTCTGTGTTCTTATAATGAACATTGCATGTTAACGAATTGTTAAGTTGGACATTATGAGCTGTAAAGAATAAAGAAATCCTGTCGATCAAACGAAGTGTCTGACTTGATTGGCTCCTAATAATGCGAGCACATGTTAAGGCTTCCGCTTAAATTTTTCAAGAATCGTTATTACGAATTGACAGGCAACTGAGATAAAGTTTTGCATTTTTATGAATCCATTAAAAGCCGAAAGTTATGGACGGTAAAGTTTTGGACAAATATTGTCTGAATTTTTTTCGTCCGAATTACTCTATTATTAATCCATTTTTTCGAAGATTTTTCGTTAAAGTTTTTGCTCATGATACCGTATGGTGCTTATTTAGGCCTATTTAATGACTCCACAAAGGTTTTTTTAAGACAACTGGCCTATTAGAAAGGCGGCTTATTCGCAATGTGCGAGATCAACACACGATTTGGGTCAAAAGCAAAATATTGATATTATGTGTGGAAAGCCCAGGCTCAGAGTTGCAAGTGTCGTTTATGCGTTCTCTATATAGATGAATAAAGTCAGGCCTGTGACCGATCCTTGTGGTACACCAAATTTGACAGTACAATAATCGATTTCAAATTTTGCCACCATGGCATTCCATCCTGTATTGAGCTGAGAGTGGATGACCGGAGAGAACGGAAACTCCGATGATGCAGCGTTGAGACAAAATGTATTTTCGTCCTTTCTTGCCTTGGCCTTCGACCGGGATATTACACGCTTTTGACCGCCCCCCCCCCCAAGGCATGAACATTTGACTAAGATTAGGATCGATCACAAAGAGGTTTAAAAAAGAAAATTAATTGAATTCTTAACGAAAACAGGCTCCGTTCTAAAGAATGAAATCGATCTAATCTGTCTTATGTTTTGTTCTAGTGGTTCAAGATTGATTAGATGTCATTAGCGTTCGCAAAAAACTTTTCATCGGGCAAGTTTCTCATTGAATTCTAATCCAATCACAAACCGTTTATGATTTGTGTTGTCTCCGCAAACCCAGCATTGATCGATCGAAGAAGGGATTGTCTATTTGCCGGACCATGCGATTGAATGTTATGTGGAACGGAATCCAGTAAAAATCATCAAGCCTTCTGGCTGAATGGTATTCTATTAGTATTCAGCGAGACATTAGCCTGCGTTTCAGATCCTACTGGTACAGGGAAAAGTGTTGGGTTGGAAACATGGGATTAATTTGAGAAAAATACGGCCAACACAACACAGTGAGAACTCGAATTATCAAAGTTTAACCTGAAAGATGCAACGAATATAGAGAGAGGATCGTTCTTCAAAGTCTGTATTTATTTGAAATCGATTTCTTGTAGATCCTGAGGGAGGTCAAATGCCCTTCGGTATACACCACCGCAACTAACAGCCTCGTTTTGGAAATTACTCAAAATTCTATCATGTGAAATTCTAGAGGTCAAATTCAGATTTAGCACCCAAATTTTAGGCTAACCATGAGTCGTCATGTTGCTAGTGGTCGTAGAGTTAGTTTTATGGCGATTTAAATTTTGAAAATCTATAAAGGATTTGACCGTGAAAAATGAATCATGGCTAAAAGTTTCTGCCCGAGCGAGTTTTCACGGTCAAATCCCTTATAAATCTTTGAGCTTTACGTTGTCATAAAACTAACATGCATCACACTTTGCCAGTAGTTTAAAAACATGTAACAAGACTGAAGTTTGGGTGCTAAATACGAATCTGGGCTTGGAATTTTCATGCGAACAACAGGAAGAAATTTTGAGAAATTTCCCAAATGAGGCTGCTGAATTGAAGTAATGTATTGTTCTTGATTGGAAGATTCCTTGTGATTTGATCATAGCCCTAATGATATGATCAAATTAGGCCCTTCTTCAGACATATCGCATACTTTTGATCGAGGGACAAACTTTCTCAAATTAGCATACGTGACTTCTGTGACTTTAAAATCACATGATTTTTTACGAAAAAAATCAGTGATTTGCCCCTCGCTTTTGATAAAGTCCATTGTACCCATGTTTTCAGTGCTCGTAAATCCCCTAGTAACAAGAGATGAATCGCAAGATTTTCAGTACTCGGTAGTTTCTTACGAGTTTCTTAAAAGCTTCATATCAATCCTCTTGTTGTCAGAACCATGTTTGTTGAAGCTTTTCCGATGTTTAGATATTACTCAAGTACCTTTTAAATGCTGGAACTTCTTCCGATCCCAGGCCTCATATGGGCATGTTCTATTCGCTGGACCCCAAGACCCCAGGACCCCAGACCCCGGACCCAAGACCCCAGAAGTAAATGTAAATAATTTTCATCCTGCAACTTTTTATATCAAAGTGTTGGAAGATGGGTAAAAAGAGAGGAAAATAGGAAAACTTTGTGAGATAATTTGAGTACTGAGATTGTTGAGATCTTGAAAGAGGGCAGTGATAGTCCTTTCACAAGGCTGGTCTCCATGAAGTGGTAATAGACATGGGAAATGGGCAGATGTTTCGACACTCTTCAAATCAGAATTGCATTTTTCGAGCTTAATCTTGGGTTTCTTGTAAATAAAAGGTATGCATGCGTCATTTGGAATTATAACATACTATGAAATTAAGATTTTGCCTGGATGTAACCCTGGGTACCAGAGCCAAAAAATATTGAAAGTGGGCAATCCCAGGAAAGAAATTAGAGATTACTGTTAATCTGAAGTATTTGAAGCGTTGGTGGAAAAAAAGCTTCACCTTTGTCGTGAACAGTTACGATCACCTGGTCAAAGAAATTGTTAGAATATGCGAAAAATAGGCCTATTGTTTTGTTATGAACGAGTGACGTTTTACTTCCGTTTTTATAGCACGTTTTTCATGCTGTGAACTGCAACATCATAGTTTTCTTAGTTTGAGTTATAATCGCAGTTATGTTGATGATTTATCTCCATCGTTGGTAGTTGCGCGTAAAACTCCTGATTTTAACAGAATCATTGGAGACTTTGCAATACTTCTAACTTTCTATTCTGCTGGTTAGCTTTCACAACATGCTGGTTTTTCATGTTGCGGCTACAGTTTATTCTGTATTGGTTTTTATAAGAAACTTGTTTATAACAAACCAGTACCAGGATGGCCGAAATTTATGGAACTCCATGCAAAGTTTTGAAAGAGCTAAGAGACTTTTCTTGAACAATATCGTTGAGTAATGGCATCAGCTGTTTCAGGCCAGGGCTTTTCATTGCAAGAATTTCTCTGGTGGGGAATTTTCACAGTGCAAGTGTCTCTCCATCAAAAAGCGCCCGACCCGATATATTTCAGGTTAATGAGTGAGAGAATCTCTAAAATTGTTTTGAGGAAACAAAACAATGTCCTTAAAAATTGCCGTGATTTATAAGGAGTAGTTGCCCTTCCGTTGCTGGCATGTGTCCGGTACAGTACAGTAGTCAAATGGCTCTTTACATTGTAGATTTATTGGTTTTCATTTGCTAGACTTATTTCTGGTAGTGTTTTCCAGTTTTCCTGAATTTTCACTCATTTTCCACCAATTTGATATCAAAAACTTACATGATGAAAAGTATCTTTATCTATTTCTGGAGTCTGCGGTCGGGGATCTTGGGGTCTGGGGTCCGGGCTCTGGGGTCCTGGGGTCTTGGGGTCCAGCGAATAGAACATGCCCCTGATGTGTCCTTCAGTTCAAGCTGCAACATCCGATTCCTATTTTTACTGGCCCGACATTTAGCTCTGTTATCTTCAACATTAGCACGAATGTGTCTTTTCTCTTCATTGTTGTGTTCTGCATAAAATCCAAGAGCTTATCAAGTTTGTGATAAGATGTGGCACCGATTTGCCCCGCCTTGAGCACAATGGGCGTGTATCTTAGCCGCACCATGGCCGCACATACTGCTAATCTCTCACAGCAGGTCTCGAATTGCTTGATAACCCCTTGATAATTATTCGTGCAAATAATAGTTTATTTGCGGCTTCAGCCTCTTCCATTGAGGCCTCTCGCATGGATGGGATACCGCCAATGATGTCTTTTCCGCATTGGTTTGCAAGAGAGAGTTCAAATCAATCCTCTTTCAGCATAATTTTGTAATGATTATGATTGCACTTATTTTTAGAGGAAACTTACGTCTAGGGGTGGCAGGTAGTTTCTTAAATTTTAAGAAATTTGGTTACCAAAGTTTCTTATGGGTTTCTTATGATATTTGCTAACGAATCACCCCACACGTATTTTCCACAAGGAACTGCTTATAAGAAACTCACCTTACAAATCGCCAAAAATTAAAAAACCCAAGTACAGTGATCCCCGCCCACCACAATTATGGCATTGGAGAATCATCATTCAAAACCAACATTAAATTCTGATCTTGATCTTGATCAGGCTGGCGACGAGGGGTATGTAACTGTTCGAAAAAGCACGAGGTGATTCCCTTGCTCCAAAGAGCTGTCAAATGGTTGATTGATTGACAGGTTTGCGAAATAAAAATATCGAGATACTTCATGAAAATAGCGAGATACTTCATGAGAATATCGGGATACCTCATGAGAATATCGGGATACTTCATGAGAATATCGGGATACTTCATGAGAAAAGAAATTTCTCATACTATGCATTGTCCTTTGGGACAAAAGTAAGTGCAATAAATTTTAAGAAAGTAAGGGAGTATAAGATATTCTCAGTTTCAAGTATACAAGTATACTACTTTTTCATTGTGTTACGTATATAAGTATGAAATATTTTGAGCATGTAGTATATAAGTATACATTATTTTCAGCATCAAGTATGTGGATATTTCAGAAGTATTTTTGACGTGTTTGGCGCTCCATATATAAGAACCTACTTTTTTGAGATCCAGGCTGAAATTGGTTCTTATTTCAATGGTACTAAGGGTATAGAGGTTCTTATTTGAAGGGTGCCACATGCAGTCCCTTTAAGAGTCTCACAATGATGTTCAGTCCTATTATATGTTTTAGAAAGGTTTCTTTGGACCTAATAAGTAATTGGGGAGGAGAATGAAGCTTTCAAAGCCAATACGGACCACAAAGACCTTAATAATAGCAATAAAAAATCAACTTCGCAACCCCTGCAATAAGAACCTATGTTTCATCAAACTGAAACAGGTTCTTAATTGCAAGGTACGTAATTTAGGAAAAACAGCCTCTAGGTTCTTATTTTGGTAGGTTCTTATATGCGGGGATTTACTGTACTGAGAAAACATATAAAGGATGTCCATGACATATTTTTACTTTATATTCTCACCTCTTTCTGGTGTCATTACTCGAGTGTACTTGAGTGATGTGCAAACATTGGAAAGGATTGAAAAGCCTTGTTTTGAAATGTGCACGAGGGAATAGGTAGTGAAGATAAATGGTTTCTTAAATGATTTTCACTGCACTGGGGTTTCTTATTTTTTCTGTGATCTGAGAACCACAAAAGGGGGACTTGGCAGCTGTTTGACGGTAGCAGAAATAGATGAAATAATCAGTTTCATGGATAAAATGTAGAGCTTACACTACGCGTATTTTGTTTCATAAGAAACAGCTTATAAGAAACGGTAAGGTCAATTTTTCGAGGTTAAGAAACAACGTAACAACCCTTCCTGAATTTAGAAAGCGAAGAAACTTTTGTAATTTGCAGTTTTAATTCTCCCAGGTCACTCAAGAATGTTTTGACACTACACAGTTATAGCAACTGTTTGGAAATTGTTTTGAGTGCAAATTATGTTCTTTTCTTGTTTTTGACCAACTTTTGGTAGCAAAATGGCCCAAAAAATTAAGAAACTGCCTACCAACCTCGGACCTTAGTTTCTTATAAAAAACGTTTAACTCATGTGTATCATATTTCTATTAATTACTTTTTATTTCATCAAGGAGGTCTTTATCACAAGCATACATCCAAAATTAATGTGTTAACCAATTCTAGCTGCTAATTTTCTCCACAAACAGTCCACAAACCCCATTAAAGGCTAAGGCTTGTAGCCGCTATGTGCGTCAGACGTGGTGAAAGAAGACCCCTACTTCTTCACGAGGCACCGTAACAGCATGTGATCTCATAAGCCAAATGTATCAATATGGCTGGGGAGATTTTTGCAGCTTTCAGAACTGTTATGCTATTTATTTCATTTAGTTGGCTCAGTATTATGTATTTACTCGTGTGCAGAATACCGCGGTTGGAGAAAAGCAACCAGATTTATCAAGCTATTGAAAATGGAATTAGAAATGATAACAAGAAGTACTTTAGACAGCTTGAGGAATCATTTGATGGAAACATCCAAATATTTGGGGAAGATTTCCCACAAATCAGATGGGATTTAGCTAATCCTAGAAAGAAACTGCTGAACAGAAAGAACCAGACTTTGAAGGAATTTTCAAGCTCGGATATTCCTGTATCAATACGCAAAGTCCAGGAGAATCTTACAGGAATCCATATGCAAAGTGTTGACTTTTCGTCTGGTGTGTTAGATTGCCGGTTACTCGATACTGTGGAGACATTCGAAGTTTTAGGCTCTGGGTACACGAAAGTTGTGAGAAGAGGTGTTTTGGCAGGGACATCAATCGCCTTGAAATATACTTCAGAAAGGAATCATGATGTTGTTCAGTGCAAGACAGAACGACCGCCAGAAAGACATTTTGAATGTTTCAATTTGGCAAAATTCAAGCTGCTAAAAGAAGCATTGTTATTCAGACAGTTGCGGCACCGAAATATTGTCAAGGTATGTCTGTACCATTTTGTCAACTAGACAGTAGCATGTCTTGAATTTTTGGGGGCAGGTTTCAGGGTTTTGTCTGTCAGTCCAGGGTGAATTAAATAATCTTTAAAAGGAAATAAAAATTCGTCAACATACAGAGCAGAGTTTTTTTTATGACTCTTATGAGTTTTCAGTGGTACCAACAAAGATAGTTCCGCGGATAGTTCCATGTTTACCATGCATATTTTGGTAAGAAAGTACTCTGGAGTACCGAATAATTGTTCCCCTCCCTCCCCTCCCGCTTATTAACTTTCCAAAAATTTTCCAACCCTACTTTTATTTTTGAAACAATGAAATAATAATAATAAACATAGTTTTTGTTTGAATAAACGCAAGAAGAAGTCCCAAGAAGCACATTCAACAGAACCAGAGTTCATGAGTAAATGTATCAGCAACCAGGGACGTAGGAAGCATCACAAACTTGGGGGGGGGCACGACACTTCGAAGGCACATTTTCCTTAGACAAATGACGGATATATAGCGCCAAGAATTTATAAATAGAACAAAAGATGGCCGCCTGCCATCATTTGTCCTATTGTTTTGACAATCTATTGAGATCATCAAATGAAATACAACAGGCTATTTTTAGTTTGCCCAGGCCCCTAATTTAAGTTACCTTATATCTCCTTCATTTGTCTTTAAGAAAAAGGCGGCATTTTTGAAAAATTAAATGGGCACTTCCTTGTTTATGGCAAAATCTTGGGGGGGCACATACCCCCAGTGTCCCCCCTGTTCCTTCGTCTATGTCAGTAGCAACCGTTGACTGTTCACATAAACATGTAATATGTAAAAAGATGCGTGTTTAACTAAGAAAAACGACTATTTCAAATTTCTCAAAACACTTCCCGATTGCGATTGTTCCAGCCCCACGATTGTTATTATACTTTATATCGAACCATTTCCAGCCCTCCCCCTCCCGATCATTCTCATCCCCCCCATTTATTCGGTTCTCGAGAGTAAGAATTCTAAGTCGGGATACGAAAATTATTACCCCTGGGTATTACACTTTTTTGAGAGCGTCTGGTATGAAATTATCAGATTTTGAGTGTTCTTCATGTCTGCCGCCTGTGACAGTGTGCCCTCGTGAAATTTCAAAACAAAGTTTTCGAAGACTTTTCCTAACCAGATACCATCCAAGTAATGAATTATGATACGGAAACAGATGAAAATATAAGATTCGTGACATGTAAGGAGCCTGTTATCACGTGATTGATTCTGTTCTGCCACTTTCGCGCTTGTCATAATTTCCTGGAATACAGAAACAGCATATTTTTTATAAGAAACTGCTTATAAGAAGCTCAACTCTCAAATCGTCAAAAAATTAAGAAACAACTCCAGTACCGGGAAAATATAACTTATGAAACTATTTATTTTTAACAAAAGGAATCATTTATTTTTTTCTTTATTTCACTTGTTTCCTGTGTCATATTACTCGGAATGTACTTGAGTGATGTCTAAACATTGGAAAATTTTCAAATAACATTGCTTTGAAATGTTCACGAGGGCGCAGTTAGGCCAGTTAGTGAATATGAATGTGTTATGGAACCTTTAATGTTATGAAACTCGTAAGAAAGTCTGGGTACTCAAAATCTGATGATTCATCAAGAAACTTTCAGTACTGGCCCGAATCCTTAGTTTCATATCAAAACAATACGTTTATCATTATGATGATGGGAGGGACATACAAGTTAAAAATAGCTCCAAACAGCGAACTTATTGTTACTAAAATTGTGATCAACTTCAAAAGCGACACAAAAGTTGATACCAACTGAAAAAATTTTATTCATCGTGGTTTAACTCAAATTTACCTTTCAAGATTGGTATCTGTGATATTATTAACAATGAGTCTTCTGTTGAAACCATATTGAAAGGAACCAGGCGTCGCCACAGGTCGCCACAGGGTGGAAATGTCCACCCCAGTTTTTCTAGAGGTCGATTTTCTGATTTCTCGAATTCCGTTAAAACACAATGGGGGTTGGGTTGATTCTCATTGACTTGCAATTTTGTGACAACTGGTCTTCTTCTTGAATTCCGAATCCCGTTAACGAAAATTTCAAGAAAAGCTTTTAATTTTCAATTTCAATCATATCTTTTAATTCCTCGTAAGCGGACATTTTGTGATGTACTTTTCTGCTTCAATTTTCCTTGTGAAAAAATGTCCTATGTTGCGAAAAATGTTTCTTGGTATGGTTGCTTTCCAAAAATATCGAAATAGATCAAAATAATGAAAAGTGCGTTTTCCAAGTTTTCCAAGAGTGAGGGCCTGGCCAGGTGATTTTTCCCACCCCAGTTCTTTTGGGCTGGTGACGCACCTGGAGGAACCCACTGGGAGGAACCATCAAATTTCACCCCTTTATATTTCTAAGTTTGTCAGAGTAAATTTGCCACAAATTGAGCTGCGAATTTTTTGTTACAATATTAAGGATTTGCGCCTGCAATGAAGTTCCTAAATCTTCTCAATTGAGAGCTCATTTGGGCTGACAGTTAAGTTGCCTCGAAGCAGAAGCTCGTGGCTTCTTACGAGAGATCCGTGAAAATATGAAAATTTTATCTCCGAAAAAATTTCCGTGCAAATTATCAGATTTTCTACGGCAAATTTCTGCGCTCGCCAGCAAGAGCTGTGGCACCATGCCCTTCCTTGCACAAATGCCCCCTGCAACCTTCTTATGGCAGCACCCCTGACACTAATTTGCTTAAAAGCGATCAAATTCATCAAAGTTGAGTTAATGGAGGTTTATCGTTCAAAAAATGCACTGCATCTAAATTCCATTTGAGAAGCCTTCACAGCTGACACGTGATAATGAAATGATGAAGCTCTTTGGTTTAGGATTTGCTGTCTTGATGAATATCAGAATGCATTGATGACAGACACGAAAATTGGATAAGAATGGATAACGTGGTTTGAGGTGGATTGTAGGTTTTATTTTCTTGCCCACCTGACTCAAAATTATTTCGATTGCATTCTGTTTATTTCGTTGAAACGAGAAATTGTAAGTGTCCCACTACCTGTAACCATTTTACAGTTTTCTTTGACTTGAAAAATATAGTTTTCTGCTGGGTCGAACGCACAGATGCATTTGCCATTTTCAGTGTTTAAAAAGGCAGTAAACCGGAGAAGGCTGGAGAAGGCAAGTAAAACATGCGGCAGTGAAAGTTAAACTAGCTCAATCATTGGACCAGCTCCACCAGCCCCGCTGTTTCGCTGTTGTTGTTGTTGCTGATGGCCGCGACAAATCTGCTCCAAGGAGCATACAGAGATTGTGGAGGCAGTCTAAGTGAAAGTCAGGCCTAAGTCAGGGTTGCCAGATTTGAATTCCAAATTTATACCAAAAATGCTAAAAACAAGCCAGATGGCTGGACAAGAAGCCAAAATCGAAATATTTGTGCATGACGTCAATGCTCTTATACTGCGCGTGCCCAGTACTTTCTACTGTGCATGACATCATTGGTTGTCTTCACAACGCATGCCCAAACAAGCCATTTTTTTGTGTCTACCAATCACCATTTTCGTTCAATGAAATATGGCTTCTAGGGATGGCCTAATTTGCTAAGAAAATGGTGCATTATCACACAACCAAAAAGATTTTGAAAAAGAAACTGTGGAAAGAAAAATGCAATTTTAAAAAATCTAAAAATAAGCCAAATATAAGAAAAAACCCAAACTAGAATTTTCCAAGCCAGGCAGGTTGAAAAAAGTTGAAATAGTAAAATTTGGCTTGAAAAAAGACAATATGGCAACCCTGAAGTTACCCTAGACAGTTGTGCTGAGAAACGGGCCCAGGAGGGGACTCCTACCCTGGGTACCAGCCCAGGGTAGGGGACTCCCTATTAGTAAGTGACGGGGGGGGTCAGACATTTTTCGGGTTTGTAAAACATTGTCTAGTATGCCTTTCGGTACGCTATTTGGTGCATAATTGGTATTTTTTTGGGGTTGCTGATGAGAAAATTTGACAAGGTGAGTGCTAAGCTGAGTTTTTCAGCAAAATATTGCAGCGGAGTTACCGAAAATGCTATAAAACCTTTAGTTTTCAAGTACCATGAAGCTATGAGTATGTTTTTAGGGTCTCATGTCCTAAATATAGTATATTTTTGGGTTGAGTATGTTTTTGGGGCTAAAATGTCCTAAATTTAGTATATTTTTGGGTTTTTCAAAAATATACTGTGTCTGACCCCTCTTCACATACCAATAGAAGTCCCCTTGGGGAAACGGGCTTTGCTTTGTTTTGATTCCGTATCTGCAGACAAAAGCAATAACTTGAGCCCTATGCTTTCTATGCAGAAATTTAACGGAGATGTAATGTAAAGAAAAACATGTATTATTTCCTTGTTGCAGCTCCTTGGTGTTTGTCCATGGACATCAAATGATGTAGAAGGTTCAGAAAGTGTGCTCACAGTGATTACCGAGCTTGGCAAAGCGATGAATGTTATCAAATTGATTCAAATTCCTTGGGATGACCGGTTGAGGGTGAGTTGATTATGAACCATTCTTATTTGCATAGGCTCCAAATCTTTAAAAAGGTTGATGTAAAATTCTGTGACCTTTCCTTGAACTGAATGGCTTCGAAGGAACAATGCCTCAGAAATCGGTTTCTAGAACTGCTGTCCCATAAAACTAGGTATCAGTACTGCTGTAATGGATCATTGTTGCCATAATCGCTAATACTACCTTTCCACTAAGCCACGTTCTGCCCAGCCGACGACGGGGCGACAGAAACTCGTCGCCGATTGAAATTTTTTGGCCATTTTTACAGCTCTAGGGAAAATAGACCCTCAATGGAGTGACGACAACAGCAAAAATTCAATTCAACGACATGAGTGTAACGTGAGAGTCCTTATGGAGCGAGGCTACCCTTTCACACCAATTTGCAGATTTGAAACCGATGCGACAGAGCAGAAACTGCGTAAAGCGACGTCACCAAGCAATCTAAGTTAAGGAAGTGTTTGGATACATTAGCTTTTTGAAATGATAAATCAAGAGTTTAAGACCCAAGGAAGAAAGTATCAAGATCAAGTGTTGCCTATTTTCGGGATCTGTTGCAGGGAGCAAGGGGGCTCAAAGTTACGAGTTTTCTCGCATGTGTGTGCTGTATCTGCTTCGTCAATATATCGTATTATTACTTTAATGAGACTCTGTATGTCCGAGGGTGATGTACGGGCATGGACCATTGTGAATTAAAGGAAACAGACATAGACTCCTAGGTGCTACACTGTGATCCAGGCATTGAATCAATACCAGAAAATGAAAATTCGCGTCTACCTAAGCTATTTGGGGATTTCATCATATGGCAGAGATGCGATACTATTAAACGAAACAAAAAGTTTTCAAATCGGAGTTGTGAGTCCAGAGTTATGATTTTGTGCCTATGTGATGCCAAGTTTTGTTTACATTATCATTTCCGGTCTAATGTTTGTAGCATCGATGAAAACATAGAAATGAAAATTATTATACATCCCTGGGGAGGGGGGACTTCCATATATCCAGGTAAGGGATGTGCCATTTGTCGGGGTGCCTTTTTCGAGCAGAAAATAAATTTTGGGGTATCATTTTTGGTTAAGTCGCAAGTAATCATAAATTTTGAGGTGTCATTTTAGAAAAATAACTCTTAAGGGCATTCATTTTGATCAAATTTCACTTACTTGGTTAAAATTTTGGATGGCTGTCACAATTTTAGGTTATACATTTTCAATGGCCTGTAAATTTTGGGGTATTCTTTTCGCGAAAATTTATAAATTTTACGGTGCGATTTTAGACGTCAAATGGCACACCCCCGTCACCTGCCTATGGAAGTTACCCCCTCCCCCCGGAAATATACTCAACGAGAAGGCCGATTTTCAAAGACTCTTTTTCATTTTACAGATACATATCTACTATTTTCGAAAATGCAAGTGACATCTTTAATCTTTCATTTTAACCAGCAGTGTATACTGCAAAACCAGGTGGTTGATAATACTTCAGATTTTCGCTAATGAAAATCGTTGTTTCGATCATCTAACCAGTATCTGTGAACTTGTCTTGCTTCATAACCAAACCTAGCTACTCTATTTACAGATTACAATCGAGCTGGTTGATCTTCTCATTTATCTCGACGATTCTCCGTCTGGATCATTAATCCTAAAAGATTTCAGAATCGAACAATTAATCTTGAAAGATGGCGTGTTGAAGTTAACCGACCTTGATGATGCTGATGGTCGCAAAAAACCATGCAAGACTCGAAAAGATTGTTTCGTTGGTGGAATCTTGGGTAACACAACGTTAGATTGCGTAAACCAGATTTGTAGGAACTTTTCAGCCACATCAAATCTGTATAATCTATATAAACATATTCTGGATTACACCTTGAACTATGATAATCCAAAATGGCTCGCTGATGACTTGAAAGCAATTGCTACACGGATTAAAGAGTTTCGTGTCGGTTTGCAAGATCTCTTAGCGGAACTGAAGCGAATTGCGTGGAAGATAAAGAAAGGGATTTACTCGCGGGAATTTTTAAGAAGTGGTGAGTTCTCTTCGATATTTAGAGTTTTCTTCTAAATTTATGGCCTATGTTTGTGAGAAAGTGTTTTTATCAGGTATTAAGTTTAATAAAGGTTGAAATTTATGATCAGAACCTGAATTTGTATTGATACCGATTGAACTGTTTCTAATCTTTGTGAATTCCGATCTGCACGCATCTTCAATATTTAAAGGGAGAAAACAAAGACCCGCAGCCTTTGCGATCGTTTGTTTTTGTTTTTGTGAATTTCGTACAGTCAGTTTTTCCCGAAGCTGTGGAGAGCAAGTCGCTGACTTTGTGCAAAGCATGCTGGTCTTTGTACTCCCTTTAATATCAACAATATTGCAATAATTATGGTTGTTTTTTACAGGTGTAAGTAAGGTGCGGCACGGCGCGACTGAAATTGGTTTTATAAGTTGCACCGGTCGACCCAGTCGAGAGGCCTTTGGCGTATGGCTCGACTTAGTTGAACCATAGGGTCGAACCAAGTGTCACGTTCAAGTTGGTTTTATAAGTTTCGCACCGAACCGAACCAGACAAAATTGGTCTAAATTAGCTCGGCTAGGCACGGTACGGCTTATAAAAACGGGCCTTACAGTAACCAAACTCTATTTTATTCGTAGCGAAAATATCAAATCCGCAGAGAACCTATGAAAGATTTACAGATGCTTCAATTATTGGTGCAAACTTCGATTATTATTGTTTAGAATCGAGAAGTTTATCTAGCTGTGAGATAGCTGTATCAAGCATCGAAGAAGCTAAAGTTACTTGCTCCATGAGTGAAGAGTGCAAAGCCTTTGTTGTTACGCAAAGAAGTAATTGGCTCGGTAAGTCATATACTAGACTAATGTCCTTGACTCCTGCATTGTTTTTGTCAAAAGGGACTCAAAAACTTACTTTGAGAATACAACCAGTGGTTGGACCAGACATTGTCAGGCAGGGAGGGGGTATAGAAATATCCACTGAAATTGCTATTTCTCAGTGACAATTTCTAACCAAATGTTTGCCTCCCCATACCTTCCCCCGGCTCTGCCACTGGATATACGGGCACACATTTTCAAACTAACCCAAACAAACTGGAATTTTCATACACCAACATCATACGAGACAAAATCACTTCAAAGCCTGATTGAAACAGCTTGAACAATGGAACGTTAATACAAAGCCTGGCAATTCCAAAGCTACTGATTACAAAATGCATATGTTTGAAGCTGTAGTCTTCGTCTTTAAAACACATCAACCGATTTGCCAGCAACAACAACAACTGCAACTACATTTCTAGCAATTTGATTGGTGCATGATGATCCACTCAGGCCCAAGGTATGTCCGGTTTAGTCATGAAAGGGGGTGAAGCAGAAAAAGGTTTCAATTTTTTGAATTCATAGCAAGAGCAGTTGATGGATTGGAATGAAACTAATTCTGCTTGATTCAAAGGATAGGATTACACTTTGGCATACACTTTTTTCTGAAAAATTAAAGTCTTATTTTTTCTAAATATTCTTTTGCATTTGAGGCTAGATTCTAGGCAGATCGAATCTAAAAAGTTTCTTACACAGAATTTATCGAATTTTGTAGGCCAAAGTATCATCGTTCTGAAGAATAACGGAAGACGCTTGACACCTATCACCAAACACACGACGTACGTCAGAGGATCCTAACATCTTCTCAAAGTATCATCAATAAACACAGTTTCTGTAGAGCTGCTTTTGATCCTTCAAAAGGATCATGAGAGATTGGATGTGTTTGATTGGTACCAGTTCTGAAACCAATTCTGAAACTATTCAAACACACACAATGTCGTAATGCCCCAGGAAGGAGTTTATGATTATATTCGACAGCCTTTATCGCCATATGGTGCTGGTATAATTCGAAAACGAAACGATTTTGTCAAAGATAGATGTTTGAAATTGCTTCATGTGGATCCATGTGAATATTCAAAAACGATGGAATACAGCATTTTGCGATACTTTTGGAAAGGGGCTAAGGTCTTATCAATTCTTTTCGCCGACAGGGTGTCCCAAAACAGTTGTTCGACGTTTTTTGATTAGATATTGAAAATAACGATGACAAAACCAACATCACTGGAAGGTATCCCCGTCCCTAAGATTTTGAAATAATTGCAAGATTGTAGAGACAGAGACAATTTAGAGACAGAATCTTGCAAATCCGTTGAAAATTCACTGTGTTGCGAGATTTCAAATATCAAAATATGCGACAACTGAAACCTGAGTCCACCAGATGACTTGTAATGCAAAAAGGCTCCACGATTGAGGTAAAAGAAGTATATGCAATGTCATACCTCTCGTTAATATAAGAGCAAAGCATGAAAAGTGCTCTAATTCTTATAACCATGGCCAAATTTGCTTGTCAATGCATGTATCTAACAATTATCGATTGACAAAAGCCTGAATCATTTTCAAAACTTCAGAATTCTCTAAAGTATCAATATGATTGAAAGTTTGACAATCAAAATTTATGGTAGAAAATTTTGAAATAGCCTTAAATAGCAGACACATCATAGAAATCCATGGACTTTTACAATAAACTTTTAATCTGTAGGGAAACATTATCAACTTCTGTAAAAGAACAATAATCAAAATAGAAGAGAAACCTGTAAATTTGAGAGAAAACTGTTAAACATGTGATGTTCACGTGATACTCAAATGTCTTTTGCTTTGAGAGAAAACTTTGAGAGAAAACAGTTAAACTGTGATGTCCACGTGATACCAAGATTTGGCGATACTCAAATGTCTTTTGATATTTTCGGTATAAAACAGCCCGGTCGTGTCATTTATCTGTCCTTCGCATGAGTCAAACTGAAGAGTGTGCGATGAAACGCGTATTTGGTGTAATAATTTGGTATAATAACGCTGTTGGTAAGTAATTACTTTCTTGCAGGTTTAACAGTTTTCTCTCTAGTTACAGGTTTATCTTATATTTTAATCATTGTTCTTATACAGGAGTTCACAGCGATTCCCTACAGGTTACAAGTTTATTGCTCGTCAATGGCTTTATTGTGATGAGTCTGCTATTTAAGGCCATTTTGCAATCAAATTTCTTTCAAGTTCTATTTATGATTTGATCTGAAATAAACGAGAAGTAAAGTTAAACGAAACAATATTCCATGCTAGTGTTACCACGAATGCCATTTACAGGCCTCTGGATCCAGCTTTTGCACAAACTTGTACTTCAAAAGCTTGTTATTGCTCCGTTACCTCCGTGGGTATTCAGTGGAATTGGAAGATTCTGGTGTCTAAAATGAATCAGACATCTCAGGAATCGGGTGACCTCATCATCTAGTCCCTTCATTGATATTGTTATTTTTTATATTAAAGATGGAGCAATTCTTTTCCATACCATGTAGGTAGATTTCTTGCACTTGTAAATCCCGGGATAGGTACATAACATGTTGAGGGTAGGAGTATGTGCCGCCCATATGGGTAGGTCTTGGGATTCAAAATTCTCTAAAAACAAGAGTCCTTTTTCGACAGATTTTCCTTAACCATGGGTGGGTTTGGCTGAAATTCGCAAAAATAGTAAAAAATTGGTAGTTTTCCACCAAAATTCAACGTAAAAGTGGGTCTGAAAATCGGACGGCAGACCCCTGTCCATCGACGACACGAGTCATGTCCATCGACGACACGAGTTCCCGTGATGAAAATCCAGGAAGATTTATTTTTTAGCATGCAGACAACATAACGGGTGAGACAAAAAAAGTTTAGGCGTTTGGCGTCTATGGAATAACAATTATGTGACCGATATTCAAAACTAAAATGTTAATCTATCAGTCAAAGGCTAACTTAGATGACAAATTTTGTTTGGTAAAATCACACATCTTGAAGACCCAACAATTAGAAAAATGCCTGTAAGGGGTTTGTATGGGAATGGAAAATTCCACGTTTCATTCTGGTCAATGATTTATGTGGCATTGAAGTGTACATTGTCAGTTTAAGAAATAGAATTTAATTTCAATAGCAAGTAAATTATGGACCAGAATGGAATGTTGAATCCTTGTTCCCAAACATGCTCCTTGCCAGCATTTTCCTAATTTCTGGGTCTAAATGATGAGTGACTTTACCAAACAAGATATTCTCATCCAAGTTAGCCCTTGTCTGATAACCGTAAAAGCTCTATTAAGTCCCCCTCTCTATTAAGCTCATCCCCTCTTAATCAAAATTTGAAATAAGCCCCCCCCCCACTTATACGAATTCTAGAATTTACCAAATATTTTCCATTTATTTAGCTACACAACGTTGCATGTTAATTTTAGTATGGTTTAGGATTGAGACTGTGTCAAATTTATGTATTTGAGCCGTAAAGGTTTATGTTGATTCCGCAAAATATGGGATAAAAGAACTGAAAAGCTACCAAATATATCCTTGTCACTTGATTTTGTGAATAATGCCCCCTCTCTAATAAGCCCTCCTCTCTTTTAAGCCCCCCTCTGGAAGGTCCGAAGTTAAATAGGCCCCCCGGGGGCTAAATAGAGGTTTTACGGTATTAGCATTTCAATTTTGAATATCGGCCTCATACGCTTCATTTCACTACCCACCGAACCTCAAAACTTTTTTGACTCAACTGGTGTAAAGCTTTGATACTATTTGATAGTCATGTTATATATTTTTTGCCGTTTGTTAGTAAATAAGATGTAATATATGATATTTTGTGAAAATTTTAAAGTTTTGTTCTCAGATGGTTTATTGTATATGATGTACAGGGTGTCCCAAAAAATTGTGCCCCGTTTGTGTTGCTAATGTGGAGGAGCTGTAGATTCAATTATCTCAGTTTTTACGTGGATACATGGGTTAGGTTCAAGTTAGAGTTGGAGACCTTGCTTGAGTCAATCTGACATACGGTTGCAGATTTATGGCAGAGAAAAGGCAAAATAAATGGTTGCTTCAAAAACAGCACTTGTGTAGCCTGCATGCAGCCTCAACTCTTCCTATGAGGAGGAGTTGAGGCTGCGCGCAGGCTACACTTCTGTTGTTCTCTAGTCTGCGGTGCGACCTCTACGGGGGAGGAAAATATTTGCTACGGGGGAGGAAAAGGTCGCACCGCAGACTAGTTGTTCTCTAGCTATGTCAAATTAAGTAAATATTCAAAGAAAGTGTTCTGGCATCGTATCAAAGTTTCATTACATTTTTTTAAAGGTAGAAAGTTTTCTCTTATGAATAGACAACACAGCTAACAAATTTAAAAGATTTAGCAAAAATTTTAATACGACGCTAGAACCCTTCTTTGAAAACTTACTTTCTTTTGATATTAATATTGCTGGATAACAATTGAAGTGCTTTTTTTGAAGCAACCACTAATTTTGCTTTTTCTTTGCCATATAAGTCAGCAAACATCTGCCTGTCTGACTCAAACCACACTCAAACAAGGTCTCAAACTCTAAGTTAAAGCCTGACCTATGAAAATGTGTAAAAATCGAGATGACTGAATCTACAGCTCCTCCACAGCAGCCATGCAAACACGTCACAATTTTTTGGGACATCCTGTATGATGGTATCATACGGGTATTGAAGTGTCTTTGATAGCCAAAAGTCAGAAGTATTTTCTGTGATTTTTCTTTTATCTTTCTAAGCATTGTGAAATGTGGGTAAAATTGGATTTATTTAAAATTCCTTGTCCATGAAACGCGTGAAGCAGGATAAGTAACGGTTGTCTTGTCGCAAATGATGTATCAGCGTATCAGCGTTGGCAGAGCTGTACCAGGTGGCCCAAAAGCTGAGAGGGGGGGCACTCACCATATACACATACCGGGAGGTCAGTCTGATATTTCTGGGTTAGAATATCGCCAAAGTGATATTTTCTGGTCCAAAAATAAAACTGAAATTATGTTCATGATATTTTTTGACATCAGATACTGTTAAACTGATATTTTTTTCTGGGTTTGCTAGAGGCAATCCTGACCTGATCTCTATTTGCATTGTTTCAGGTCATTTTATGTTCATACAGGTTTCTAAGTGTGAAGTGAACGAAAATTTTTGGATTGCAATGAAATGAAGTGATATTTCTGGGTTGTCGGAAAATTTCTTGGACTAACCCCCCAGGCGTATGTGCTGAGTGTAGTCACCCAAGGAAATCCGTTATAGAAAGAAAAATACGTGGCCGACTGAAATGCTTCAAACGTTTTTCTGTACCTAAAAGACTAGCCTAGTGTTACGAATTTTTTGGTAATTTTTGTCGACACGGTAATTTTCCAGAATAAAGGATCTTTTGGAAAAGGGTTTGCTTAATCTTCGAAGTCGTTTAAAACAAGGAATTGATTTACAGCTATATTTCAGCTCTTCAAAACAGTGCGGAGTGTGGAGTGCGGAGCATGTTTCAGTGCAGCCTGGGAACAGATAACTCGATTAATGTTTCCAGAGAAAGTTTAGGTACCTAAAATTATTCCCAGGCTGGAATGAAACACGTTCCTGAAAAGAAGATTCTGACCAGAGTCTGCAGCATTGTACCCTTGGGTACCAGAGCCCCCCCCCCGGGGGGGGGGGGGTACTTGGGTTACGAACATACGGGGAGGTGCCGCTGGAAAATCTAAAAAGCTACCCTGTCCCGGAGTCAAATTCCTGAAAATGATACCCTGTCCCGGAGTCAAATTTACTTAAAAAAATACCCTATCCTTTAGTTTCTCAGGCAAAATTGTGCTCTCGCAAGGAAATTTGTACGAAATCTATCGAAAAATGTGGAAATATTGCCATCCAAGCGATTTGAATCACATTCGCAGAGTGCAAATGGCCTAAAACGACCTTTCAGATTCAAAAATGACAAATATGGACCCTGTCATGGAGCCGATTTTTACAAAAATGATACCCTGTCCCGGAGTCGGAATCCTGAAAATGATACCCTGTTCAGCGGCACGTCCCCGCACACAATAATATATGAGTACCCCCCCCCCCCCCGGGACCAGAGCCAAAAAAAATGAAAGAAAAAAGTAAAGAAGGAAAGAAAGTCCTCCTTTCTTCCTTCTCTCTCTTCCGCTTCCCAATTTTCCTTTCATTTTAATTTTGACACTCTGGTACCCTCCCAGGGTAGCAGCAGCAGCAGCATTGTAGTTCAATGGTCCACGGAAACAGACGGAAATCACAAGGACTACGGAAAAAGACAATAGTGGGCCTGGGACCAAGTTGCGTTTTGCCAAGCAAAATGTTGTTGAAGTTGCTATCGAAAGAGCTGTTCTGCATTGCATTTCAAGATGGCTGCATCTAATGTCGTTGCGAATTCAGGGCAGTGATACGTTGAATGATAAAAAGTCCATTCCCAAGCCAACCCATGGGCCACGAATACATGCAGATCGACAACAGTCAAGCTAGAGCCATCGAGAAATATTTACAAGAAGATTCGTTCAGTATCCTTTGGTTTGTTGTCAACTGCGTTTCTGGAACTCTTCTGGGCCTACTTTCATTGGTGAACTTGGTATTTTATGGATTCTGCAATTTGGTTTTCAACTGCTTCAAAATCGTTGACCTTGTGTTTAAAATAATTGGAAGTTTGATGTCATTCCTTAGAAGCTTGCTTCAATTCAATTACCACTTGGTAACGCAAGGATTTACAATTTTAGGAAAGATTGCATCAGCTGTGCTCCTCAATTTTCAGTTTGGTTGCACGTCTCTTGTTGGACTTGTCATCAGTTTTTTTCATTTTGTTATCAACCTGCCATTTTCAATAGCTACATTATCATGGTACTATGCTGGCTTATTGAGAGAGAATTGTCAAGTTATCCTTTTAATAACTTATGATGGACTGTGCAAGCTCTCTTTTGTTGTAGCATCTTGTGGCAATGTCATTTCAATCTTGGTACAACAAGTTGCAAGATGCATGACAGTATTAGCAGAAGGATTCAATATAGTATTGAAGGAATGTTCATTTGCAATCCTCAAAATACTAGAAACTGTATCAAAGACATCAGAATTTGTTGTTGGCCTGCTTAAAATACTCAGCCATAATTTTTGGTTATTTGTGTATGATTTTACATTCATGGCTGCATCCACAACGATGTTACTTCTCCAGCATATCAACACAGGATTTTATTCCATTTGGCTGTCCATTAAACATACGCTTGATGCAATATTTAACCTTTTTGAGAGACTTGGCACATTCATTGCTATGCCATTCAGCCTTGCAAATATCAAATTTCTCTTGGGATCAATTTTCGCCTTGTTTCAAAACATTGTACATATTTTGCTGGAAACGTTGTATTTCTTTTGTGGCTTGCTTCAGCATTCAATAAACTTCATCAAAGAATCAGTCCTTTGTGCTGCATCATGCTTCATTTATGCTCTCAGCAAGTTAACTGAACCATCAGTATGGATTATGCTTTTAGTTCCAACCTGTTTATTGGTTACGTGTTTGGTCAGAGAAGGTGCCATCATAAGACGCCTGGAAACCCTTGCTGTTCAATTTTTCCAAACAGTTTGCTCTTATTTTCACAGAGAGCAAGTGGTAGTGACTGCACAGGCAGTTCAAAATGGGGACATGCTGAATCAAAACAGGCCAAATGATTTGCAAAATGGGGATAATCTGCCGCAAAATGACGTACCTCAAGACCCTCATTTAGATGGTCAAAATAACCCACAGAGAGCCAACAATGAAGAAAGAGAGATTCTTGTACAAAGAAGAGGAGATCATCAGTGGAGAGGGGATTTTAGGGAGCAGGAAGACGATAAAAAAGATACTATCCTGCCCCCTAATGGGCCACAAGATGATGAAAGACATTTGTGTATTGTTTGTCTGGATAATGACAGAACCACTGTTTTGCTCCCATGCAGGCATTTATGTTTGTGCCATGACTGTGCTGTGACTCTTCAAAGAAATGATCATAGACACAGAACATGTCCACTTTGTAGGAAACAAATTCAGGAAATTTTAAATGTTTATTTGTAACTGTTCTGTTTTGGATGTTGAGATGTGATATGTGCGTTAGGAAGGATTGGCTAAGGGACAAATCTACAGCACAGTACTCCTGCACAGATTGGTGTACTATCCTAAGGAAAAGCTGCTCCACAATATACCCCATCTTATGAAAGTGAAAAGATTCCATTGTCCTTTGTCCCCTAGGGGTACTTAACCTGAAGTTATATAGGGGTGTGTCCATCAAAAAATTTTCTTACCAAGCTGTAGAATATTCCGTGCCAAACAATATTTGACTCTAAAAAGAATTTGGTGAAAAGTATACTCCAAAACATAAAAACTGGACTGAGCAATGACCCAGTCTAACAAACTTTAGACATGTTTTGAGAACTGCTTCCAGAAAATTTGCCTTCTTTTGACTACCCAGTGCTTGAAGAAATATATATTAGGTGAAGACAATACCCAGAAAAACGACATGTCCCTGTCACATGAATGTACCACATAAGTATTCTCTGGGCTTGTACAGTCTCCTCATGTAAACCATAAAAATTGTCAGTTTGTGGTTGCAGATTATTCTGTGATGACACTTGAGGGAAGAACAACATTTTCTAAATTTGTTTATGAGTTAAGTGAATTGGCTGTTGGTCTGCAACTTATTAAAACTGGAGACCTGTTTCTGGCAATTTTTCAAGAGATTAAGATTTGTAATATAGATACTTAGGGGGTGTATCACTCTTGCAAAAAGTGTACAAGATTTTTTAAAACAATTGGACTTTAAGGGATTTTTTTAATGATTTTTTCGTGAAAACAAAAGGATTTTTCCAAAGGTGCGCAAGATTTTTACAGAGTGATATGCCCATCTTAAAGGCACACTGTCGTGGCGCTGATTGGGTAAATAAAACAATAAAAAAGAATAGAATTTGGCAAGCTTCAGTAATTTCGCTGTACGCTGAAATTCATGAAGACGATAACGATCTGACTGCCTTTATTCTCAATACAAAGTATGACCCAAGGGCTTAAATGCTTGGTAATTGTTCAGAGGCCAGGTCTTTTGTTGGTGATTTCAACATCACGATTAGCCAATCAAAGCCATGACAGTGTGCCTTTAAAGATCAGGAATGTCAGAAAGAGTGGTGCAAGGGAGGGTAGGCTAACCACTGCTCCTGCCCTCTCAAAAATGACCTAAACATGTTATTTTCATACAGTGTTGCTCTCTAATAGTGTGCCCTGTCTGGTTTCCTTGTGAATAATAAAACGTTATTGTGGTAAGATAAGAGAGTTACGATTTAGCTTTGAAATATTTGAAACACTCAGCCAATTATGGCATCTACAATTCTACTTCAGTTTATTTGTCAGAGAGTTGTTTATAGTACTTTTGTAGTCTTACGTACGGTTGTAGCCAGTTTGTAGCCCAGGTTGTAGTCATGCTAGATTAGACTTACAGGCCCTGTGATTCTGGGGGGGGGGGGTGATTCTATTATGGTATTATTATTTGCTGGCAGGAGTTCTCATTAATCTTCCTGAAAAGACTTTTTCGTAATGGTTTGTTTTTATTTGAAGCCAATTTATTGTTTTATCTTGTCAATTTTCCAATTGCAGTGCAATAGCACTGCAGGTATTGCAGCATGCAAACTGAGATGCAATGTTATTTATGAGAAGTTTCAATGGTTTTGCTTAGAATATTAGATGGGATATGTTTTGTAGTGAATATTTGTGTATAAATGTCACTAAAGTATAATTAGGATTTCAGTCAAATACAGTGGCGTAACGGAGCAGCTCGGGGCCCTTAGTAATTTAGCTACGCAGGGGAACTCTGAGGCGGCAGATAGATCAACAAAACCAACATCAAATTGTTGTTTTATTGGCAAAATCAAGTTGAGTCCAGCACATCAAAACCTTCATAACCGGCGTCGATGGAAGTTTTTTTTATGAAGGCACGTTTGCACAAGAAAAATATTAAGGATGGTGGCTGAAAGTGAATACTACGCGAGCTACATTTGGAGTATGCCTGTAGGTCCAATGTCAGGAAAATTTTTTGAACCATGCTCTTTAGAATATCGGAAAACGCATCATTCGTAGCACCTCACCATCGAATTCAGAAAAAAGAATTGTAGTTGACGAGATGATTCCCAAGGAAACATTCAAAAGTTAAGCTTAGGTATCGTACAGAAATGGATTTTTGGGCAAGTCATCTTCTGAAACGTTCATATTCGCTAGAAGCTAGCAGGGGATCTTTGAAAAGTTTGCAATACGATGTTCCATTCACTAGAAGTCTTTGGGTCTCTTTGACGGGGCCCGAAGGCATTCAGTGGAAATCAACAACACGCTGTTTCTCCAAAACCTGAAAATCTGAAAATCGCTTAAGAGGCCCTTGGGGGCCCCCAAAGCTTGGGGGCCCTTAGGAGTTGCTCTAACCCCAACCACCGTGCGTTACGCCACTGGTCAAATAGTAATTGTGTTTTCATTGCTGTTATCAGATTCAGGGCCTCCGACGAGACCCGAAAAGTAGAGGGGCCAAACTTTGATATAGCCAGAAGAGTGACTGATGTGTGCGAGCGTAAAGCATTAGTATGATCCCCTAAGATCCTAATGTGGGTGACCACGCCCTTTAAATCGTCAAAAATCCTCATTTTTGAATTAAAGTTGGGAGAACAGTAAAGAAAATTTTTGTAAGATACCGTACTAAGAAAGTGTGTAGTTATAGCATTTGCTTTAGCAGGCAAGCAGCACTTGCCTCACTTGCCTGTAGATTATGACCACAAAACACGAAGTCTGCATTGATAATCTGCTTCCAGATCATAGAAATAGGAACCGGAGGGGGCACTGGGAGTACGTGCCCCCAAGATTTTGCAATAAACAAAGAAGTGCCCTTTTTATGTTTAGAAAATGCCCCCCTTTTCCTGAGGAAAAAAGTGCCCTTGAGGTGTCGCGCTCCCAAAGTTTGAGATGCTTCCTACGTCCCTGTTCCAGGTGCAGTTTCTGCAGCCTGAGATTTTTACACAACTGAAAATCGTTTATGATTGTGCACAATAATGAAGTTGGTTTAGTTTTCGACATGAACAGGGGTTGGACCGATTGGATGCAGAAGCATTGCTCAGACGTAAAAGAGCATAGGATTTTAAAGAGAATTAAGACGATTATTAACAACTTTTTGAATTTCACATTTTGCAAAAAACTGAACGGCCCATGGCCCCCCTGTCCCCGTCGTCGGAGGCCCTGAGATTGCAATCTTATTTGTACAGAAGCGAGAGCACCTTCTTTGGTCTGCCCCCAAAAGAACATTTTAGCCATATTTTAACAATTTTTAAATTGTAAGTGTATTCCAAAATCGAGGTTATCAAAATGTGAGTTTTTAATAGGGCCATGTCATGTCAAAATAAACCATTTCATGTTCAAAGGGGTAAATTATTCGTTCAAAGCGGAGATGTCAATGACAAGTGAGAGTTACACGAATTAATTTGAGCAAGTACCAAAGTTTTTGAACCCAGAGTTTCTGACGAGTCTCTTCTGAATCGAGAAGTAATTTTTCCCAGTGCTGGACTTTCTTACTTAACTTGTTAGGGATCTAAGAGGTGACTTCTTCATGAGCTGCGTCTTATAAAAGAGGCAAGTATAAAGGAATTTTAGAGATCTGCTGCTGCTTGCTGTGCAAAACTATGATGCTTGTTAATTTGTCTTATGGTTTCTCGCAACCTCGTCCCCAGGGCCTTTTGTCATATTGGGCCCTGGGGACGAAGTTGGGTTTCTTGAGGGTTTTTCAAGGTTTTTAACCAAAATACTGAAAAGCCCCCAGGTGGCCTCCCTACTTGCTGGTGACGGTAGGGTCAGACACTTACACTTTTGAGTTTCAAAACGTTGTCAAGTATACCTTTGGGTCATGATCGGTATATTTTGGGGGATGCTGAGGAGAAGAGAAAATTTGACAAAGTAAGTGCTAAGCTGAGTTTTTCACAAAAGTATTGCAGTGCAGTTGCTGAAAAAGCCATAAAAGGATAAAACCTCCAGTCTTTGTTTACCATATTACAATGAGTATACATACTTTTTCTTGGGGGGGGGGCTTAAAGATGTTCTAAATTTAGTTTATGATTGGGTTTTTCAAAAATATGCTGTCTCTGATCGAGGGGCACTTCACTCATTAGAAAAAGTGTACGAGATTTTTTAGAACAAAGGGATTCATGCGGATTTTTGACGGATTTTTCTTGAAAACAAAAGGATTTTTGCCAAAGGCGTACGAGATTTTTTGGAGTGAAATGCCCCTCGTCTCTGATGATCCCCCCGTCACCCAATGGAAATACCAATGCCTATACCAATAGAAATTCCCCCTGAGGAGGAGCCCAAAATCAAGCAAATGACTTTGAAGGATGAGGATTCATTTCAAGATGATGCACTAATTACAAATCATGTACCAAACTATGTATGGGAAGCCTCACAAATTATGTACCAACCACACCCCAAATCACACTATTGGTCCCAGGTTTTACACATTTTCCCGCCATTTATTTCCGCGACAATGCCCAAGTTTTCCCGCGTGACCGACAAATCTCAAATGAAGGCTGGAAGCAATGCATTATGGGAGAGACAGCCGCCATGTCTAATTTCGAAATGTGCAAGCCTTTCCGTTGGGTTTGGTTTCAGATGTCATGGCTCAGAAAGAAAATTCTGAAAGGGGCTAATTTTCCTCCAATAAGGGTAAATGCCCCTCCTCGAAATCAACTCATCCAAACTCTTTCAATGAGTTCTTATTTGTTTACAGTTATTTTCGCTTTTTGTTTGGTTTTCAAATGCTTCAAAGAGCCAAGGTGGCAATGGGAGTATCTCTTGGGAAGTACAATCATTTCATTTGCAAGTATGAAAGTGTGAGTAGTAAATCGAATCAGTCAAAGACAGTTTCAGACTGAGGGGTAGGGGGCATTTAGTATATTTTGCCGACGGAATGTTTACTCATTTCCGGATACTTGCTTTCGCTTCTCTTTTTTGAAAGCCGAAAACAGGCAAATTTCCTGGAGCCGAGCCGATAGCTAGAAAGGGCAATTTGTGAGGGCATGTTGTTATTTCATTGTTTTTCAGTGCATTTTTTACTTTTTGGAGTAATTTCATCTATTCAAGCCCGATATAACTTAGAGGCAAAAATTTTAGAACCGGATTGCAAAATCAAGGGGCATTTCACTCATCTGAAAGCCTCTGAAAGGTGTACGAGATTTTTTCTGAACAAAAGGATTCTTACGGATATTTCATGGATTTTTCTTGAAAATAGAAAGGATTTTTGCTAAAGGTGTACGAGATTTTTGGGAGTGAAATGCCCCTCGGGAAAAATTATTCCTCAGAGTGCACACTCGCATACCAATGAAGGTATGTTAGGCAATTTCGTCTCAGGTTGATAGGTATATGAGAAGTTCGGTAAAGCTTTTTGATGATCAATTATTCTTCTTCAGTTAACCCCACTTTTAACCCACTTTTGACCCAATTTTTCTTGGCTAGTGTCTAGCACCGCCCTAACCCCCTTCACCTCCAAAAACATTTTCCACTTTGGTTGCAGACATGTGACACAGACTTATAAGCCATGACATGTGAATATCACCTTTCGTTGCGGAATGCGTGCGTGGTGTCGAAGTGGCCTACATACTTTCATAAGTTTCGAATCGATTTTTATGGAATAGATTGGTTTTAGTAGAGTTACCTAGTTATTGAAATCTGAATGATATATCAGAGAAGTGTTTTAGATATTTGATGGATCCCCAGGATCCCTTCAGCAAGCCGCCAACGACCGGGAAACTCCGTGTCGTTCATGGCGGGCGGAATCGTGCGAAGCCATACGCGAGGAAGAAAGTGAAGAAGCCCACAGAAGATCTACCACAAGCAGATGCTGAGAAGGTATAACAAAGATTAGATTGAATATTTGGAGAATTTGCTTCAAGGTTCTGGGGGGATCATTTCGACTTAATCTGGGTTTTTATGTGGGCCATTTCGTGAATAGAGTCATCTCAACTCAGGAGGGTTGGTTTTGAATCCTCAGAATGGAATGAATCAGGCCTGGCTACAAACTCCCAGGCTGATAAAGCTGCTGATGGTTGGCTTCATTGAGTGAAATACAACCCAAATAACCAGAAAGGTCATTACGAAGCTAGGAATATCTCCAAACAGAAAATGTGAACAAAATATTCCCTTGTCAATGCTGTTCCGAGAATTTTTTCCCGCGCCGTCATGGTTTGTGGTCTCGACTGGTTGTACCTTGAGGCATGGCCTTTTCAATGATTCGTAAATTTTAACGTTGCTACCTTCAGTTTTAAAGCAAAAGTGATTTGTGAAATGTCTTCTGAACTGTGACTCTAAGATGCACTAAGTAAACTCTAATAAACTGCGTACAAGTTTTTTTATAAGAAACTTGGATCGGGCCATAGTACTAAAAGTTTCTTTACATTAAAACATGATAAAGGAACAGACAGTGTTCTGTTATGTTGAAAACACAAATGGTTAGATAATGTTGATCAAGAATAAAGGTTCAACGATCTATTTGCTATAATATCCACGCGTTTAACTTTGAAAAGTTTCTTAGTGCTTCTCACACACATAGTACTTGAGTTTCTTAAAACTTTGGCCATAGGACAAGTTTCTTATAAACCAGTTTCTTTTAAAAATATGTGTACTTATATGTATATGAGACTTTTAAATCTAATGTTAAAGTCAAAGTCTTTTTGATTAAATACCTTACTAGGCCTATCGAATTCTTTCAAATATAGGAAAATACTGAGTAAGTTTACATGTAATGACCATTACACTAGCGTATGATGATTGTCCAATTCTGCAATCAGCAAACAATTATTTTGTCGGGAAATGACATTTTGACACATGTCATTTTATCATATATTTCCAATAGCCATATGGATACTTTACACAATATGAAAGTGACATGTGTCAAAAGGTCATTAGCTTGCAAGGAAACTGTTTGCTGACCACAGAATTGGAATCTGCCAGGTTGGAAAGTTTGTCAACTGCGCACTGAATGCTAAGAGACTGATAAAATTTTGCGCACCAAAAATGAAATTAATGTGCGCACCAAAATTAGAATAGAAATAGCAAGGGATGGCCCAATTCCGATTTTTCATGATAATGTTTTATAATCTTATCATGTTCAGGGAGCTCTCGTTCAGTTGGACAAATTTTAATTTCTGGCTCATCTCAACTTTAGGTAAAATACCAATTACAACTCAGAGCCCCTCTTGTTCAGACTCATTGTGGCAAGAATTCCCGTAATTCATACGCTCTGCGCACCAATTTTTTTACATTTGCGCACCAAAGTTTTGAAGTGCACCCCGAAGTTCTTCGGGGTGTAATGTGTGAGGTGTACTGTCATACTGTTTGTAGTGTGAGTTGCGGCGCGGGGCCGTGAGGAGTGGGGCTGCCTTCTTTTGGCCGTGGGGCTGCCGATGATTTTCGGAGATAAAATGAACATGAAATGAAGAACGAATGGTGCTCTGTGGGTTGCTGGTGGCTCTATGGCTCAAAGCGGCTTCGCTCCTCATGGTTTTTTGTCTCTCCTTAATGTAGCGTAGTGTTATTGGTAAAGAGTGGTGTAATGTTACGTTGTGTTCTCTTGTTGGTTTATTTTTAGATAATTGTACAAATTCATTGTGAGAGCCATTCATAGTGGGGACTAGATGACCATGTGTCTTTCCCCGCTATGATTGGCTCTAGGTTATTGTAGTTTTTTTAATGTTATATTTATAAAAAAAAAAGTTCTTTGGCGCACAGTACGAACTTTCCAACCTGGGGAATCTGCATCATTGATTTAGTCAGGGTCGATAAAAAAATTTGAACTCATATGATTCTAAAAAAGGGAATTATGACATCATTTGCATGATGACGTCATAAAAATTATTCAAAATTTCACCAAAATGCAAAAAATTATATATATGTCATTTGAAGGTCTCATCCAGCTCAATCCAGCTGTACCATTTTGAACAGATTCAAACGTACTTGAGGGAAGATATTACTGTATTTTTCTCCAAAATGTCATGCAGCGACATCATCAGTCACATGCTACTGATGTAAGATTTGAAACCGCCCATCTTGGAATACGACTCTCCATACTTAATTGCATATGAATCCGTTGATGCAGTCTCGGTTAGGTGAGAAATCAGATTTTTACAGACCTTGCCCTTTCTGTTCAAGCCGTTCAATTCAAAGAAAAATGTGATGTATATAATTTTACTCCCACATTTTTGACGATTTGAAAGATTTGAGCCTAATGCATGCATATTCATTTTATATGCAAACAACACAGTTCATAAATATCCATTTGACGATAAGCTGTATATACAATATTAATTAGCAGTTTTTAGCGCCTCCCCCAAAAATTGGTGGTATCAAAACCTGCAAGATTGCATGGAACCTGGTAGCTTATGAGTTGGTACTGTTACCAAAGACTCCCCCTCTCACCCCGTCTCTCTAGAGCAGTGCCAGAGAAGTTAAGCAGCGTCTCAATAAAAGTGTCCAAAAGATGAAAAGCAACAAACTGAGACCTGAAAACTACATCCAAAAAATAAAGGCCTGAGTTACACTTTATTGGATTGCTATTGGAGCGGAGCAGAGCAGAGTGACTTTCACTCTGTAGTGATACTTGGGGTAGCAGAGCAGTTACACTACGACACTTCCCTTGCGCCTACGCCATATTCATCCACCATTCAGGTCTGCACTGCAGGGCGCTTTTGCAGTCTAGCACCAAAGTTTATTGCTTGATCTGAAATTTCATTGTTTTGAAGCAGAGTATATCGGGCCCATGCAATTACACTACAACGCTTCACTACAGAGTGATTCCGGAGTGATTCACGTCAAGAGGAGAGTGATTCTCACTCCACTAATGGGAGCGTTGTGTATCAGATTGGTGAGGTGTAGTGTAACTCAAACCCCTTTCCAATTTGAAAGTCACTCTGCTGATAGTAATCCAATATATATATTGTAACTGGGGCCAAAAAGCAACTAACTCAAACCAGAAAACTAGTTCCCCTGTGATTGCTTTCATGTTGACAGCCTATAAATATTCTGTTTTTGTTTTTAGGGCTTTCTTGGTAAAGTTACAAGCTATATTGTCCCACAGTGGATCTCCAGCTGGTTTTCAGGGAGTAAAAAGGTGTGTATGTGAATATCTTGCAAGCCCTAGCAAGCAACCTGTCATTGAATTTAAAACTCAGCAATAGATGATTGCAGTAAAGATGGTGCCAGGGAATTGTGACCATTTGGTTCTCATTGTGATTCATCTTGCAATCAAGTCAACATCAGGCACAAAACATCATGGTGAAAACTATGATGATGCAATCTTAAAGGGACCAAACATAGCTATATCTCATAGTCGCTATAAATAGGCTAAAGAAACGCCCAGAAATCCATTGTTTCTTTAGCTACACAATAAAGCCGGATGTGTCAAAATTGTCAAAGTACAATAGATTATATCTACTATGACTAAGCGGTGAGCGGTGAGATCAAACGAAAAACGCTAATCCATACGTCACTGAGATCTCCTTCTTCCCGTCCGGGTAGCCCCTGCATTTACGCGTCAAAAATTCCGCGAAAATACCTAAGTTCCACAAGTCAGCTTCTTTTCGCCCAAAAATGCCAGGCAGCGAGGCCAGGAGCGAAAAGCCTTCTTGCGGTTTCACTTGGATATCTGCAGAGCTAGCCCTGTGGACAAAATCCTTCGCCCTGTGGAAACCGCATCGTCCGCTACAAGTCTTAACAGTGAACTTTTTGCAAAAAACTTCGTTCTTCGAGTCCTTGAGAACATAGATTGTTTTGAACAAGAGAACGTTATTGTAGCAAGATGAACTATCAACAGGCTTGTGAAAACAGAACGGATTTCCGTCCATTGGTGGAAAAACTAGACCGACCCAAAGCATGCTTGCCAACTCTTTCAGCGAAGGAAACTATCCTCATAACTGTTTACTTTCACCGTTTTTAAAGATTTAAGTTTACTTGAAATCTATAGATCACAAAGAAGAATTTACCTGTATTATTACTCTGAGTGCTGCTGAAATCCCAGTTCGAAAATATAAACCAAACAGCTTTTACTGGGCCTTTACCATGTTGCTATCGTTAAAAATTACACGACGGAGTGCATTCAGCTTCTCCGCATTTCGTGACTGAAAGTCGATACCCTAAATCAAAATCTTGTATGCAACCATAGCTGTTTGCCTTACTTTTGTTCAGTGTTGCTTATAAGTAATCCGAGTTTCATGTGGAACACACTAAGAACCCGCGAAATTCAAACCACGTCTTTCAAAGCAAACTGTTCACTTTCCCATTAAGAAATAGTGTACAAGTTTCCTATATGAATCAAATTTCTTAAATACAAGTTTCCCATTTGAGGCAAGTGTCTTATATTTATATGAATATGTGAGGGTACCAATTCTCAACAGAATTAGGGTGAGGTGTCTCAAAAGTAGTAGTTTTTATTTTGTGGGCTCTAACAACAACAAAGGATTGACCAGGAAATCGAAGAATCGTAAAAAAGAGAACGATGGAATAATGGCCAGCAAATAACAAAATTAGCATTAAAAGCAAGGGTGTTAGGACACGAATGTTTTGATTGATTATTTGTTTACCTTGTTTTGATCCCTGTGTCTTGTTTTGTTGTCTTGTTTTCTGTTTTGTTTCGTTTTCAACTGAGCGTGCTTAGGCCCATCCGCTCTCCAAGTTGTTCGAATACAGCTCCCTTGTATTTCTGTGTCTTAGTGCGCCTTCGCACAAGATAGGTGGCTTTTCGGTTTTAAAACCTATCTTGTGTGAAGGAGCACTAAGACACAGAAATACAAGGGAGCTATATTCGAACAACTTGGAGAGCGGTTTGGCCTAAGCACGCTCAGTTGAAAACGAAACAAAACAGAAAACAAGACAACAAAACAAGACACAGGGATCAAAACAAGGTAAACAAATAATAAATCAAAACATTCGTGTCCTAACACCCTTGTTAAAAGTAACGCAGAAAACCAATTCTTTCAAAGGAACCTGTTCGCTTTCCCATTAAATATTGTACAGATTTCCTTTGTTTCTTATGAGGGTACCATTTCTCAAAAGAATTAGCATGCGGTGTCTTAAAAGTAGTAGTTTCCATTTTGTGGGTTCTAACAACAGTAAAGGATTGACCAGGAAATCGAAGAATAGCATAAAATGAGAACAGTCGGATAACGGACACACGGGGGGAGGGTTCTTGGCTAAATTTCGGGTAGGGGTGTGCCGCCCACAGTTTCAAAATGGCACCGTTGGCTAGACCAATTTTTGTGAAAACGATACCCTTGGCTAGACTAATTTCTACATCAATGGTGCGATGAATGGCATTTTCAAGACGAAACTTGCCAAATTTTTGCATTCTCTGGACCAAATATTTGAAAAAATTTGGGTTTCTTCACTGGAATTACCGAAGTTTGACATTTCTTTGACCGAAATTGCCAAAAAGCATACCTTGCCCAGACCAAAATCGACTAAAATTGCCAAAAAGCATACCTTGCCCAGACCAAAATCGACTAAAATTGCCAAAAAGCATACCATTGCCTAGACTAAGTGGACCAAAATTGGCAAAACGTATACCCTTGGCTAGACTAGAAAGCTTGAAAAAGTATACCTGTTGTATGTTGTGTTTATTTTTTGATGGCGATAAGTTCCAAATCTGAACGCGTGGCCCTGGTTCGTGTTTAGGATTAAGGGCGTAAGAAAAGAACTCGAATTAAGGTTTAAATGTCACTCTCTCTTTATCAACGAATAATAACATGTTTAATTTCAAATGATGATGCGTATAATTATAATGTCCAGTCCAGTTCAATTAACGGCGAATGCGAATGCGAATGTGAATCTGAGCTGCGAATGCGAGTGTCTCATGAAGGTTTTTCAAACGAATACTACTGCGACAATTGAATTTGCCACAGGGCGACCACCCTAATATCATAAATCTAACAATGCCCTTGCGGGCGGCACATCCCCAGGTACCTTTACTATGGAAGAACCCCCCCCCCCACCCCGTGAACGGACAGTGAATAAGTAAAGTTTTCAATTGTTTCTTATGGCAATCTAAGCGACCTAAGCGACCTGCGAACCAGGCTTAGCTTTTTCAGTTTCCCTTAACAATACAACGTGTACCTGCAACTGTGGCAATGCTAAACGGCTGTAGGAGCTTAGTCAAAGATTTCTCCAGTTTGCAAGACTCCCATACAAGGTCTTACTAACAAAATATCTTTCAGCAAATTCATCAAATGATGGATGTCAATGAGAAGTGGTTTATGATCTAAGTTAGATTCTTAGCTGCACGGAAAAATTTAGTTCACGATGGCTCAATGTGACGCCACCATCCGCCAAACGCTCCACGTTTTTTTCTGACTCAGCCCGTACAAAAATGTGGGTTCCATTTCTCAATAGTCAGTGCAAGGTATCTACCCGGAGGGGGAGGGGTAACATCTGAAATTTAACCCAAAGTTAAATTTGTATGGATACAAATTAGCATAGCCTTTAGTAAATTAAGTTAAACATAGACTAGCCGTAGTGGAAGGGCAAATAAAAGTTAACCTTCACTGGGAAGAAGTTTAACAATGCAATGATTTCTTTGCATGGATAAATACTGAAGTGACCAATATGTACAATTCCTGCCTGTCTGTGCACGTCAATCTTCAAATCTTCAAGACGCTTGACAATCAAAAATCGTTTCTGTCAGTCTCTGTCACATCTGTTGGATGGATAATTTCAATGCATTCATTTTAGGCTGCTTGGCACTGAGGAAGTGGCGCGCGAAGCGCGCCACTTGATCGGTGATAGCCTCAAGCCCTCCGCAGGAGCTAGGAATTGCAAACCCGCGCGCAGCGCGGGTTTGTATTCCTAGTATATATATATTTGACTTAGCCCGGGCCAGCTTTTAATCATGTTGATTCCCTTAAAGTGCAATAATCTATTGCTTGCTTGGATTGAATGACAACACTCCAGATTTGGCCGAAGTGCAAATGTGTTTTAGCGTGGAGTCAGTACCCAAGGAAAAGGTATGATCTGCACAACACCACTCAATTCATTTCAATAACAGTTTAAATGGACCATTCTACTAAGCATTTATGTATTGTCTATTGTAGGATACTTAAAATTCCAGAGTATGCGAAACCTGAGATTTAATCACATTAGCCGTTCTCAAATCTGATTACTTCCTCGTTTCACAGGAAAGTAATGTTATTGGCTGTTACAGCAATTCCTTTTTTGCTATCAAATAGAAGCTGAAGTGCGCACTACACAAGAGTGAGCGGTGTTATGCAGACTTTACGTTTTTCTCGGGTATAGTCTGCACGCAGGCTACTTTCGTTGGGATTTTCTGAAAATGGTAGGATTGGCAGTGTTGAAATTCAAATTCTTATCACTTTTTTGAGAAAGTAGGGATGCAAGACCTTAGATGAGTTTTGGAAAATTTTCGTTCTTGTGGTCATTCTTTTTAGTATATTCCCAAATTGTGTTCTTATTGGCTCTTCTGAAAACATTTAACTCACAAGACCATATGATGTTTCTGCCTTCCAAGCTGGAAACTTTCTGAGAAATTAAACAGAGCCACTCCCTCAAGAGGTACAAAACCTGAAACTTAGAAGATTACAAAGGAAGGTGAGGCAAGCGGAGGATGTGATAGAAAAGGCAAGCGGTGTGTGATAGAAAAGAAAGGAACAGCCACTTTGGAATGAACCTTTGTGATTGCATCATGTTGCATTTGATTACAATGTATAAAATTTTTTGATCATTTTCTGTTACACACTGTTTTGCAAACGTCTTTCTTGTTCTTTGCCTTGGGAATCACACAAGATATTCCATAGCTCGTTCAGCTACAAAAGATTTGTATGGAAAAAAGATTTGTACTGTCAGTCTCGAAAGACTGTCGACTTGTTTTCACACGTGATTGCAAGCGCTTCACTGATTCTTTCGCAGTTGCCAATCGTAATCAATTGACCAGTTTTTCTTGCATTTGTTGTCGAGTCTGCTACCAAACTTTAGAATTTCATTGCAGAAAAACTGGCCAAGCTTTTGACTTCAAATTTGGCATGTGTGTCGGTGAGCATATCGTGTGCTTGGTAAAAAAGTTTGATCAGAATCTTTAGATTAGCGGAATGGAAAATGAAGTTCTCCTGAAACTAGTAAAATATTTTGAAATGGGCCTTCTCCAAAGCCGTAAAAACAAATGTTTTTGTCAAATATTTCTCTCGATTGCCAAGAGTATGAGCAATCCCATACTCTTTACGGAAATTTGATAGCCCGATTGGTCGCAGAGCAATTATATAACAAGTTTCTGGAGAGGAAGATTTCTGAAAACTGGCTTTCCGTGCTCATCAGAGCGTGTTGAGAGTCACCTTAAATGGCAGTTGACATAAATGGCTGGAAATAAAAATATTCATTGACTTAAAAATGTTTTGAACGTTTATCATTAATTAGATTTGTTGAAGATGAACCAAGTATGGTTGGAAAAGTTCCAAACATGTTAAGTCAATGAATATTTTTATTTAAAAACCGTTTATGTCAACTGCCGTATATTTTTACTTGCAATTTTGATGAAATGAAGTACACAATGATTGTCGTGGCTTGCCTCATCCTCTGCTTCATAATCAAACTGCGCTTTCCAATGAACTGTCCAAACTAGGATTAGATACTGACACATACTGGAATCTGTTCCACATTGAATTGTAAGCTGGCATAGGCATATGATGCCAAACGATAGGAAACCCCAGATGGAAAAACAACAACAACTGCTGCTACCATCCATCCCCCTCTGGAGTCCCCACAGCCCTTCACATTTCACATATGCTGTCAGGTCAGAGTTTGTTTCTCAATATCATTGGCCATAAATACTGTCGATTTTGTGGATAAATTTTGGTTGACCTTTCATGTGCCTAACTAACATCAAATTTGAAACAGGTCTACAAAAGAAATGGGGGAAAATGTATGTGGTGGCAGTGTGGCATAGAAACAGCCACAGAAATAGATGGCAAGACTGAAAAAATTGGAACTGATGGCAAAGCCCCAATGATGTTTTACCCAAGAATAACATTTGAACCACTGCAATGGACTTGTTTCACAATTAAAATCAGTTCAAGGCAAAAGGTGTGATTCCCCCTGCAGCAAGAAACCTACTACACTGTATCTATTATGTTGCGAATACAGCTTCAAACCAGTTCATGCATTGCTGAGAGCAATGCTTTCGAGATTTAGATCCACATTTTATCAAGGCAAATAATGTCCTGGAAGTGTTTTAAAAGAACTGACGTCATTGTGAAAATGGTCTATCAGCGTGATACGGTGTTGCCAGTTTAATGGGACAAACTTCTGCCTTCTGCTAAAAGATACTTTTGGCATCATTCTGTAAATGCATAAACTTTACATTTCAAGAAAGGTTTATTCAATAACAAGGAATGTTATTCAGCAGTTAATTAACAAGGAATGTTGCTCTGCAAGTCTGCTTGAAGAACTGTACTCCAGCCAAACAAGGGCAAAACTTGTAAAGCAAAAGATTCAGGTTTCTCAAAAGACAAAGCAGCTTGCCTTTCTGTACAGGGTGTCTCAAAAGTTGTGCCCCGTTTATGTGGCTGCTGTGGAGGAGCTGTAGATTCAGTTATCTGGGTTTTTACGCCGCTGCATAAGTCTAGCTTCAACTTAGAGTTTGAGACCTTGTTTGAGTCAATCTGACCAAGCAGTTGCTGATTTATAGCAGAGAAAAGGCAAAATTAGAAGTTGCTTCAAAAACAGCACTTCTGTTGTTCTCCAGTAAGGTCAAAATAAAGTAAATTTTCAAAGAAAGGGTTCTAGCATCGTATTAAAATTTTTGCTGAATCTTTCAAGAGGTTAGCAGTGTTGTCTACTCATAAGAGAGTACTTTCTTCCCTTTAGAACATGAAGTGAAAATTTAATACCATGCTAGAACCCTTTCTTTGAAAACTTACTTTATTTTGGCCTTGCTGGAAAAATACTAGAAGTGCTTTTTTTGAAGCAACCATCTATTTTGCTTTTTCTCTGCCATAAATCAGCAACCACGTGTCAGATTGACTCATACAAAGTCTCAAACTCTAAGTTGAAGCCTGACCTATGCAACTATGTAAAAACAGAGACTATTGAATCTACAGCTCCTCCACAGCAACCACACAAACGGGGCACAATTTTTTTTGGGACACCCTGTAGAATAGATTTCACACTTAATGCACTCAATCAGAATCCAAATAAACAGAGAATGCAAAGCACTACCTGGTGAGCTGGAAAAAATTTCCCACTTTAAGAAAGTTGTAGCACCAAGAGTACTTCACAGATTTGAATGATTCAAAGTCCAGTTAAAAGCCGAAAGATTGAACTATTTTGTGGTTTTTCTTGCTGTCTTACCAGCACTAGATGTATTGGTAAAATTTAACTTTACAAAAATTTCATGATTGCATAGTGGCTGAAAAAGGGCCTAAAAACATTGATCAAATTGTAACGACTCTCCATACACAGAACAATACACAATGGGTGTTTCACCTCTCTCAAGAGTTATACAACATTAATTTTCAAACAGATACTAAAGATTTTCAGTCCTATGGCAATAAATGTGTGGTGGATAGCTCTCTCCCATGAACAATCACATTTTCTTTATTGATCCGTGCAAGGAGTCCTTTATGATTTGATCAATGTTTTACGCCATTTTTTCAGTCATTTTGCAGCCATGAAATTTTTGTAATGTTCAGCTTACCTACAGTGTATTTCTAGTGCTTGTGAGAGAATGAGAAAAAATCACAAAAATTCTTTGATCTTTCGGCTTGAAACTAAAATTTGAATCATTCAAATCTGTGAAGCATTCTTGGTGTTATGAATTTTTAGAGTGCAAACTTTTTTCTGGTGCACTCAGTATGGTCAGCTGCTTTGAAGGTGTGAAATCTATTCTTCAAGGCCAAAAATTGCGTTGACCTGATTCGTTTTGGTAAACAAAATTCACCACAGTGATGTATGAAAATTGAAAGAAAGTCATTGAGCTTTTTTACTTCATTTGTAGGATAACATTGAAGAAGAGGCTTCTTCAAGTGAAGACAGCGATAATGACAATGAGCCAGAGCATGTCTCAGGAGGAGCAACATCAAATGCAACAACAAGCAATCATATTGGTCAAGTTAAAACCACCCAACACATGACATCTACACCTGTGCTACAAAGTAGATCTTCATTTGCAGTTTTAAGTTCAGATGTCATGGATCCAAAAGAAGGCCCATCTGGAACAAATCAGGAAGATACAACAATTAGAGAATATGAGGCAGAGATGTTGAAAACAACTCAGTCATCCAGAGTACTTTTGAGCATAGATGATGATAATGATGATGATGGTGTCCAGAGTAAAGAGGAAACAAGAAATGTGGACTATCAGTTTTCCCTTGGCAGCAAACCTAGTGGAGGGCCGCAAAGATTTTTCACTTCAAGAACTAAACCATCTTTTAAAGTATCAAGTTTTGTGTCAACAAGCCCCTTGATTCCCTGTGGGTCATCATCATCATTTTATCCAGGTAGAACTTCATTTGGGGGTGCATCTGCTCTACAAAACAGGAGCATCAAACGGCAAAGAGTTTCTCCTGTTGCCTCAGGGTTACCAACCAAAAAGAGTAACATAAAACCAAGGTCAGTGAGGTCTGGAAGAATGGGTGCTGTTACTAGTGACACAGCAAGAAAAATTTTAGGGGCATTAGAAAAAATGTCATCACCAGTAAAGGATGCATCTAAATTGCCAAATTCCCCTTCATCAATTTTATTCAACCCACCAAAGAGGAGAGCAGACTCTTCACTTGGGTTTTTGTCTAGTACTGCAAAAAGGCCTGGACAGGGTCCACCAACAAGTTTATTAACCACCCCAAGGACTATTAACATACAACATGCTGATAAAACAAGTACACCATTCAGTTTCACAAATAGGTTTGAAACTGGGAACATAAGACCTAGTGCACCAGTGACAACATTCAAATCAAGAGGCCTGCCTACTTCATTCTCACCGGAAGAAGACAGCAGAGCTGGAGGAAAGATGAAACGGCAGAGGCAGACTGCACATTTTGCTGCTGCTTCTGTTATAGACAAGGAAGAGGATCCTGTAAACACACTTCCAGAAATTCGTAATCCTGCGCCATTGCTTGTTCAGAGCTTACCAAAATTCAATTTTGGTGGTCCCAGTGCTTCCACCTCACAAGCAACAACAACAACAACCAAATTGTCTGTAGAAACAAAGGTTCCTGTTACAAGTTCAAAGCCAATTTTAGGATCATTCACATTTTCACAACCAGAAAAGATTTCTAGTGACAAGGGACAAGCAGGTACAAATGTCGCAAAGAGTTCCTTTCAGTTTAGCAAGCCAATGTCTAAAGAAAAAGATGTGACGGAAACTGTTAAGGTTGAAAATAACGATAGTGCAACAAAGTCCTTTGAGATTATTGCTTCATCAGTCGTAACCCCAATTTCAAAGGCAGATGCTCCATCACAAAAGGTTTTCTTAGTTAATCAACCAAAAGGTTGGGAGTGTGATACTTGCATGATTATTAATTCAACTGACAAAACATCCTGCATCGCTTGTACTGCACCAAAACCTGTCAAAAAGGATGCCAAGGCAATTGAAGCACCAAAGAAAGGGACTTTAGCTGATAAATTTAAACCATCAGTTGGGTCATGGGAATGCCCAGCATGCATGGTAATGAATAGTAAAGATAAGGACACTTGTGTTGCTTGTGAAACTTCAAATCCTAGTAAGAAGGTGGTCAAGGCAGAATCAACAAGCGAGCCTACAAGTCTAAAGAATTTATTCAAGCCAGCTCAAGGCTCATGGGAATGTGATTCATGCATGGTTCAGAATGCCGCAGATAAAGATGAATGCATTGCATGTAATAACAAGAAGCCAGGATCTGGTGTGCCTGCCAGAGAACCTGCGCAATCAAGTGCTGGTGCTGCACTTCGTATGAAGTTTGGTGCACCTGCAGACTCATGGGAATGTACTGAATGTATGGTGCCAAATGGAGGTCACAAAACTGAATGTATTTCATGTGGATCAAAGAAGCCAGGATCTGCATCAAAAAATGCTCCACCTTCTTTTGGAGACGCACTGAAGAATAAATTTGCACCCCCTGAAAAATCATGGGAGTGTGATACATGTATGGTGGTGAATAAAGCTGATGCCACTGAGTGTATTGCATGCAGCGCACCAAAGCCAGGAGGAAGTTCAGTTCCAGAAACGAATGCACCATCATTTTCCTTTGGAACGTCAGGATCAAGCAGTGGTGTGATATTTGGTACAGGCAGTGCAGCATCAAGTTCAGTTAAATTTGGAAATACAGCTGGAAGCAGTGGTTTTACATTTGGTGGTTCAGGCTCAGGGGGGATCAAGTTTGGAAACAGTGGAAACACTCCGGGGACTTTTGGTACAACAGAAAGCAAAGGTTTTTCATTTGGAAATAGTAAGGACAGTGGTAAAGTAAGCTTTGGAGGAGCCACTGGATTTTCTTTCAATGCTTCAAAAGATGCGAAGGTCAGTGAAACGAAAGTTGATGAAGGTGGGGCTAAAACTGAGGAGAATAACAACAAGTTAGCGCCAAATGCAGCCATTGTAGCTGGAACTTCGATGTTCAGTGCTCCAACCACCTCAGAAGGGAGTAAGACTAGCACTGATCCAGTAAAACAAGCAGAGATATCATCAATCGCAGAAGCTGCCAAAGCAGGTCTCCTCAGAGTTCCCGGATTAGAGCTGAAAAAATCGCCTGCAAAAGATATTTTAAGTGATCCAGAGAGCAAACAAGAGACACCTAAGTTTTCATTTGGTGCTGTTGCAAATGGGCCAATTACTAATGAATTGAGTGGAGGTAATTCAGTTGTATTTAGTTCCAAAAACGAAACACAGGATTCATCTGACACAAAGCCATTTGATTTTGCTGGTAACCAGAGCACCGGAAACAGTAATTTGTTTGCAGCTAAGCCTAGCAGTGAAAGCATAACAACAAACCCGGGATTCAATTTTGGCACGAGTAGTGCTTTCTCAGCGAAACCAACAACTGCAGCAGGTAATCAACCAACGCAGCCTACTCTTTCAAACCATGGCTCAGGGTTCTCGTTTAGTGGTGCAAGTAAGCAAACGGACAATGCTGATCCACCTAAAAGTGAAACTGTGCCAAAGTTTAATTTTGGTCTAGGTAGTGCACAGTCGGCCATTCCTTCGTTATTTGGAAGCTCTAAGAGTGATAAAGAAAATGACATGGACTCCCAAAAACCCTTTCAGTTTAATTCTGAGACAGTTAAAAGTGCCACATTTGGAACATCACAGACAAACTCATTCGCTAATCCTGCTGGAAGTGCAGAAAACAAATCATTATTCAATAGCAGCATTCCTGCAACTCAGTCCCCATTCAGTTTTACGAACTCAAACCCTGAAGCTAAATCGATCGTTTTTGGAGGTGACAGTAAAACTTCAGTGTTACAGAGTGCAAGCTCGAACAGTGTTTTCGGTTCATCAACCACTAGTAACAGTTTATCTGGGGGTGGTTTTAGCTTCGGAAGTAGTTTGACCAGTGCTTCAAGTGGCTCTGTTTTTGGGAGCCAATCAACTCAAAATGCAGAGCAAAATCCCGGTTTGGGTGGCTTTGGTTTTGCAGGAGCACCCACCCCAAGTACAAAGCTGTTCACCGATGCAGTGTCCAATACACCCCAGGAAAAGGCGAACCCCTTCAGCTTAACTGCCCCAACAAGCAACCCAGCCAGCGGTGGATTCAAGTTTGGCAACACAGATGTCAATAGCAGCCCATTTGGATCCGGCGCTGAAGCTCCAGCTAAAGCAGGGGGATCCGGTGGCTTCAGCTTCACAAATAACCAAACGGCGGCAAGTGGTGGCTTCAATTTCACTAGTGGCACAAACGCCGGCGGTGCTACAGTGTTTTCCTCAGGAGCTGCACCAGCAGCGCCAGCCGGCCGCGTTATCAGGAAAGCTGTCCGCCGCAAGCAGAGGTAGACGACAAAAGTGCCGCCTGCCGATGGCGGGTGTTTGACCACCACCAATGATCCGACGACAGACTCATCAGACGATGACGGACAGAAACCAACAGACACGCAGCCGACACGGAGCGGACGTGACGGAGATCTGCAGCCGACATAACGGGCGTATGCAGCCAACAAGGGAGACCGACACAAGAGATGGACGTTCTCATTTGCAAATTTGTCCTGCTCCTTACTGATGAAGAACAATCAAGGTATGACAATTTTAGAAATATGTTAATTTACCAGTAATGTATGAAAGTCGTCAACCACAATACACGCAAAGGCCGTTGGGAAATTCAGCTTGTCATGTCTAACAGAGCGTATATACTGTTTGTTTCGGGGCTGCTCGTTTTTAATTGGGAACACAAATTTTGTGAAAATTTGATTTTCTTTAAATGTTTCGGCTAGCCACCGCCCCAGTATGCAGGCAGGGTTAGACAAGACAGGACAATTGAATTTTCAAATGGGCGTCGGACTAGAGTCTTATGAACAATGGATGGTTTGTCTATGCATAGACAATGGTTACACGTTTTGTATTTAGGACTAGGGGGCTAGAACTCCACGTTTTCATCGAGACATTGCTCAAAACATACCAGAATGATACCCCTCCGGAACGAGGCAAGTTCCTTGAACATTTAGTCGTATTTTGATATTTTAGCTTTGAGTCTGAAATACAAGCCCACCTTTTCTGGTAATTGCAGAGTATTGGATAACAGGTTGTGAATTGAATTAGTTAATGCTGTTTAGAATTATTAACTCTGAATCCAGATTTTGGATGCTGGGTATTTGCCAAACATAATTTAAACATGGTCAGATGAAGTAAGTTTCTGTTGTTCAAGGGCAACGTGAAAGTTCGTCTTTTAGCGACAGAAAAAATGTTTGAAGCATTTCAATCGGCCGCTTGCTTATCTCTAAAACAAATTGCCTTGGGTCACTTTTTTCTGGGTCACCCGGTATTTTCAAGGACGCTATATTTTATGGAAGTCTGCAATTTGGCGGTAAACGCAATTTATCGTTTTCATGATTTAGAGCTGTGATGATGTCATAAACTTCAGAGCAAGTTGAAACACAACGTTGTGATTCTGAAAATGTTATGAAATAAGAAAGTTGAAGTTAGAATTATAGTAAGGTAGGGTCTACGGTGGCAAAATGGGTAAATTTGGTGTAAAATGGGTACAGCATTAGATGTCAATAGCTTTCAAAAACATGAACTTTCATAACTTTTTCGTGAACAGATTTTCTCCTGCTGGATAAGCTAGAACAGCTCGCCTTGAAGCATTGAATATTGAATGAACGGTAGCTTGATCTACCATTTTTTTACAATCAACATTGCCCATTTACCCCCCCTCCCCACCTATCTTTCCCCTGCATACCCTATGTAAAGTACCTTTCAAGTTGTTCAATCCAAAAATTAATATTACAATTATTCACACCACTGTTTCTTAAAGATTGCTGTCGTAAGATTACATATTTTGAACGTTTCTGTAACATCTAGGTAGCTTCCATTTTTAGCATCGTATTCTGGGAACCGTACAATGTCTCCCAGGATTGTTTATTGCCGTTCTGAGGACCCAGAAAGGTGGACTTTGTGATGTAATTTGATGCACTTATTCGCCGAATGAAGGCAAAATTTTCTTGTAAGATTTAATTCCTGCCGCTTGAAAGAACAAGTCCGGGGTTATGATGATTAATGCTAGAAAACAAAATTACCAACTGCTATTGCGAATTGTGAACTTTTTCCGCATTTTTTTCCGCGGTTCTTTCCGCACGTTGTTCATAACGGCTGTAGGTTGGTTCAACATTCTGTGAATTCAAGCTAGACATTGTCGCAATTTTTTCATCAAAACACGATAAAGAAGCTAGCTGAACAAGGGCAGATTTTGTAATACAATAGCATCAGTCGCTTTGGTTCACACCCCAATTCAAAGCGATTAGCGAATGCAAACAAAAGAAATTCTCTCCAGCTGAAATTCCAAAACAAATGAAGCCGCAAAGTTGCCCTGAAACCAGTACGCCGAACTCTCGTTTGGTGCGGGCGAAGGGAGGTTTTCAAGAGAAGGTATGCGCTTATAACGAAAGAAGATTGGTAAATCTAAAGTTCTGTCTCGCGGATTTTGTTTATTTGATTCAGGAGCTGAGGAGTGACTGCGTACATCTGAGCAATAGATATGCAAAAATTGTAATGCCCTCTGCTCGGTTTCTGAATCAAATAAACAAAATATGCGAGATAAAACTTTAAATTTACCCTTCTTCTTTCGTTATAAGCTCATGCCTTCTCTTAAAACCTCCCTTCGCCCGCACCAAACGAGAGTTTGTCGTACTGGTTTCAGGGCAACTTTGCGGCCTCATTTGTTTTGAATTTCTGCTTGAGAGAATTTCTTTTGTCTGCATTCGCTAATCGCTTTGAAGTGAGGTGTGAACCAAAGCGACAGATGCTACTGTACTACAAAGTCTGTCCTTGTTAGCTAGCAGCGATCAAGATCCAAGAAACATTAGGGCGGCCTCTTGTTCTTTGAGTGTCAGAAATTGACAAAATCTTTCCTTTTAGGACATCATTATTCTCTGGTCCTTAATTTGAATACGCGACTTCGCAGAGAAATGACGAAAAGGTGGTAGGGAACGGTACAATGCACCATCTTGTATTTTATCCTTAATCAATATACCATTCCCAGACTTGACCTTCAAGGTTGGATTTTGGAGCCATTCACTGCAAGGTGCACAATTTACATTACTAAGTACCCACCACCTCTAGGGTAAGGAGTTGAGTAGGGAGTTGAGTATGGAGTTAATCATGTACAGACGTTTGATTCAAGTTGAATATGTTTATCGAAACGTTGACAAAATATCTTTAGATTGTAAAGCAATGGAATCAAGTCTTTACAAAACTTTCCACTATTGGTTGACGGATCTTGATTTAATGTCTTGAAAGAAATTTTAGGTATTCGGTTTTTAAGTGTTCATTTGCGATCTTTGATATTCTGATTATTTGATGTTTTTCTTTTTATTGAAAGAATTGACGAAGAGCTGTGAAAAAATTAAGATCGTTAGTAGTCAAAAATTAAAGGGCCCTGGTCAAGCAGCATCCTTTGCGCTCTTCAGCTGTTGTTGATTTGTACGAGAGCGGCAACCTATTATTAACAACGCATAACTGGCAGTGATAGGCTCTTCCTTTTTTCTCTCGCTTAACCCGAGTGCAAGGACAAACAGATCTTGTCAGCATTTTTCTTCAAGTGACTCCTGGAAAAGTTTAAAGGGAATCGACATGGTTAAATGCTGGCCCGGGCCATGTCAAAGATATAATCTATTGTACTCGACAACTTAGACGCATCCGGTTTTATTGTTTGGCGAAAGACACAATAGATTTGTGGGTGCTTTTCTAGCCCTTTTATAGTGGCTACGAGATATAGCTATGTCTATTCCCTTTAATGATAAGAGATAACCTTGGATATAATGAAAATGAGCAGGGACGTAGGAAGCATCTCAGACTTGGGGGCAGGACACTTTGAGGGCACTCTTTCCTTAAGAAAAGGGCGCATTTTCCGAACATATAAAGGGCACTTATTTGTTTATTGCAAAATGTTGGGGGCACATGCCCCCAGTGCCCCCCGGTTCCTATACCTATGAAAATGAGAATCCGTTGATATGGCATCATCCGAGAATATCACCGTTTCAAGAAGATATACAGCAGGCCAATTTGAAAGAATAAGAAACTACAATACCCTTACATGGCGTAAAAAAACAATGTATAAAAGCAGTGGCAACTTGCTGGCTAATCCTCCCAGCCTTCAAAGATGTTAACTGGATACTGTATTGAGCAGCCATGCGCCATCTTTTCTGCCTGGCAAGAAACTCTTAATCACAGGAAAACAAGAAAGAAAAAGAGCGCACTGCACTAATATTGACCAGCGCCCTATAATGGAAACGGTACAAATTTCCTTGATTTACGAAGGGCTGCGGTATGGCGGATGCACTTTGATGGCTTGTCAAGTTCACTGCTTAGCAATTTGATGACGTCACAACCGGTTGGATGCTGTAATTCTGAAAATAATCGAGATATCAAAGATTGCCAGTAAACACTTTTGCGCATATTTTTATAAGAAACCAGCAATTTCAGCCCGTACTGAAAGTTTCTTTAAAGTATCAGGAGCTTCTTACGAGCTCCTTAAAGGTTCCATAATAGTATCCATCTTTGCTTCCTGCGCCCCCCCCCCTGAACTTTAAAGTTTCAAAACAAGGGTTTTTCGAGTCTTATCAATTTTTAGACATTGGTCAAGTACCTTCCGAGTAATATGATACAGGAAACATGTGAAAATATAGTGAAAATGTGTAAAGTATTTTCATTACCAAAATAAATGCTGTAGTTTCTTAAATTGTGTATTCCCAGTACTGGAGATCGTTAATTTTTTGGCAATCTGAGACTGAGACTTGATTTTCTTCTAGGCAATTTCCTAGGGAAAACTCACAAATCGATTTTGGTACGCCAAACGTCAATCTGACGTTTGGAATTCAACCCCCTCCCCCCCTTTCTAAACGTAAGGTAAACTTTTCGCCAAGTTTTTGATAAATATTAGTTTTTTACGGTTTTGAGTTGCATGGGTTTCTTCTTCAGAATAAGGACATAGCCGAGGCCTGTTTGAATGCTAGCTTCACATCGTGATTCATGAATTAGTTTATTCAGTCTTCAAGCAGCAATTGCTGTTGCTTCATGATTAGAATATGGGAAAAGGAGAAGAAGGTAATAGTTTTTAGCTTAGGCCTTCTCCATTTTAATGAAATTTTCGATGATTTTCTAAATGTCATGGGTTGAAACCCCCTCCCTCTATACGTGAGATTGACTTTTGGCGGACAAAAATCGATTTGCGAGTCTTTCTTTATATTTAAAGTATATGTAGCCAAATACCTCCAGTTCCTTGAAATCATGAAATGAAATCAAACGAAAGATGCATTACAGTCAAAGCGGAAGAAGCGTTCCTTACAAATTTGAAGATTATTTGAAAATATACTTTCACGATTGGATTATTATTCAAACATTACTTTATTTTTGCCTCCATTTTATTCAAGTATTGCTTGTGTTGGGTAGAGCATAGTGGATTACAACAAGGAAACCACAATGAATAAGGATATTCAAGGATATTCTAATGCAAAGGAAACAAAATTCGATGAAGATACGGTTCTATTTTGAATATTGAAAAACAAAGGTTGTACCGGTGACCCAAAGAAAAACTTCACGAGCTAGATCGCACATATTTCCTTGAAGGAAAATGCTTTGGAAACAAACAAGGCTCCTCTATCTTTTGATACGTTGCTTGGTCGGTCTAAGATATGCCTACTGTCCGTAAAAAAACTGTTTTGAAAATATGGAAATTCATTCATTACTGAGACCTTCCCTTCGCTTCCAGTCCATTTTTTGGAAGATGTGAAAAACACTGAATTCCAACTTTGCTTTAGAGCATGAAATTTGAATGAGGAACAAAAGTAAATCATTTTGCAAACGAAAATTTCCCCAGACAACTTCTGATCCATCGCTATGTTGAGTTTTCACAAAGCGTTGACTGGAAAGTGATGACGACTATTTCACTCAAAATGAGGAATCCTGGATTCGAAATTTTCTTTGAATCTGATTTTTCGGATGGCAATGATTTCTTAAAATGACCATGCAGCATCTCAAAAGATAGCTAAGCTTTTCAACTAAACTGTGACACAAAGCATTTGAAAATAGCCTTTGATTTCAGGGAGCCAGCTATGCTCTAGCTCGTGAAGTTTTTTTTGGGTCACCCGTTACGCTTCTTCCGCTTGACTGTAGCCAGTCGTGCAATGTTGTTTTAACGATTTGATTCCTATGCTTGATTGTAAACGAAAACGAACATCGACTGAATTGTGTTGTTGAAGTTTAGAGAGGTAAATAGAGAACAGGAAAGACTTTTTCATAACATGTACAGAACATCACACAGATTGTATTTTCGACGCTCACAATTGACTTAAAACTCTTACTACCCTACTTTTTGTCTCTTAGCTTTTATATATTCCTGTTATTATCAATCATATTTGGAGCACGTCAATTATGAGCAAATTTTTCGTGCCATTTACGGTGGTGATTTCTTTCCTATTTGCAGGGCCGATGCCAGCCATGACTGTCAAGGGGGCAAAAAACCAACATTTTCCGACGATAATACCATCAGCAACAACAGTTTTAGGAAGATACGTTAAATTTATGCATAAATGACCGATCTAACTCCTCAGTAACTAAAATTTGGCAACATTTCGCAATCCAACCTTGAAATCAACACAATTAGTGAGTATCAGTCAAAAATATGCCATAAATTCAATAATTTAAGGATCTGGCTTTAGTCAATGGCATTAATCAATTTCAAAATGTTCCTCGAAAGTTGAAGGGTCTTTTTCATCCACCATTCCTTGCACATGTCGTGTCTTGGTTGGCCTTTGTTGTCACCATTTTCATGGCCGGGATGATTGGAAGCCATGTCAACCGGGCCGGACTAGGATATTGGAAGCCGGACCGAAGCCATGTCAACTTATAAACAAAACGCAAGCCGCAAAAGTTGCCCTGAAACACAGGTAGCTGATAGACATCCTACGTTGAATCCTAGTAATCGCTACGGGTGGGTGGTAGCGATTACTAGGACTCAACGTAATAAGTCTAGGTAGCTGGCTCGCTCGTTACGCACTACAGAAACTGTATTTAAGTGCAAACATTAGCATATATCGGAAGAAGAAGGATTTAAACAAAGATCTGCCTCAGGCATTTTATTTGATTGGTTCAGAAGATGAATAGTAAGTATTTTGATGACATGACACCCAAAATATACAAGAATTGAATTGCCTATCAATCTGCTTCTGAACCAAACAAATGAAATGCCCAAGGCAGGACCTTGCATGCCTGTTCGACAGGTTATCAGAAACCAGTACCCGGGAACTTCGAAATAAAGAAACCGATCTACGTGTCCCGTTTCTACGAACAACATGTGGCCAAAAATGCTTTTCTTTTAGAGGGGCGAAACTATGGAATGGCCTTGACGCAAAATCAAAATTAACAAAAAATTTCAAACAATTCAAATCCTGTCTCGAAACCTCCAGAACATCAAGGTCCCCTTTTTATTCCTGTTGATCAAGAACTTTTAAACTACTTTACTTTATTTTTCTATCTTGTATATTGTAAATTTTTTAATGTTTTATCTTTTTTCTTTGTACAGGGCAGCTTTTAAAGCAATTTATGTATATATAGTTGTAGCTTTACCCTGTTTAAATAAATAAAAATGAAAAGTGAAATGAAAGGAGTACTAGATGATATCCTTCTTCAGAGATATGCTCATGTTTGCTCTTAAAACCATTTGTGGAATGCACGAGCCAGCCATCTACCTGGATTTCACAGCTATTCTTACTGCATGCATTATTTTTTATTGTGACTGGACCAACCTGACATAGACCTTTTCGCAAATTGGAGAAAGAGACCGAGGAGAGCGCGGCCCATTCTGACAACCTTGGCAACAGTAGAAAATTGTGGGGATAGCCTCCGTTTCAGCGATGAGCATCACGGGGGGGGGGGGGTTCTCAGCTAAATTTCGGGTAGGTTGGTGCCGCCCACAGTTTCAAAATGTGACCGTTGGCTCGACCAATTTTTGTGAAAATGATACCCTTGGCTAGACTAATTTCTCCATTAAAAGTGCCCTGAATTGGCGTTTTCAAGACAAAACTTGCCAAATTTTCGCATTCTAAGGACAAAATTTTTTTTTGAATTTGGTTTTCTTACAGAAATTATCGAACTTTTACAGTTCTTTGACCAAATTTGCCAAAAAGCATACCCTTGCCTTGACTAAACTCGACTAAAATGGCTAAAAAGTATACCCTTCGCTAGACTAGAGGAGGTCCAGAAAAGTATACCCTTGTGGGCGGCACATCCCCAGGTACCTTTACTATGGAAGAACCCCCCCCCCCTTGATGAGCATACGGCTTGCCTCTCGGTTGCATCTCCCGGCAAACTCTTTCAATTTATTTACACTTTCCAAGGGTTTTATGATACTTGTTTAGTATGGTTACGGTAAAACCCCGCAAACAAGAACATACTTTTCTAAATAGCAGACTGACTAGATTCTTATAAATGAGGTACTTATGACATTTTCAGAGTGTGGTTCTTATCGCAAGGAGGCTTGTTACTCTGATGAATACATATAAAGTCACAGTATACAATATATATGTGTTAAATAAACTTGATGGTATAATGACTGCATCTAAGTATTAGAGAGCATGGTATTTTTGTTGTTGAAAAATCAGTTTACATCATATAGCTTGATAAAAAACTTTGCATATCCCTGAAAACTGTTAGCTGGTGTTTAGTTATCAATAGTTGGGAGTTTGTTTACAAGGATATGATGAAATTTCTTAATCAAGTGTACCATCTCATAAGAACATAGAAGTAAATCAGTCTGTTTTTGATTCTTATCTTTGGGTGCCTGTTTCGACAAAATCAGCCTGCAGGTTCTTATTTTGCTATGTTCTTGTTTGCGGGGTTTTACTGCAGTGTTCTCTCTGGATTATTTAGGCATCTTGCCACCCTTCCACCCATTTGTGAATGTATTTTGAGCCACTTAATTGCATATGTTTACTCGAGTTGAAATAAGGCCTGTCGATCGGTTGGACCTAAACTGAGCCGCTTCAAGGCCGAGGTCCAATGTCTGCAATAAAGTGGCTCAAAATACAGTCACCAATGGGTGAAAAGATAACCAGATGGCTAGATAGTCCAGAGAAAATACTTACCGGACCAAACAGGTATTCTGTGAATCTTGAAAGGTGCAAATAGATCGAAAATAAGTCAAGTTTGCAAGGAGATCCAACTGAGCTGCAAGGAGGGGATTTTCCTGATTCTCAACTGTTGCTAAGGTTGTCAGAGTGGGCCGCGCTCTCCTTAGTTCCTTTCTCAAAATTGCGAAAATGATTCCCTTCATCCGCGCTCGCTAATCGATCTTGTACTTAGGTGTCAACAAACAGTAGCGGATCTCAATGTAACATCATCTGTCCTTGTTAGTCTAATTTCTGCATTGTCGATCTCTCGAAAAGTTAATCTTTGCTACATCTTCTTGCCAGCCGTCGATCACAACTTCACTTGTGATTTCTGTATAACCAAGTGTCAACAAACAATGCTCTTTGATCAGTTTTAAAATGCTTCCATTGAACAACAAACATCTTACTTTCCCGTCGTTGATTTTCTTGTAATTAACTGAAACACAATCCAGATTAAGATTGCAGTAATCCAGACAATGTAATCTTGTGTAGACGATATGCTCAGCTACTAAATAGTTGTTACAATCCTTGGCGTGATATTTAAACTCGGATGAGATCCGCTCACCTTGTAATTGGCCTAAAAGATCGCACTTGCTTCCATTTGTTCGAATGGCTGATAAAAGGCCAACAAGCAGAACAACAATTCGGTGTTTTAAATGAAGATTGAACATGACTTTATCTCGAAACTATTGTAATTCATTTGATCGACTGTTGAAAACGATCGATATGAGATTGCAAAGTCCGTATTTACTGGTCGATGTGCACAGTTCTCTGACTTGCTTTGATTAGGCCGTGTGTTAAGCAACAGCCTTCAAGCTTATGTTAGATAAATTATTGCAAAACCGGGGGTACTCTCTGAATTGGGCGGTAATGTAAGGTAAGCTCTTCGAATGACCTGATTCGTTGTTATTGGCTCACTATTTTATTGAATTGGATTCGCCTATTCTCACAAAAGCCACGAATCATCAACATAGTTTTCCCTAGAAAATTGTGCTCCGTTTGTTTTGGCAAGGGTGTTAGGACATGGATGTTTTGCTTGATTATTTGTTTCTCTTGTTTTGAGCCCTGTGTCTTGTTGTGTTGTCTTGTTTTCTGTTCTGTTTCGTCTTCAACTGAGCGTGGTTAGGCTCAACCGCTCTCACGTTTTTCGAATAGAGCTCCCTTGTATTTCTGTGTCTTAGTGCGCCTTCGCACAAGATAGGTTTCAAAACCGCAAAGCAACTGGAAGATTTTCCTGTTGCTTGTAGCTTTGCGGTTTTAAAACCTATCTTGTGCGAAGGCGCACTAAGACACAGAAATACAAGAGAGCTCTATTCGAAAAACGTGAGAGCGGTTGGGCCTATCCACGCTCAGTTGAAGATGAAACAGAACAGAAAACAAGACAACACAACAAGACACAGGGCTCAAAACAAGAGAAATAAATAATCAAGCAAAACATCCGTGTCCTAACACCCTTGGTATAATGATATCGGGAGCATTCAAATTCACAGAAGGTTATAGCAACATATCTTGGATTTCACAGAAGTTTAGTTAGATATTAATTGATATTCTTGACAATTATTGATAACATACACATATGGCTAAATATGGCAGATATATCTTTAGACAACCCCATTTTGTTGTAACTTATTTTTCCAGGACTTTCCCGAAAGGAGGTTGAAAGCAAGCCTAAAACTTGAGCCTAAAAGCATGGGAGGTATCATAAATATAAGAAACAATTTAGACCATTTTAGGTTTCTTAAATGCGGGGCCTTACTATGAAACCCTTAAGCTCCGGTCAAACGATCCAACATCTCACCCAACATTTCACCCAACATTCAACCCAACATTTACAGGTGCCCCAACATCAGTGATCAAACGATCCAACATTTCACCCAACATCTGACCCAACATTTTCTATAGTGACGACTTTGGCGGTTGGCGCTCTCTAAACGTAGTCTATTACGCATGCGCGTAGCCAACAATGCTGGATGAGGTGGTCAAACGACCCAACAATTGACCCAACATCTGAAAACAATGGAAATGTTGGGCGTCCTCACCCAACATTTTTGATCTCTGTCAAATTTCACCCAACATTCAAAGTCACGAGGTGAGATGTTGGATCGTTTGACCGGAGCTTTACCCTTGTTTCAATCGCAGGGTTGATTGCCAGTTTTGAGGATAAAAGCGCATACCCCGTCTCGTGACATCGCATCAAAAAACATAAAACGGGCTGATTAAACAATGCAACTTCGTTGCACATCTGGACAAACATATTTGAAAATCATTATCATTTTGAAAACTGCATTTTTACAGATACCAACATGGAGGAAGTATATTCAAATATATTCAAGTCTAAAATACAATTTTCTTCCAGTATCATACTTATTCAACCTCTCCTGTGACATCTTTGGCCATGAAATATCTAGTCAGTGATGTATCGTTGCTACCAAATGTTTTATTTAGTTCAACAGTTTGAAAGCAGGCTTTGATTAAAGGTTGCCAGATTTGCAGCCAGTGTTTTCGATTTCATTCATCCTTTTATTGAGTAGGCACAGAAGCCCCGTCAGTCCATGAGAACTGCTTTTCAGGGGGGCCGTGGCAATGTTGTGGATCACATGGAATGCTACACAGCAAAATTTCGCTCGGCAGTAACTTTCTATTCAAATACACCTTTTCAACTAAGCAGCCTCGTTTTAGAATTTTTCAGAATTTCTTTAGCTTGTGTCATATAAAAATTCTGTCCCCAGATTCACGTTCAGCCATGGGTCGCAGGAAACGAAGTAATAGTTAAAAATGTAAACGCAAACATACCTGTGTCTTTATCGTGGTTTCTTCTGCCTTTCTTTGCTTTCCTTTGCGTCCCTGCCTCAGCTCAAATCATTGCTTCAAGTTCGTAATGGCCTTATTCTGTTTCCCTGCAAAGGCGAGGCTGCCCTCGTTTGCGGTTTTGCAATGAATTGAGCTGAGGCAGGGACGCAAAGGAAAGCCAAGAAAGGCAGAAGAAACCAAGATAAAGACACAGGTATGTTTGCGTTTACATTTTTAACTATTACTTCGTTTCCTGAGTGCGACACATGGTTCAGCGCCTAAATTCGAATTCTAGTCGAACTGCAAATTTTCGTTACCTTAGAGTTGGTGATTTGGATTTTATGAGGATAAAAAATTTGAAAAGTTATAAGGGATTTGACCGTGAATAATGACTAAGGGTGTAAAGTCACCCTGAGCAATTTTCATGGCCCAATTATTAATCCCTTATAAATTCTCAAATTTATTTTCACCATAAAATCAAAACCACAGACTCCAGGAAAATAAAAATTTGCAGTTAGAGTAAACTTGGGGTGCTGAATCCAAATCCGTGGTCAGAAATTTCGTATGAAGAAATTTTCAAAAATTTCCAAAACGAGGTCGTTAATTGAAAAGGTGTACTCAGAAGGACGTTTTCTATCGTAAGCAAGAGAATCTCTGCCAGCACCGAATTCGACCTTTTACAGCAAGCGCCATGCCTTAGTATTCCTTTCACAGAACTAACTGGACGTTTATGCACTACGTACAGGGTGTCCCAAAAAGTTGTGCCCCGTTTGTTTGGCTGCTATGGAGGAGCTGTAGATTCAATTATCTAACTTTTTGCACAGTTCCATAAAGTAAAGTCCCGCCTTTAAGAAACTCATTACACAAAGACAGCCTAATTGGTTTATTATGTCAAGATATACTTCTTGAAAACAGGGTATATATACCATGGCATAAGAAACACTTATATACTCCAAACAGCTGTTAAAATTTTTAAGAAAACGTTTTTGAAATAAGCACTGTTGTACGAGGATCTAATGGTCTGAGCCAGTATTGAAGGTTTCCTGAAATTATGATAATTTGGGCTTGAAAATTTCATTCATGTTTCTAGAGAATTGAGAACTATTGGAGACATATTCAAATATAGGCCTTATAATATTGCTATGTACCATGGTATAAGAAACTGAGCATTAATCGGCCTGGATAGTTTCATGCAAAGAGGTATTTTGTTCAGCAAAATCAGGCTCAGGCCTGAGTTTCTCATAATGCAATTTCTTATAGGCGGGACTTTACTGCAGGTTAGGCTTCAACTTAGAGTTTGAGACCTTGTATGACTTTGTCTGACGAGTGGTTGCTGATTTATGGCAGAGAAAAGGCAAAATAAGTGGTTGCTTCAAAAACAGCACTTCTATCGCTCTCTAGCAATGCCAAAATAACGCAAGTTTTCAAAAAAGGGTCCTTGTGTCAACTTAAAATTTCTGCTGAACGTTTTAAAGGGTTAGCAGTATTTTCTATTCAAAAGGAAGCACTTTCTACCTTTTAAAAAGTTCAGTGATGATCCATTCTTTTACTTAATTTTGATATTGCTGAGAACAATAGAAGTGCTGTTTTTGCAGTAACCACTTATTTGCCTTTTCTCCAACATAAATCAGCAGCCACTTATCAGATTGACTCACACAAGGTCTCAAACTCTAAGTTGAAATCTAACCTATAGAGCTGTGTAAAATTCGAGATAATTGAATCTACAGCTCCTCCACAGTAACCACAGCAACGGGGCACAAATTTTTCGGGACACCCTGTTGAGAGTCATGACAGCCAAAGAGTAACAACTAACATGATGTCACTTGAACTAAAATGATGAACTAAAATCAAATGAAACGCACTTAAATCTAAATAACAGCAACGAAAGGAACACGTGTAGTTGTCTTTGAACATCTACGCTACGACTTGGTCGCAATCGCTAGTATGCTCATGGGCAATATTGCACCGTGTTTGTAGCTTGGAAATTAAAGTTATTACCTCGATATTACCATAGTTTTCTTCGTTGTTTTCCTTTTGGCCTAACCAGTGCTAGAATTCAAAATAAAATGGCTCCTACACGCGTCTGAACTGTTGGCTCCTACACACCATTCAAGAGGAAGTTTGAAACGAGGATGAACGCTGTGTGGGAACTAACTGTTCAGACGCGCAGGAGCATTCTGAATTTGATTCCTAGCATTGATTAGACTTCTGCCGAAGAGAAAAAAACAAAGTAAAACAGTAATATCGAGGTAATAAACTTTAATTTCTTTGCTACAAATACGGTGTATTATTACCCATGGTTACCCTTGGTACTAGAGCCTATAAAAAAATGAAAGAAGAACACAATTTTTTGAGGCTCTGATACTCATGTTATCGAAAAACAGCAGATAAAACCGCTTAAATACTGGCATTTGCATGATAGCTGATTTCTATGCTGAAGACTTTAACTGATTTCTTCTATGCTGAAAATATGAAATGCAGAATGTTTCGATTGAAGTTCCAGAAATATAATGACCTTCGTTTGTTCCTCATTGAACCGCTGGATTCGTTTGCTAAATAAATGATTTCTAACTTTGTTTCGTATAACCGAACACTTCAATAGACCTTTTAGCCATTCAGCAAAAGAGCCTGGATCGAGCGTTATTTTTATACATTTTTATACACGAGGTTCGATCGAGTGGCGTTAAAGCTTCTATCACTATTGTGCACATTCGAAAATTCTACAAAATGTAGCAAAGTATCGTTCGATTGAGATTCTTTTTCAGAATAGCTAAAAGGTCTATTGCCGATAAAATTTAGACCCCGGTTACACGAGAATGGATCCATCTGGATCCGTTCCCAAAAAGGTGACGATAGGCTCTGCGTTAGCACGGGTACGCCGCTTGGATCCCTACCTTTTTCGGGAACAGATCCGTATTTTTTGAGTACGCTACGAGAGCGAATCCATCTATGTCCGTACCCGTATCGGCGCCGTGTAAACGGTGGGAACGGACCCAAATGGATTCAATAGTGAAAAGCCTTTCTTTACGCCTACGCTTTGTGCGCATGTGCCAACTTTGCGCCTACGCTTTGTACGCATGTGCTCCATATGATGTCTCCGAACTGGATCAATTCCCGTGTAAACGCAAATATTTTCGGATCCGTTCCCGTGTAAACGCGACAATAATCGTACCCGAAAGGTACGGATTCATTTGGATCCGTCATTTTTCTCTTGTGTAAACGGATCTTACTTACAGCAAAATAGCAAACGTTTGCTCCAATAAATCATTTACACAGTGATGGTAGAAACTACGTAAATCATGATTTTGCACCCATAGAAAAGAGCGAAAATTAACGAAAATTTAACGATAAAACCATGGACGGAAGGAGACTACTGTGTTAGCCTAAAAATGCTTAAATTGCCTCATAAAGAAATATATTCATTCATACTTACGATGCTGTGGTTGTCTCTTTCTTCTTCATTGTCTTTGCCCAAATATTGCTACCAATATGCAAGCAAGAATTTTCATAAATTTGTGTTATTTTCTTTTGTGTGCAAAGTCATGATTTGACGTAGTTTCTACTGGCGCATGTAACAATATTTGCTAGGGAAAAGAGACTTCTTACAAACAAAACATTGAATCTAGAGGATAACTCAAAGTAAACGAATAAAACAACACTTAAGAATGAATACTAAAAGGAATTGAGTTCATATAAATACTTGAGCGTTAACTCTGTCTTGAAACTATGCTGACAAAATGCTGACGGCCCTTTGTTATAGCACAATAGTGCTGAAGTCATTAGCGGTGGAGACAAAGACTTCTTAATCCTTGCATTATCTTAAGGAGTTTCTTTGGTTTAATTTCAATAGGGATTAAATGTCAACTCTTGTTTCATGATTGAATAGAAGTTGATATTGGTCATGAGAACGCTATTCATACGGACTCAATGCCTTTAAGAATAAATACTAAAAGGAATTTGAGTTCATGTAATCTTGAAACTTTGCTGACAAAATGCTGACGGCCCTTTGTTATAGCACAATAGTGCTAAAGTCATTAGCAGTGGAGACCAAAGACTTCTTAATCCTTGCATTATCCTCAGGAATTTCTTTATTTCAATTCCAATAGGGACTAAATGACAACTTTTGTTTTAAAATTCAAAAGAATTCGATATTTGTCATGTCTGCGGTATTTATAGGGACTCAATGCCTTTAAGAATATAGGTGCACAAAACTTTTCACCTTCTACACAAACTTAGCTGAACCGAGTCTGTATCGTATGGAGTGAGCGAGAAAAAACAGTGGGGGCGTTTATCAAGCTATTTCTTGCTCAAATTTGTAAATCACGGGAAAGATTAATTGGATACGAAAGTTCAGATTTATAAAAGGGTTCTGAAGCAAATAACGTTCTTTGTTTCCTTTGTGACCCAACACAATTTGTGTTTCGTTGCAACCAGGAAACGCTGAATACAAAAACAGTTTATGTATGATACATACCGGGTGAGCCAGAAAACGTTCCCTTTTTTTGAAAATTCATGGCACCAAAAGTACTTCATACATTTGAATGATTAAAAATCTAGTTAAACGACGAAAGATTGAAGTATCTTTATATTTTGTCTCGCTGTCTTACTAGCGTTAGGAGTATAGATGTATTCAACTTTATAAAGATTTCATGGTTCCAAATGACTTGAAAAGGATCCAAAACATTGATCAAATCGTAAGGACTCTCCTTCCACAGAACAATACGCAATGGGCGTTTCATCTCAGTCAAGGGTTATAAGACATCAGTTTTTAACAAATACTTAAAATTTTCAATTCCATGACAATAAATGTGCAGTGGATATCTTTCATCTATAAACAGTTGCATTTCCTTCCTTGATCTGTGCGAGGAGTCGTTTATGATTCGATCAATGTTTTAGGCTCTTTTTCCGTCATTTTGCAACCTTGGACTCTTTATAAAATTGAATTTACCTATATTTCCAGTGCCCGTGAGAAAGCGAGGAAAATCATAAAAATACTTAAATTTTCTTTTTTATAACTACAATCAGTTGCAAAATTGTTGAGCCATTGAGGAAAAATAAGGTTTTTTGGCCCCCCTCCCCCCACTGCAATGTTGATTGGAAACAAATGTGACTTTTCTGTTGGCAACTAACGATTTACGAATTTTCCGACTGATTTCAACATTGCAAAGGGGGGAAGGGGGGCACTGTGGCAAAAAAACCTTATTTTTTAGAATGGCTCAACAATTTTGCAAGTGATTGTCTGAAGGAAAACCCGATAGTTGAAGAAAGTAGGCCCGCTGCTATTGCACCAATAGCAGCCCTATTTGTCAACATTAGTTTCTGCCATGAAGATAAGATGTTTCGCATCAAGATTGATGCATATAAAGTAATATGGCATTGCTCTCTGTCCTCACGCATTGACCTTTCATGAAGTGAGCCATACTAGCGAGTACTGTCAACAGTACTCCCCACGATACTCACTAGCGTTTCAGTCCGTACTACTCTATTTTGTCGGTGAAAGGGGCTAATATGCCCATCAATGTCTTCAGCGCACTACAAGCTTTCAATTCATGTATTAATTTCATACTTTATATCCAATTTAAGTGAAAATATGAACGGTACTCACCTTTCTCTTAATAAGAGCTATTGATTTGTTCTTTTTAAAGGGAAGAAAGTGAGTACCGTTGAGAATTTTCAAAATACTGCTTTGCAACTGTTCGCATTAACAGCATCAATGTTTGTAAATCGTTCATATGGGTATTTGACACGCTTAAAGCTCATTTATGGGCAGATCCTAAGGAACCTGCCAATTTTATTAGCCTTTTTCAAAGTGAGTACCGTGGTGAGTACCGTCAACAGTACTCAGTCTTGTTGTTGTTTCTGTATAGGTAAGTTTGACTTTAAATGTCTCATGTGTACTTTGATAATTAATAAACAATTCAAATGACACATTAGTCATCAGAATTACCTCAATGGCAGCAAAAACTGGAATTTCAAGAGGGCGTGTCTTATCTTAAACGGCCGTGGCTTCTTTGTAAAGAGCCAATTCTTGTGGTAAAAATGCAGTTATTATGCAAGTCCTACAAGTTCAAGGATACATTTTATCAAATTGATCAATGTTATGTTAAAAACCAGGATATTTTTGAAGAGCTGGTACAAATAGCCTTAAGGCTGGACCAAAAGAAAGAGCTGGAAAAATTTTCTTTGCGCATGCACTTAGGTTGAATACATCTTGAGCTAGTATTTTTCAAGCAAAAATCCTCTTGAAATGGCAATTTTTTGGTTATGTCCCATGTAGTAATGCATAGTCGAGAGGACCCTTCTTTCCTACCAATGAGAACCTGTGGCATGGGTAGTAACTACGAAGTAGTTAAGGCGGTTGCATCTATTGCTCCAGAAGGATACACTTTGGAGCAATTTTGCCATTTTTGAATGTCACAGCAGAATTGAAAGTCAATAAAATCAATGATAAAACACTCTCAAAAGCGGTCTTAAACATTGGATATAAAGTTCTTTACCATCCTAAAATATTATTTCTTATTAGTAAATGCAGATGAAATATAGAAATAAAGTGTTTCTGTATTTCATCCAATTTTATGGTGATTGGAAGTTAAAGTGGGAAATAACCTGAAATGCGGGATTTTTGGCATTTTTTAATAAATTATTGTAGAAGAAATAAGAGAGCACGGAAAATGCATTCCATCTCAATGGAAACATGTTAGCCTTCAAAACATTCGGGCCAATTCTCAACTGGCTACTAGTTAAACAATGCCTTTAAAATAATTTTTGAAAATGTTCACTTTCAGACAATCAGTTGCAAAATTGTTGAGCCATTGAGGAAAAATAAGGTTTTTTGGCCCCCCTCCCCCCACTGCAATGTTGATTGGAAACAAATGTGACTTTTCTGTTGGCAACTAACGATTTACGAATTTTCCGACTGATTTCAACATTGCAAAGGGGGGAAGGGGGGCACTGTGGCAAAAAAACCTTATTTTTTAGAATGGCTCAACAATTTTGCAACTGATTGTAGATTTTGAATCATTAAAATCTGCGAAGTACTGTTGATACCATGAATTTTCAAAAAAATGAGAACCTTTTTCTGGCTCAATCGGTAGATTAATTCATATTCTATCGGGTGAGCCAGAAAAAAGTTCCCACTTTTGAAAATTCAAAGCACCAAGACTACTTTACAAATCTGAATGATTCAAATCTCAGTTGAAAACCGAAAGATTGAAGTATTTTTGTGATTTTTCTCGCTGTCTACTAGTACTTGAGGTATAGGTGTATTCAACTTTATAAAAATTTCATGGTTCCAAATGACTCGAAAAGGGCCTAAAACATTGATCAAATTGTGAGGACTCTACTTGCACAGAACGATGCGCAATCGGCGTTTCACCTCTCTCAAGAGTTATACGACATCAATTTTCAAACAAATACAAAAGATATTCAGTCCCATGGCAATAAATGTACAATGGATATCTCTCACCCATGAAGAATTGCATTTTCTTTATTGATCTGTGCGAGGAGTAACAAGGGCAGATTTTGTAATACAATAGCATCATTCGCTTTGGTTCACACCTCAATTCAAAGCGATTAGCGAATACAGACAAAAGAAATTCTCTCAAGCAGAAAATCAAAACAAATGAAGCCGCAAAGTTGCCCGGAAACCAGTACGGCGAACTCTCGTTTGGTGCGGGCGAAGGGAGGTTTTTAAGAGAAGGTATGTGCTTATAACGACAGAAGAAGGGTAAATCTACAGTTCTGTCTCGCGGATTTTGTTTATTTGACAGGAAACCGAGCAGAGAGCATTACAATTTTTGCGTATCTATTGCTCAGACGTACGCAGTCACTCCTCAGCTCCTGAATCAAATAAACATTATCCGCGAGACAGAACTTTACATTTACCCTTCTCCTTTCATATTAAGCACATACCTTCTCTTAAAAACCTCCCTTCGCCCGCACCAAACGAGAGTTCGGCGTACTGGTTTCAGGGCAACTTTGCGGCTTCGTTTATTTGAATTTCTGCTTGAGAGAATGTCTTTTGTCTGCAGACGCTAATCGCTTTGAATTGAGGTGTGAACCAAAGCGACTGATGCTATTGTATTACAAAATCTGCCCTAGTTGCGAGGAGTCTTTTATGATTTGATCAACGTTTTAGGCCCTTTTTCAATCATTTTGCAACCAAGAAATTCTCGGAAAGTTCAGTTTACATATATTTCTAGTGCTCTTGAGACAGTGAGAAAAATCACAAAAATACTTTGATCTTTTGGCTTGTGACTACAATTTGAATAATTCAAATATGTAAGGTACTCTCGATGCTATGAATTTTCAAAATTGGGAACTTTTTTCTGGCTGGACTTTGTATCCTTTTTATGTCTAACTCTCCTGCAAAGGTAAAGGCATCATTTTAATCCCAGTATGACGTAGTAGATTGGCGCGATCGGAAAAATTATGCCACTCAACGAATACCACACTTGAGTGGCACAATGTATCCAGGGTTCTTAAGGTCACGTCAATCTGCCACCATGCGCGGAGATTAAAATGGCGCCTTCATAGGAGAGATAGACATAGAAAGGAAACAAAAGCGATATATCACGAACGAAATGATAAATTAAAATAAGAATTACTGGATGTATCATACATAAACCTTTTTCAACTATCTGGTAGCAACACAGTATGTTTGTCATGGTTTAGAAGTTTTAAAAGAAATTGAAAACTCATTTTAGGAATCTTTCAAAGTATGTTGTTGTTAAAATCATTCCTTGCTATGGATGGAAAATCGATTTCAACTAAATAAATGTTCACATCTAACTTGGCCTTTGCTCTTAGCAATAAATGTTGTGAAGGAAAGGAACTAGCGAAGAAACTTCAATGGAGAGGCCAATTTTCAGTCAGCGGAATTTTCCGAGCGGGCGGACCTTAAGCGAAAAAGAGTTGCTCAGCCGTAACTATATCCATTCAATTTCAGAGCGACATCTTCTCTCACAAACAATAACATTTTCCCCTCGGAAAATTCCACCGACTGGAAACCAGCCTAACGATCCCGTTGGTTTTATCTGACTCACCCTGTCTGTATAACTGCATAAATATAACTGTATAAAAATACCATGTACGGGATATTTCAGAACAAACACCGCAAACTATGATTGAAAATCTTTAAAAAATGATAAGACTTACGCGCCTGGCGGGCTATGGAATAAACACTACGTGACCAATATTGATATATACACTACGTGTTTTTTTAACTCAACCGGTAGATGCACTTTATAGCATTTGAAAGTACAGACTTTTTACTTTCTAATGATATGCAGTTTGGATTCGTGAATGGAGGCATTTATCATTTAACTGATATTTTAGCAAGTCTGGCCTGCTTCAAATGCAACATTCTGTACGAGCAACATCAACACCTCTTTTACTGTAAAGAATTACGAAGATATATTAAAGTATTTCATGCCTTGAAGCATTTGGAGATGATGTCCCAAAGTAGAAAAAAGACAAGTTTATTCCTACGACATGCAGTTATCGTGAATGATCAGATAAGCTCTACTGAAGATGTGTTTTCCTCTGTGTAAATGTCCTATCACTTTCCAGCATCTGAAATAGGCCATGCATAAAAAAGGCCATGCATAAAAAAGGCCAATAGACAATTGCGCTAAAGATGGCGGCGAGGAATTGCTGACCGAGATGCACTGCGTTCTTTAATCGAATTCCTATAGAATCATTAAAGATCTCTAATTCGAACGCAATGCATCTCGGTAAAAACTTCCTCGCCGCTATCTTTAGCGCAATCCTCAATTGAGTGATGAATGGTTCAATTAATACAGCCAGTCTGGATATCATTGGATGAACATAGATAGAACTTTTAAGTGGTTATGCGTCAAACTGATTCAAGTATCATCATTTCATTAAGAATTTCGAATAAAGTTGGGTTGTATTCCTTCTGAAACACCCTGTACACCGTAAAACTATAACCAGGAACCTAGGAACTCTAAGAGTCTGTTTATATGAGGAAAAACATTACACCTGCCAGATCTGTGGGCTGAGAGACAGATTCCACCTTTTCATAGAATCCTTTAACCCTATAGTGGTTGGGCTATTTGATAGTACTATTTTGGTTGGGGGGCAAAAAAGCCCCCCTACCTAACTCGTGACTGGTAATAGGTAGAGCAACCAAATTTCGTTTGCTAAAAGCCTCAGGCATGTACTTTCTGTAAATATAAAAATTAACCTAAAAATCGCCACCATTTTTGCTTACGTCAGCATTTTCCTTTGTGTGGTCAAGAAAAGCGGCAAAATTGGCCAAAATCAGGAAAATCGAGATAAGATTAAATTTGGAGCATATTTTCCACCCAAACATTATATTTATGATAGAATGTATCAAATAATACAACATTAAAAAAGAAATTTGCAAAATATTCCACTTCTGCTCCTTTTTTCGCGATAATTGAAATTTGAGAATTTGCGATCTTTCCAGGGTCAGTCCCAGAAAATTGTCTCCCGCCCCCTCATTTTCAAAACATTTCAATGAAACTTTTTGAGAAGTTGCACAATAAGTTGTTGCAAAAAGTCAAGAAGTTTCATGGCTATAAAATTCTTCCTCGCAGAGTTATTCAAAAAATCTACTAGGGGGGTAACTTTGCCCCTCCCCAACCAAAATAGGGTTAAAGTTTTTATTTCGCTTTGAAATCATGAACGCAACGTCTCCGGTATAGTGAGATCCCACCTTATCACAGGTTGGAATCTCGCCTGAAGAGGTGAATATTTTCTATATAAGCGAAACACCACCGGTACGTTGAGGTTAATTGAACCATTTGTTGATTCTTATTGGTTAACTCGTTCTCATCTCATTGAAGAGAGGCTAAACTGCATCTCCCCTCTCATTCCAGGGCTGACCTGACAGGTAAGATAAAAAATCTCACGTAAATATTGGCTGAAAATAATCTCATAGAGTAAACACCCGCGTATAAGAACTTACAATTTAGCAAGTCAGCCTGATTAGGTTCTTATACATTGATTATTTAGTGGGAAATTAGGCTGTTCAGGTTCTTAAATTGGTTCTTATTTGATTCAGGGCTTTAATGTATTTCTTTTGTTCAGATTGAAACTTCAAGCCCATTATTTACAGTCAGTTCTTGGGAACCTGAATTCATGAGGCCTTATTCACAACAGCAGATCGTGGAAGAATCAGAAATTTTACAGAATACAATGAAAGCTTTCAAAGCATCTTTAGAGATCTTTGCAATATGCACATTATGGCAGTATCAGTCTGCATAGGTTTAATGACAAAGCAACTGGAGTTTTGATCTAATTTGACGATCTCTATGAATAAGAACCTATTTCAAATTTCAGGCTGAATGGGTTCTTATATGTTGGGGGTCTAATTTCAGAATTTCAGCCTGTAGGTTCTTAATCACTAGGTTCTTATACGTGGGTTTTTACTGGATGTCACCCCCGGGTCTGGCAGGTGAGGTATTTTTCGTCATCTAAACAGGCTCTACAAACAGCAACAATAGTTACTGGTTTATTCCAAAGAAAGCAGTCGGCTTTCCAGCAGCCTTTCGTTGTCGTCTTACGAAAGAACTAAAGGACGAAACGCAGTTTCCAATGAAATAGTCGGCTCTTGACATGATAGCAACATCCACTATCGGGTCATCAGCCTCGTTTTCGCCAGCTCGTACATGAACAGAAACCTGAGAGGAAAAATTGAAAATATCACAAATCAAAACTTTTTTTTACAATATTCACCCTTGCTACCATGATAACAGATCATGTTACAGAATGAGAGGGCTTGTGTTGAACGGCTTTCCAGTGCTGAGGACCTTTTCAGTTGCGAGTTTGAAAGAGTTATCTTGGATTTCACTTGACTGTAAAACATTGCTCTGTGGCATTCTTGGTCACCCAAGCATGCCACAGGCCTTGAGAACCCATTTGATCTGCGACCGGGTGGTAGCAAAAAATTTTCAGTTCATCATTTCTAGCAGGACAGTTTTCAAAACATTACCCCTTTACCCCGTTTTTCATTTTCTGAAATAAGGAAAGCAACTCACAAAGTCAGGCAAAAGTTACCGAACACACAAAGATTAGGGGTATGTTTGATTGGTACCAATTCTGAAAACGGTAGACATGGAAGACTCGGGATTTGTGCTTGATTGACTACCAAATTTCGAACCTTCTGCTCGGCAGGCGGAAGGCTTTTTGCACCGCTTGCAGCATGTATCTTTTGAACTGGAAGGCAAACTCAACCAAGCTTGATTGTAGTATATTTGAGAATGATTTTAGCATGTGATTATTGTCAAGCTTGATAAAGCTCTAATCATACATACAAACTGGCAAATATTGTGTCAACATACTCATTTCAAGCTCCTTCAAGCCAAAATCATGCTCCTTTCAAGATTGCACAAGCTTGTTGCAAGCTGAACTTTTTCTCATGGGAACCTACCTGCATTTTCTTCAATGCCTTTTCAAATTCTTTTATCATGGGATTGTTATCAGTTCCAACAAATAATCTTCTTGAGTTACTTTTCTTCAAATATTTCTTTACTTTCTTTATTATTTCTTGCTTTGGAGGTGCACACATTTCGTATGTTAGTTTCCTTTCCTTCTTGTATCCTGTACATTGTTCTGAGCAAAAGACTTTTTCGAGTTTTTCCTTCTTTATGTCTTCACAAACGCTCATCTGCAAAGCAAAATAGTGAATGACTGGATGGAAAGACAGGAATTAAAATTGCTTCAGTTTATATCTAAAATTCCCTAGCCAGGGTTACAGTAGACTTACGACATAGTGCCAGTTATCGCAACAACAACAACAAAAACAACAACAAAAACAACAACAACAACACCATCATTTTTCAATTTTTGCTCAAACTGGGACTTACGGACTTTCATATAGAAATTTGATACGGAAATGAACACGTTTAGGTGAACAGGACGGAAAATTGTACTTGCCATGCGCACAACGGCTCCTGAAAAGTCTTCGAACAAATCAACACGAACGAGCCCACGAGACAAGAACGATGAGCTTGGAGCTGCAAAGAGCGGCAAAGGAAAGGCGTGTTGGGTAAATTGCTGGAAGATGTTTTCAGTTCTTGGAAGGAGATCGGCTTTTATTACCCAAAACAAAGCTGCTGTGGCTTTTTCAAAGTAGTCAAGATTCAAGAACAGAAGAGATGATGCCAGAGAAGGGGCCTTTGGTGAGACCCAGCTCAAGCAGCCGTCGAGAAACTCCATAAAAACAGAAAAACCATTAAGAATGCAAGCAAAAAATTGGCAGGGAGAAATGAAAATTTAAATTTCGTCAGGTAATACTGATTTTTTATTTGTTTTACATCACCAACTAGCCTTGTGAATTATGATGAACGGTGAACACAACGGATGCGGCGCACAACGTAACGATGAAAATAAATCTCTTTCAAATCTTTCTTACCATTACATTATCTGTTACACGCAACATGTTTCATGATTTTATTATTCACATGAAAATCTCCTACCGAATGTGCGAAAGTAATCAATTTAAGTGGACTACCATAAATGAGTAGACAATAAAACAGCAAAAATTCGCACCAAAATGAACAACAAAACATGAAATGGCACATAATACCAAAATGCTAAGTCTTCTGGCCAGACTTTGAATATTTCTTGAGGAAAATCTGGTCTTTGCAACATGAATTTTATTTCAGATTATTTTACTACATTCATCAAGGAACATTTCAACACAAAAGGGTTTTGGAAAATTTTTGTACAGCTAGTTGAAAATTTGACTTGAAAATGTCCAATTTTTGGTCAATACTAGCATAAAGTAGCAAGAAAATGCTAAAAGTTGCCCGCGTATAAATATTTCTTGAAGAAAATCTAGTCTTTGCAACATGAATTTCATTTCAGATTATTTTACTACATTCATCAAGGAACATTTCCACACAAAAGAGTTTTGGAAAATTTTTGTACAGCTAGTTGAAAATTTGACTTGAAAATGTCCCATTTTTGGTCAATACCAGCATAAAGTAGCATAGAAAATGCTAAAAGTCACCTGTGTATAAATATTTCTTGAGGAAAATCTAGTCTTTGCAACATGAATTTTATTTCATATCATTTTACTATATTCATCAAGGAAGATTTCCACACAAAAGGGTTTTGGAAAATTTTTGTACAGCTGGTTGAAAATTTGACTTGAAAATGTCCAATTTTTGGTCAATACTAGCATAAAGTAGCGTTGAAAATGCTAAAAGTCACCCACATATAAATGTTTCTTGAAGAAAATCTAGTCTTTGCAACATGAATTTTATTTCAGATCATTTTAATATATTCATCAAGGAACATTTCCACACAAAAGAGTTTTGGAAAATTTTTGTACAGCTAGTTGAAAATTTGACTTGAAAATGTCCCTTTTTTGGTCAATACCAGCATAAAGTAGCGTAGAAAATGCTAAAAGTCACCTGTGTATAAATATTTCTTGAGGAAAATCTAGTCTTTGCAACATGAATTTTATTTCAGATCATTTTAATATATTCATCAAGGAAGATTTCCACACAAAAGGGTTTTGGAAAATTTTTGTACAGCTAGTTGAAAATTTGACTTGAAAATGTCCCATTTTTGGTCAATACCAGCATGAAGTAGCGTAGAAAATGCTAAAAGTCACCCGCGTATAAATATTTCTTGAGGAAAATCTAGTCTTTGCAACATGAATTTTATTTCAGATTATTTTACTACATTCATCAAGGAACATTTCAACATTAAAGGTTTTTGGAAAATTTTTGTACAGCTAGTTGAAAATTTGACTTGAAAATGTCCCATTTTTGGTCAATACCAGCATGAAGTAGCGTAGAAAATGCTAAAAGTCACCCGCGTATAAATATTTCTTGAGGAAAATCTAGTCTTTGCAACATGAATTTTATTTCAGATTATTTTACTACATTCATCAAGGAACATTTCAACATTAAAGGGTTTTGGAAAATTTTTGTACAGCTAGTTGAAAATTTGACTTGAAAATGTCCCATTTTTGGTCAATACCAGCATAAAGTAGCGTAGAAAATGCTAAAAGTCACCTGCGTATAAATATTTCTTGAGGAAAATCTAGTCTTTGCAACATGAATTTTATTTCAGATTATTTTACTACATTCATCAAGGAACATTTCAACAAAAAAGGGTTTTGGAAAATTTTTGTACAGCTAGTTGAAAATTTGACTTGAAAATGTCCCATTTTTGGTCAATACCAGCATAAAGTAGCGTAGAAAATGCTAAAAGTCACCCACGTATAAATATTTCTTGAGGAAAATCTAGTCTTTGCAACATGAATTTTATTTCAGATTATTTTACTACATTCATCAAGGAACATTTCAACAAAAAAGGGTTTTGGAAAATTTTTGTACAGCTAGTTGAAAATTTGACTTGAAAATGTCCCATTTTTGGTCAATACCAGCATAAAGTAGCGTAGAAAATGCTAAAAGTCACCCGCATATAAATATTTCTTGAGGAAAATCTAGTCTTTGCAACATGAATTTTATTTCAGATTATTTTACTACATTCATCAAAGGAACATTTCAACAAAAAAGGGTGTTGGAAAATTTTTGTACAGCTAGTTGAAAATTTGACTTGAAAATGTCCCATTTTTGGTCAATACCAGCATAAAGTAGCAAGAAAATGCTAAAAGTTGCCCGCGTATAAATATTTCTTGAAGAAAATCTAGTCTTTGCAACATGAATTTTATTTCAGATTATTTTACTACATTCATCAAGGAACATTTCAACACAAAAGGGTTTTGGAAAATTTTTGTACAGCTAGTTGAAAATTTGACTTGAAAATGTCCAATTTTTGGTCAATACTAGCATAAAGTAGCAAGAAAATGCTAAAAGTTGCCCGCGTATAAATATTTCTTGAAGAAAATCTAGTCTTTGCAACATGAATTTCATTTCAGATTATTTTACTACATTCATCAAGGAACATTTCCACACAAAAGAGTTTTGGAAAATTTTTGTACAGCTAGTTGAAAATTTGACTTGAAAATGTCCCATTTTTGGTCAATACCAGCATAAAGTAGCATAGAAAATGCTAAAAGTCACCTGTGTATAAATATTTCTTGAGGAAAATCTAGTCTTTGCAACATGAATTTTATTTCATATCATTTTACTATATTCATCAAGGAAGATTTCCACACAAAAGGGTTTTGGAAAATTTTTGTACAGCTGGTTGAAAATTTGACTTGAAAATGTCCAATTTTTGGTCAATACTAGCATAAAGTAGCGTTGAAAATGCTAAAAGTCACCCACATATAAATGTTTCTTGAAGAAAATCTAGTCTTTGCAACATGAATTTTATTTCAGATCATTTTAATATATTCATCAAGGAACATTTCCACACAAAAGAGTTTTGGAAAATTTTTGTACAGCTAGTTGAAAATTTGACTTGAAAATGTCCCTTTTTTGGTCAATACCAGCATAAAGTAGCGTAGAAAATGCTAAAAGTCACCTGTGTATAAATATTTCTTGAGGAAAATCTAGTCTTTGCAACATGAATTTTATTTCAGATCATTTTAATATATTCATCAAGGAAGATTTCCACACAAAAGGGTTTTGGAAAATTTTTGTACAGCTAGTTGAAAATTTGACTTGAAAATGTCCCATTTTTGGTCAATACCAGCATGAAGTAGCGTAGAAAATGCTAAAAGTCACCCGCGTATAAATATTTCTTGAGGAAAATCTAGTCTTTGCAACATGAATTTTATTTCAGATTATTTTACTACATTCATCAAGGAACATTTCAACATTAAAGGGTTTTGGAAAATTTTTGTACAGCTAGTTGAAAATTTGACTTGAAAATGTCCCATTTTTGGTCAATACCAGCATGAAGTAGCGTAGAAAATGCTAAAAGTCACCCGCGTATAAATATTTCTTGAGGAAAATCTAGTCTTTGCAACATGAATTTTATTTCAGATTATTTTACTACATTCATCAAGGAACATTTCAACATTAAAGGGTTTTGGAAAATTTTTGTACAGCTAGTTGAAAATTTGACTTGAAAATGTCCCATTTTTGGTCAATACCAGCATAAAGTAGCGTAGAAAATGCTAAAAGTCACCTGCGTATAAATATTTCTTGAGGAAAATCTAGTCTTTGCAACATGAATTTTATTTCAGATTATTTTACTACATTCATCAAGGAACATTTCAACAAAAAAGGGTTTTGGAAAATTTTTGTACAGCTAGTTGAAAATTTGACTTGAAAATGTCCCATTTTTGGTCAATACCAGCATAAAGTAGCGTAGAAAATGCTAAAAGTCACCCACGTATAAATATTTCTTGAGGAAAATCTAGTCTTTGCAACATGAATTTTATTTCAGATTATTTTACTACATTCATCAAGGAACATTTCAACAAAAAAGGGTTTTGGAAAATTTTTGTACAGCTAGTTGAAAATTTGACTTGAAAATGTCCCATTTTTGGTCAATACCAGCATAAAGTAGCGTAGAAAATGCTAAAAGTCACCCGCATATAAATATTTCTTGAGGAAAATCTAGTCTTTGCAACATGAATTTTATTTCAGATTATTTTACTACATTCATCAAAGGAACATTTCAACAAAAAAGGGTGTTGGAAAATTTTTGTACAGCTAGTTGAAAATTTGACTTGAAAATGTCCCATTTTTGGTCAATACCAGCATAAAGTAGCAAGAAAATGCTAAAAGTTGCCCGCGTATAAATATTTCTTGAAGAAAATCTAGTCTTTGCAACATGAATTTTATTTCAGATTATTTTACTACATTCATCAAGGAACATTTCAACAAAAAAGGGTTTTGGAAAATTTTTGTACAGCTAGTTGAAAATTTGACTTGAAAATGTCCCATTTTTGGTCAATACCAGCATAAAGTAGCGTAGAAAATGCTAAAAGTCACCCGCGTATAAATATTTCTTGAGGAAAATCTAGTCTTTGCAACATGAATTTTATTTCAGATTATTTTACTACATTCATCAAGGAACATTTCAACAAAAAAGGGTTTTGGAAAATTTTTGTACAGCTAGTTGAAAATTTGACTTGAAAATGTCCCATTTTTGGTCAATACCAGCATAAAGTAGTGTAGAAAATGCTAAAAGTCACCCGCGTATAAATATTTCTTGAGGAAAATCTAGTCTTTGCAACATGAATTTTATTTCAGATTATTTTACTACATTCATCAAGGAACATTTCAACAAAAAAGGGTTTTGGAAAATTTTTGTACAGCTAGTTGAAAATTTGACTTGAAAATGTCCCATTTTTGGTCAATACCAGCATAAAGTAGCGTAGAAAATGCTAAAAGTCACCCGCGTATAAATATTTCTTGAGGAAAATCTAGTCTTTGCAACATGAATTTTATTTCAGATTATTTTACTACATTCATCAAGGAACATTTCAACAAAAAAGGGTTTTGGAAAATTTTTGTACAGCTAGTTGAAAATTTGACTTGAAAATGTCCCATTTTTGGTCAATACCAGCATAAAGTAGCGTAGAAAATGCTAAAAGTCACCTGCGTATAAATATTTCTTGAGGAAAATCTAGTCTTTGCAACATGAATTTTATTTCAGATCATTTTAATATATTCATCAAGGAACATTTCCACACGAGGGGGTTTTGGAAAATTTTTGTACAGCTAGTTGAAAATTTGACTTGAAAATGTCCCATTTTTGGTCAATACCAGCATAAAGTAGCATAGAAAATGCTAAAAGTCACCCGCGTATAAATATTTCTTGAGGAAAATCTAGTCTTTGCAACATGAATTTTATTTCAGATTATTTTACTATATTCATCAAGGAAGATTTCCACACAAAAGGGTTTTGGAAAATTTTTGTGCAGCTAGTTGAAAATTTGACTTGAAAATGTCCCATTTTTGGTCAATACCAGCATAAAGTAGCATAGAAAATGCTAAAAGTCACCTGCGTATAAATATTTCTTGAGGAAAATCTAGTCTTTGCAACATGAATTTTATTTCAGATCATTTTAATATATTCATCAAGGAACATTTCCACACAAAAGAGTTTTGGAAAATTTTTGTACAGCTAGTTGAAAATTTGACTTGAAAATGTCCCATTTTTGGTCAATACCAGCATAAAGTAGCGTAGAAAATGCTAAAAGTCACCTGCGTATAAATATTTCTTGAGGAAAATCTAGTCTTTGCAACATGAATTTTATTTCAGATCATTTTAATATATTCATCAAGGAACATTTCCACACGAGGGGGTTTTGGAAAATTTTTGTACAGCTAGTTGAAAATTTGACTTGAAAATGTCCCATTTTTGGTCAATACCAGCATAAAGTAGCATAGAAAATGCTAAAAGTCACCTGCGTATATTTCTTGAGGAAAATCTAGTCTTTGCAACATGAATTTATTTCAGATTATTTTACTATATTCATCAAGGAAGATTTCCACACAAAAGGGTTTTGGAAAATTTTTGTGCAGCTAGTTGAAAATTTGACTTGAAAATGTCCCATTTTTGGTCAATACCAGCATAAAGTAGCATAGAAAATGCTAAAAGTCACCTGCGTATAAATATTTCTTGAGGAAAATCTAGTCTTTGCAACATGAATTTTATTTCAGATCATTTTAATATATTCATCAAGGAACATTTCCACACAAAAGAGTTTTGGAAAATTTTTGTACAGCTAGTTGAAAATTTGACTTGAAAATGTCCCATTTTTGGTCAATACCAGCATAAAGTAGCATAGAAAATGCTAAAAGTCACCTGTGTATAAATATTTCTTGAGGAAAATCTAGTCTTTGCAACATGAATTTTATTTCAGATCATTTTACTATGTTCATCAAGGAAGATTTCCACACAAAAGGGTCTTGGAAAATTTTTGTGCAGCTAGTTGAAAATGTCCTATTTTAGGTCAATACCTGAAGAGAGCTAGTGTACAAAAAATGCTAAAAGTCGCCTGCGTATGAATATTTCTTGTGGAAAACTTGATATCTGCAACATGAAACTTATTTCAGACCATCTTAGAATATCATCAATGAATATTTCCATGCAAAAAGTTATTGGAATTTTTTTGCGCATAGTTCAGAATCTGACATGAATGTTGTCCCACTATCTTAAAGCAGTAACTACCTCAAAGTGTGAACATGCTTGAACAATAGCATCAATGCCATTTCAAAGACAAGTCAGACAGTTAGCAAGACCTTACAGATATTTGGCATTCTTGTGGAAAATATTTTCTCTGAATCTTTAACCAGAAAATGTATCCATTAAAAATTTGTTTAATTTCAGGACTCTTCAGAACAAGATCATTTTTTGTTCAGGCCCAACCTTGAAGTAAAATGACAACAACAAAGACATGGCCATGAATGCTTGTTGTTTTCATGCCGGAAGACTGATGCAAAACATATGGAACATGACTGTTTCAAAAGTATAGATAGAAAGTATCAAATATATGTACAGTACAGTAACATAGTATCAATTGAATCATCCCAAGATTAAAATTTGCAATGCTTCAAATTCTGGACCTTTTTTTTTGTTTATTCAAATCTAAGAATTGGGGCTAGTACTGCAAGTTTCTTAAAATTATCAGATTTTTTGAGTAATACTTGGAGTTTCTTAGGAGCTAATCTTCCTGCTTATTATCCGTGCCCGCATGAAAATTTAAAGGCTATGTTTCCTGAAGCCTTAGACATTACCCAAGTACCTTCCAAGTAATGTGATACAGGAAACAGGTGAAGGTATTAAGCAAAAACATGTTAGGATTTTCATAATGTTTTGGCCATCTGAGAGTTAGACACTCAACTCTCAAATGCCAAAAAATTAAGAAACTCTAGCCCTTGGCATATACGACTTAAGAAACTGTTTATTTTGACAACAGAACTTCTTAACATATTTTGTCTTTATTTTCACTTGTTTTATACCTATGTTTACTTGAAAGGTACTTGAGCAACATCAATGTATTGGAAAGGCCTTTAAAAACCATGTTTTGAAATGTTCACTAAGGGACAGGTACTGAACATAAAGATTATTATTGAGTCTTTAAGAAACCAGTAAGAAACCCCAATCTCTGAAAACCCTTCAGTACTGGCCCAAATTCTTTGTTTCTAATGAAAAATATGTGTATGTGAATAAACTTGGTAAAAGGATGCTTCAAAGAGGCTCTTTGGCTGCGACTGTTGAAATAGCCTAAATATACAAACATCACTTGCAGTTTATGATCACTCCCTATCACTAACACTATCCATTTGACCTCAGCCTGCCCATGTTGCCCCTTGCAGATCTGGTCTGTTAACCTTTCATCCAAGTCACTAACATCTAGTTACCTGGCTGGACTCATGATAATTTTCATCCGAAATTTTTGAGCAAAAATTCTAAACCAAAGGCTGCATCAAGAATGTTGAGCATTTGCAAAAGCACTTTGATATTGAAGAATAAAAATCAAAGCAAAGAAAACAAGACAAAAAACTTTCTTTATTCCAGAGCTGCACCTCATGAACAAATATAGTATATCAATAAAACTTTAATGTGTTTTCCAAATCAGTACTAGTGCTTCTAGATTGCTTACACAATGTTGCATAGGGTCTGCAGCGAGTAAAATGGGCAAATTTTGACATCTGGAAACAATATTAACTGTAAAGTCAACATGTATTCTCAAGATTAGCATCCAGGAGGATGGTTCAAAAGCAAGAAAAAAGTCCGTGAATGAACGCATGGAACGTATTCAATTCGTTTGCCCTCCCATTTCATGCATTTTACCTTGTAGACCCTACATACTGCCATACTTATTTACGAGTTTCTGAAAATCGTCAAAATAGCATTCAATGCCGTGGTCCATCGGAAGTAGCCATTTCAATTTAGATAGGAGCATCCTTGCCTTTGTGCCAGTTCAGTTTTCATGACCAACGAGAGAAGTTTTTTCAAAGAATTTTCAGAAGGTTCCAGTCTCTCATCATTGGACATTCATCGAGTTGCTAAATGTCCGACGACAGAAACTCAGTGTCCAGCAAAAATAGTGTATTTATCTATCATCTGTTATCCACTTTTCCATCAAATACATCTCTCTGCGATGACAAACATCAAGGTGATCAGTTCTTGACCCATCAACATGCAGACTTTAGCCAGAAGCTGTGGCCTAAACAGGCCAGTCGTGTTCTGCTTCTTTATCCTTTGATGTCTTTATTTCTTCTGGCCACCCCTTTTCAAGTGCCCACTGTTTCAAAACATGAAAACATCCCGAGGAAAGAGATCAGATCTTGTCCTTCACCAGTGGCAAAGGCGCTCACTTGTGCTCCACGTATCAGCTTATTCCTTCGTTCAAATTCAAAACATTTTCTGGAAGCAAAGCTGAAAGACCTGTTTTGCAAATCTTTACTCTTGTAGCCTTGTGGTTGCCTGTAACTTGTGCGCATGGCAAGTACAATTTTCCGTCCTGTTGTTTAGGTGTGCGCTCTGAAACAGAGCAAAGGTGTAGTTGCTTTAGCGAGGCAAGCATCCCTCGACAGTTGGAAATTCTCATTGCTGCGGTGAAGTTTGTGGAAGCTAATTGGCCATAAAGACCCATTGTCAACCAACAAGCTTCCATATATTAGTTCCGCGGAAAGCAAATGAACTAAGAACATGAGCTCTCAATCAATGATATTGAAACTTGTTAACTTGTTATTAATAATTAAAGCGTAATAATCAAAATTCAGCTATACTTGGTGGATGCCCCAAAATGATGTTGCGTACAGGCATTATTGAAAAAATACCAGGTGACTCAATAACCTGGGGGGGGGGGTAACTTCAATAGGCAGGTGACGAAGGTGTGCCATTTGACGTCTGAAATCGCACCATAAAATTTATAAATTTTTGCGAAAACGATACCCCAAAATTTACAGGCCAATGAAAATGCATACCCTAAAATGGTGACAGCCATCCAAAATTTTAACCAAGTAAGTGAAATTTGATCAAAATCAATAACCTAAAAAGTTATTTTTCTAAAATGACACCCCGAAATTTATGACTACTTGTGATTTTACCAAAAATGATACCCCAAAATTTATTTTCTGCTCGAAAAAAAGGCACCCCAAAAAATGGCACATCCCGTACCTGCATATATGGCAGTTGTTTGTTTTCAATTTGTTTTGAGTGGGCTTGTCAGGATTTCTAGCTACTGAAAGCTAATTTAGGCCCACTGTGCGTGCTGCATCCAGGCATGGGACCTCTAGTTTAACGCCCCTTCCGAAGGACGACGAGGTGAGTTGTGATGTCAGACCTCCAAGGTCACCAATCCAGAGTTTGACCTCACTTGACCAAGCTTAACTTCAGTCACCTGACGAAGATTTATAAGCCATTCGGCCACTCACCCCGACAGTTAACCCCCCCCCCCTCCGGACTCAATAAAATAGCCCGAGGTTTAAGAAAATGCTGCTGCCTGAATATTAAAGCAATAGTTTTTGAAGCTATCTTGTCTTATTGCCGATATGTTCAATTGGTTTCAGTAATTTACCCGGCTTTAGTCAGTCGTTACTTTCGGTTGAAATTTGGATTTTCTGCCGAAAGCTCCTTTCGAATACCTACAAACACTAGTGTAAACAACAAGCGAGATTTCTCTTTGTTCTCCTTCGTAGCATTGATGACACTTAGATGTGTTCATGTATTTTGTCCTCTTGGGAGAATGGAATCCCCCTGAAGAAGTTATTCATTCTAGGGAGAAGACTTTTCAATCCCCAAAGAGGACAGCAGGTGCTAAAGCGTACTGAAGTCATCGCTGTGAGTGAGGGAAACATACCAGGAAAGCTTGCTAGTAATTTTTGGGCGTTTGTCGAAGGAATCTTTTCTAGAAATCCCTTGTAAAATCTGAACAGTGTGACCGATTTCAGCCAGGAAAAATTCTAAAAATGATTGAACATTTTTCTTTTTTTTTATATTCAATATAAAAGTTTACAATAATGAAATTACCTACGACACTACGTACGAACTACTATACGACGCTACAAGTACGGTACCAGGAGGAGCAATATATCATGACTACCCCCTGGCATTTAACATAAATCTAAGAAATACTACGAAAACTAAATACACCCTTAAATACAAAGTACTAGATATAAATATTTAAAACAAAAACTTTTTACTAATAATTACTTGAGCCGGTTTCACACTGGACGTCAGGCCAACAAAGGTGATGATAGAGGACGAATTTTGGTTTTTGTTTTGCAGATACTTTTGTAGTCAAGATCGATAATCATTCACATTACGTAAGCCTAACATCAAATGAGAAACGGGCGTACAAAAGAAAAAAAAGGGACGAGACTCTGCGACAAGAGACTTTACGAAAATGGACTCGGTGGTTAAGTGACAGTTTACTAACTCTATTGTGATATTAATTGAATCGACCAGTTGCGTGGATGTATTGTAGGGTCAACTCGAGTATAGTTCTGTTGATGTTATTTGGGAGATATTTATCACCATACAATAAAATTTGCGTCAAAACCTCATTGGAAAGATCGATATATCCATATGGTCGTAGCAATTAAAACACTCTAGCGAGAAGATTTCGACGTTCCACCTCAAAGGAGAGGCAGAGCAACAGAAAGTTATTAAAAAGTGATTGAACATGTTAGCTATTAAATCAGCTAGTGCAAAATATCATTGCATATATACTCGGGGAGCAGTAGCCTTTTAAATGCCGGGCCTTTCTTGACTCAGCCAAATTAAAATTCGAAGGTTCCATTGTTGTCGACATTCTTCTGTTACGGTTTGCATGAAGATTTCATTGAATTTAGAAAAATGTCGGGTGAGCAAGAAGAATGAATGCACTGTTTTGAAAATTGTACAAGAAAAGATACATAACCAAATCGCAAAATCTCAATTCCATCCTCTTACTGAGCCTTTCATCTTAATTTTGAGATCTTTCGTGTCTTTCGTACAATTTCAGGAGCATCGATTTCTATTTAGTTGTACGAAAAATCAATTGCTTACATTGTTTGGAATCATTTAAATCCGACCAAAATTACTAATTTCAGATTATCACAGTGTTGAAGGGGGGGGGGGGGCTCTCTCCTCGATTAGTTTACCTATTGAGAGAGCTCCTCCTCTAAGTAATTCCCTCCATACAATTCATTTCGTTTCTCTTTATTTGTATATTGTATTAATTTTCCGTATCAATGTATTAATTTTCTGTAATATTGTCTTATTCTGTAGTTTAGTTATTTGTTAGTATAGTTAATTATATACAAATTGTATGTAGTGGAATTTAAAGATATATGAAACTGAAACTGAAACTGAAACATCATTTTCATCTGGAAATCAAGACTTTATCGAAAGTTATACTTCCCAATTTGCCAAAAACAACCAAAAATGGACTGTCCACTATGATTTAAATTTGAATCTTTGCTGCTCATTATAGTATAACAAGTTGGAATTTATTACTTTTCTTTATTTGCACCGAGTGTAAGAGAACTTTTTTTTCATTCATATAAAATAATTACAATACAAATTTTACATTCTACTATACTACCCCTAATTACTTTACTACACTACGGGGATGACACCATGAGGAGCGAAAGACAATGACTACCCCATGGCCAATACATAAAAAAGGTACAAAATAAAGTAAAGATAGAAAGAAATATAACTAAACCACTAATTACGAATACAAAGTTAACCGACAAAAAGTAGGCGCTAATGAATGGAAATTTGCAGCAATGGAACATTTAAAAGCGTTCTGAAGCATGAATGAATTTGAGGGTTGCCTGAAGTATCATATTATTGGTGTCAATGGTTAGCCGCTCGTCACCATACAAAATGAATTTGAGTAAGACTTCATTTGAAAGAGACGAAAACCATAAGGGAGCAATATTGCATTCACATTATTGAATTAGTAATTGAATTGTAAGAGACTTAGTAAGCATGATTAATATTATCATACTGTGCCTTTTAAAGAAATGGAACCTATACTAAAACTCACCATATCACCACCATTTCGAAGATGAATAGCAACAAATGAATCTCCTTTCATTTCTTTTTTGATAAATTCATCTGATTTCTTGCTGATATATTTTGAAAACTTTATGTATTTCTGGATGTCTTGATTCCGTTCTTTGGATGGATAATCCCCAGGGGAACCTTGGAATGCATATATCGGATACTTTGAAGCTGGAAACCTGTTAAATGTAGTTTATTCAGTAAATCAGGAGATTTTAAAGGTTGTCCTAAAAATGTGTGAGCAAGATAGGAATCAAATGTATATTGCCGATTTCTTCTCGTAACCAATAGCTGAAAACTAGACTAACTACAATTCATTCCCATTTTTAGCTTCGTTTATTGAATTAGATGATGGCATTCCGCTTCAAATGGGACTGATAATCAAACTATCTGAAAACCCGGCCAAAATCGCCGTGAAACTAGCACGACCAATGAGATTGCAGAGTTCCAAACAATAATTGACTATGTTTACACTGACCAATAGGATATTAACATTTCAACCTCATTCCAAGAATTAGCCTCCCTTTAGTCTCGAGGCTTCAAAAGTTATGAAACGTGAAAGGATCGCTGTCGATTGCTTTGGTGAAATCTGAAGAATGATTCAGCCTTTAAAAGCAGGTTTCCAATGTTAAAGTGAAGGGATCTTCAAGCAGTACACAGAATATGTACTCATCTTAACTCAGGTTGCTTTGGGTTTCTTTGCAACCTCAGTGAAATATGAATTTCAGGCGTTTTAGAATTGGTGAGTTGTGATGTTGTAGAATTGGCCTAAGCTTTTGGCTTCCTACATCAAAGCAAGGTTCATCAATTTCTGGCCGAACTTTCGATTGGTTTGATTATGAGTCGTAGCTGTAGCGATTATCAGCCTATGAAGGAGCGAAACTACGACGATTTTCATCAGTCTCGCTAAAAACCACCAAAGCCTCATTATTATAGACCAATCAGACGGCGAATAGACGAAAATAAAACAAAAGAAACTCGTGAAAATTTTGCTAAATTTTACCTATCTTTATAAAACACAATTAGGACCAAAACTTTTAAAAATTTTCCCGAATTTTGCAGAAAGAAATCTATTCTCCAAATGTTTGGGTATGCTTCTTTGAATGCCCGTTTAAATATCTCATGGTTTCGAGTCTATGACTCAAAATATCAATTTTTTCAAGTGATCATTTCTGGGTCTTTCGCATAATGCAGCACACCCTTAAAGCTCTATGAAGCCCCCAGCGCTTTTATAATTTCAGGAACTCCAAAGAGGGGCTTATCAGAGGGACTTTATTAGAGAAAAGAGCTTATTCAAAAAACTCAATTGACAAGGATACCAATGATAACTCTTCAGTTCTTTGAGCCAATCCTTTGAGACATCTTCATGTAGTTCATATTCCAAACCATATCAAAATTAACTTGCAAGATTTTTTAGCTAAATATTATTTATTTTTTCAATGCAACGTTAGCTACAAAGTATTTTCAAAGAATCAAAAATTTGCGATATCTCTTTCTTTCTTTCCTTCATTCTTTCTTTTTCTTTCTGTCGGTTTGTGGGAACATGGCAATCCTGAGATTCGCTTTTCTTTAAATAACCTATTTTTATCACACAATCACGAAAATGTCTGAGGCAGTGTCATTAAAGCCTTCTTAATCGTCTCTTATTCCATGGAATGAATGCATGTTTGTCTGAGTTCGTTATGGTCTTGACACAGGAGGCGGGGAGACGGGCAGTGATTTTGTGATGTAGTGCCAACAGAACTGAACTGACTGCAAGAATGAGCGGCTGCGAGGCAGGAGTGAGGAGTGGGGGGGGGGGGGGGGGGCAAAGGCAACTTGTAATGTCAACAGAATGAGAAAAGCCTGTTACTTTTATTCCATTTCATATGCTGGTGCAGTTTGTTTCCATTTTCCTAAACACCACACTCACTATGTTATTGCTGGCTTATCTTTAATTCTTTTAAGGAGGGTTGCCCTTAAACAAGTTGATTTTCAAGGGGACTTAAAAAACATGGGAGCCTATGGTATTTAATACAAGTACTAGGCTTGTCTGAAATCTTTGCTCGTAAGGGAAGACTTTTTGGAGGCGCTTAATACAGAAGGAGTTAAATTAGATCTTTTAAGGTATTTGCTACTATTGCAAAAACAATTTGATCTTTAATACAGTAGCAAAACCAAATTTTACCGATTTTTTAAAATACCAAAACTTTTTCCTGACTCGCCCGTTATTTGTGCCTATCAATAGTGTTGTTTCGTATATATATAAGACGTAAAATTTACTTCTCAATTTTTGTGTGATCACATGTGATCATGTAAACGAGTTTCGCAAGTTGCTTGAAGTTATGTGAAGTGAGCAAAATTAATCCCCTTTAATTTGCCATCAAAGATTATTCATTTGAGGGCTGGTCAAATGAAAAATCTGTGATAGCAAATTAAAGGGGATTAATTCTAATTGCTTCACATAACTTCAAGCAACTTGTGAAGAACGTTTACACGATCACATTCTGTGATCACACAAAAAATGTGAGGCAAATTCAAGGAGAATACGATCGTGCAAAGTGGCCTTTACAACATGAACCATTGCACTCGCTTTAGACTGCGTTCACACGATGACGGCCCCTTTTTTGAAAACGGCGAAAAATTCGATGGATAGGCCTCCCGTTCACACGAAAACGGCACATTTTTTGCCGGCAGATTTCAAAAACGGTAGATTTTGAAAACGGAACTCTAACCGACACATTTTGGAAACGGCATCGTGTAAACACCTGAAAATGATGAAAACAGAATATTTTTAGACACTTTTGGAACGAGACTGAAAGCTTCTTAGGGTTTAGGTAAGCTTCTTTGGTATCAAAGTGTTGCAACGAAGTTTTGCCGTCTAAGTTCCTACCGTTTTCACATTGTTCCCGTATCGTGTGAACGCTAGCTCAAATTTTGCAGCCGTCACAATTTTCACCGTTTTCTAAATGTGCCGGCACCGTGTAAACGCAGTCTTAATCAGACAATTTATCACTCAATTCAATGCTGAAAATACAGTAGAGGCTCATGCAGTCATTCAAATAATAAAAGTCAATGCAATACCGTTTGTTCCATCCTTCAGCCACGTGTGTGTAATATGTGTCCCACAACAGTCCTGGGTGCTCAACAGAACCATCAAAAGAGACCCCAAAATGATTCCAAAATGGGCCAAATGGATTTCCATTTTTCATGGAACATTTACTACTTTCTCTGAACATGTAGCAGAAACCTAAGAATAGATTTATATATCTTAAGATGAGATAATCTCAAATTCAGAACAAAATAAATGGGGTGGATAAGGATTGCTTGCAAAACCTTTTCGCAATTTGGAGAAAGGACTGAGGAGAGCGCGGGCCATTTTGATAGCCTTAGCAGCAGCAGGAATTCAGGGAAATCCCCTCCTTGCGGCTTGGTCGCATCATGGTTGCTCCTCCGTTGTAGTAGTGAATAAGTTTCCTCCGCAAAAGAACATAGCGGTGACTATGAAGCATAGCTAACTACGCGCAGTTGCAGTGTTTGATCACCCATGGTTGCATCTCCCTGCAAACTCGACTTATTTTCGATTTATTTGCACCTTTCAAGAGTTCCATGATACTTTTTAGCAAGGTATGTATTGTCTATGAATTACTTAGCATTTTGTCATCCTTCCGCCCATTTGTGAGTGTATTTTGAGCCCTTTTATTGCAGGTACTTCCCGCGGTTTTGAAGTGGCTCAGTTTAGGCCCGACCGATCAACAGGCCTAACTTCAAACTTAAGTGAAACACTTAGATTAAAGTGGCTCAGAGGATTTGCCAAGGCTGTCAGAATGGGTTGCACTCTCCTCTCGGTCCTATTCTCCACATTGCGAAATGGTGTATTAGGTGAAACGAACAAGTTTTTCTTCTGTATATGATAGTAGGATATGCTGAGAATCATAAAAAAACAATTAAAGTAGAGAATACTAGGAAATATCAGATGCTCTAGAAACCGCTCTGCCTAAAGTCCTGGATGGTTTTGAATAGATCTAAAACCGCTTTATAGCAGAAAGCCTGAAGTAGTTTTGTGATTTTCCTCACGCTTTCATGAGCAAGGGAAATATCGGTAAATTTATCGAAAAATTTGCTGGTTGCGAAATTGCTAAAAAGGGCCTAAAACACACATTCAACTTGAAATGAATCTCTTACACAGAGTGAGGTGCAAGAAAATTTAATCTTAGAAGCAAGCAGTTATAGGAAATGTTTTTTGAAACAAATACTGCTGATTTTTGATTCAATAGCAATAAATGTGCCGACCACATCTGATTCCCACGAAAAGTGCACGTTTGTGTCGTTCAGTTTGGGAAGTTTGTCACAGGGAGAGGATGGAATAAGGCTGTCCCACATGGATCCTTTTCAAAAACTGATAGGTGTCAGGGGGGGGGCGTCTTTTTGAATCCACTTGGTACATGAAAATTTGCTTTGTGAGAAATTGAGGGAGCAACAAAGAAGCATTCATATTAAAACAAACAAGGTAACAATTAACTTCAATCTCATCCCCAGAGTGAGTTCGTTGCTCTACCTCTACTCTGGGATACAAGTGGCCGTTCGGCAATCTGATTGGCTGTTCGCCATTTTGGGCCGTAACTCCGATTTGCACTGGGTAAACGACCTCGGCATGTCAAAATTCAGTTTAAAACCATATTCTTTACCTATTCCGACCATAATTTGCAACTTATTTCCGAAATTCGAAGAATAACGAGCCATTTCATTTTTGAAGCTGCGGTGTAAGTTTCCCAAGATTGTAACTTAGGCCCATTTTCTTTCCAAACAAACCGAGCTTACTTTCACAACAAACACATTTGTCGACCCCAGATTATTGTTTAAATACCTGCAAAGAGGTTCCAATAAGGCCCCCAAAGTGTTTGTTTTCAATTTCTCCATTCATCTTGTGCAGAATTAGCGCCAGAGCAACGGCCATTTTCCGTCCCTTGGCGTTGCCTAGCCAACGGTGAAATCCATAATGGCTTCCACATTTGCCCATTTTTTGGGCAAATGTGATCGAAGTGTACCAGGGTGTTCATTCGGCTTCGTGATCAGCGTATGACGTAAGAACACCCTGGGAACGAGGTTGAATTAACTTACCATATCTTTTCCCTGAAGGCCAGACTAAAGGTGCAAGCTCTTTCATGAATTTCTCCATTGACATCGCTTTATGGTATTTTTTCAACGGTTCAATTTGAAACCATTTTGAAAATCGAATTCTATCCTGTTGATGAGGAAACGCCAATGGTTAAATAAAAATATGGTAGGCATAATGATTCCAAAGTAAACTTTATCTATACACATCTCATTAGTATTTTCAAATCAAAATATTACCTCAAATACACCCGCCAGTAACGACCCCGCTGGACATTGAAAGTAGAGCGGGGAAATTATGAAACTATACCTTTTCATCGGGGATTGAAAATATCGTGACGGGGAAACAAACCTTTGGCTATTACCTACCTGAGATAGAGCTCATGTAATTTTTGACGGAGAAACAAAAATTTCAACGGGGGAGCAACAGAAACAAAGCGGGGAGAATGCTTTAAACATAAACTTGGCGGGGAAATACATTTTCCTGGCGGGTCATTATTTTACCTCGGCGGGGCAGCGTTTCAGCGGGGTCGTTACTGGGGGGGGGGTGTTCAAATTTGTACTTTTTCCTGGGTTTAATGAACTCTCCGCAGTAGAGGCTTTCTGCAAATTAATATGATTTTCTGGCCTAAGAATTCTTTAAGAAAATTCCAATTTTTAAGAATTCTTCTTCAAAGAAATTAGTCTTTCATATGGCTCAAGAATTATCAAAATGTGATGAATTTTCGCAAATTCTTAAGAAGCCCGACTGAGAATTCTTGTAATGTTAACTTTTGAAAGCCTGTACAGTACAGACAATAAGAGTGTTACACAGGAGAATGACACAGATACGCAGGAACTAGGGGACACAAGGGGGATTTGCCCCTAAGATTTTGCAATTAAAATGAAAAATTGCCCCTTTTATTTTGGGAGGTGCCTCTTCAGGACATTTAGCTCCATAAAAAGTGCCATTGAAGTATCATGGCATGCCCCCAATTTTAGGATGCTACCTACAGCCATGGAATGATATCTAACTTTCCATATTAGAAAGAGGACAAAACAAGGTATACCAGCATATTCTTATGGCATTTACCACTGACACCCAAAGCTGCATACTGAAAAAATGTGAAGGACATGTCCGCTAAAGTCCAACCCTTATTGCTATCTGTGTGTACATGTTTGTCATTGATTTGGAAAAATTGTTGACCAAAAACAGACTTGAACCTCTCATTTCAAGCCTAAAGAGGGCTGTTTGTGGATCTGTTCAACAAGCTACATTTCAGCTCATGATTAGATTAGAAAGTGATACTATTTTGCATGCATTCGCAATTTTGCAAATAATAAATTGCTTTGCAACAATATGAATTGAAACCTGGGGGCAGCTCTTCTCCCCATAATGCCACTCCTGACTAAATTGAAACTTACAGATCCACCAGGATGATGAGCAGGGTAAACATTGAAAGGTGGTAACACCAGTGTCCTGTTTAATCCCTTTGCAAATGCAAGTGCTCCAAGTAACTGTTCTGCTTGGTTGCCAAATCTTCCTGTAACAAAAAAAAAATAATACTTGGTCAATATAGATCAAAATCTAGGAGTTAAACATTAACTTTCTTGAGCTATGCACTCAACATTAACATTAACATTAACTTTAACATTAACTTTATTATGCTTTTGCATACACTATACACCTGCAGAAAGACCCATTGTGCCTGTCTTCAAAGTTTGTGTGATATATTTTGAAATAAAAAATGTATCTTGTCCTTGTATAAGTCTGTGCCTGTGCTTAAGTATTTCTATATCAATGCAAGGGTGTTAGGACATGGATGTTTTGATTGATTATTTATTTACTTTGTTTTGATCCTTGTGTCTTGTTATGCTGTCTTGTTTTCTGTTCTGTTTCATCTTCAACTGATGTGTACAACTGAGCGTGGTTAGGCCAAACTACTCTCAAGTTGTTTGAATAGAACTCCTTTGTATTTCTGTGTCTTAGTGCGCCTTGGCAAAAGAAAGGCTTCAAACAGCAATATTCCCATAGCTTTGTGTTTTGAAACATTTCTTGTGCAAAGGCGCACTAAGACACAGAAATACAACTTAGGGAGTTCTATTTGAACAACTTGAGAGCAGTTGGACCTCACCACACTTGGTTACACACATCAGAGTTAAAGATGAAACAGAAAAGAAAACAAGACAACAAAACAAGACACAAGGATCAAAACAAGGTAAAGAAATAATCAGTCCTAACATCCGTGTCCTAACACCCTTGATCAATGATGAAATTCAACCATAAGTGCAACAAAAGAAACAGAAATGACATTTTAGCAGAGTATGCAATATGGACATTAAAGACCTTACACACAATCAACATGTTCAAGAATTCTTGTGCCAAATGAAGGAATATCATTTTTCAAACAAGAATTCATGAGAAATTAGAAACACTGTTGAATGTATTGAGTAGGAAAACTTATCAATGTGTGGTAATGTATATAGCTCAATAGGGTAAAATGGCTGGTTTAAGTAGACATTGTTGAGTAGTATAAAATTGGCTCGTGAAAGAGCTGCAAAGCATGTCATGTAATTTATAACAGTGCGCGCCGTAGGGACTTCAATGATTTAACAGTAACAGCATTTGAGATTTAAAACTATTCAAAAACATCCTGCACTTGCATGAAGTCTTACTTTGCTTTCTAGGTTAACAAGAATGATATTATAAATGAAAAGAAAAGGAAACCTTTCAACAAATATCAAGTTCTTTGGCATTATTTTGCACTTACGTGAGAGTTAAAGATCTATTGATATATTTAGACCAAATTTTGTCACATTGAAGGTGAAGTTTCAGTTTTCTGCACCAAGTGCTGGAATAACAGAGATCGAAAAGGCCTAATTGAGTCTGTGAGCCCCTGTAATGATGCTCAAGTGGTGGGGCTCTGCCTGGAATCACACCCTGTCTGCCTGACCACAATGGCTGGACAGTCAGAGGATTACACTACTGTGCAAGAATGCAGCTTTACATAATTTGAGAAAATAAGGAGTTTGAATTTTAACATTCATTGGGGATAGTCTAGAACTACACACTTCAACAGTGTTTTGTTAATGATAAGTGTTTAGGCAGATGTGCAAAGCTGAACTAATGGCCATTCACCAAACCGTTTTTGCTTTGCTGCCCTTTGGCTCTACAACCGTAGCCCTGATCCTTGAACATATTTATCCATAAAACCAAAACAGACTGTAAATTTTGTTTCTTCCATGTGGGGAATTTGCATGGATTCTTTTGTTTTAAGATAATAGGTTTTTGTCATAACAAAGATTGCATGGAGAGCTAGATGCAATCCCTGCACAATGACAAGGCAAAATTTTCAGTCTGGAAACCAATACCAGTCTTACAATGACTGCAGAATGTAAATGACTGCTCAACTAACCCATACAAGGGCAGTATAATATATATCCCAACGGATCTATGGTAGAGTCTTTAGCAACGCCTTCTTTCTCATCAGAGCCATTAGCAACCATCGAAAATTGATTGACATTTTCCATAGATACTCCTTGTCCTGCATCAAAATCATTTGGTCGTTCTTCGGCGCAGATGAAAGGGAAATCACACCAAAGTGAAATCAAGCAGGTAATTATCAGCCATTTTGTACTTGTGTTTACTGAACAGGTACCAGAATATCTTTTCCTGTCAGGCCTAGCCGCCATCTTGCTTGGCCTAAGCAGAGTAAATACGTCGTTGTCTTTCTTTTCAGCAAATGGTAAAAGTTACGTTAATATGATCCATGGCGTGCCAGAGATTCTTGTCATTGTATCTGTTTCTTATTTGCCGCGATCGAACGATGATAATGCGAAGTATAAACAATTAAATCCCTCTGTTTCGTCTTCCCTCCTCCAAGCTGTTTCTTGCTTCGTTTCAAATCGAGATTTCAAATTGCGCGGGATTTTATTCAACTCAAAACGAGTCTATTCTTGGACCCAGACCACTTGAACCACTTGAACCACCCAAACTTTTGACGCTCAAAAACTTTCCGTAAATTCAGCACTTTCTGCTATGCGGCCTTTTCCGTAGTTTATGTATTACTAGAGACACGAAAAAGTTGGTCTCCAGGTAATTTTCAATGCCACGATCTTTGTTGGATCTGACACTTGATACCTTGAAATAGACGCAGGAGCCGTGGGGGGGGGCACTGGAGGCACGTGCTCCCCAAGATTTTGCAATAAACAAGGAAGTGCCCTTTCTGTTTTCGAAAATGCCCCATATTTCTTAAGGAAAAAGTACCCTTGAAGCATCGTGCCCCCCCCCCAAGCTTGAGATGCTTCCTACGTCCCTGTACCTTGTACCCTGGGTACCATAGGCTCTGGTACCCAGGGTATGTACCTTGATGAATTCTTACAACACCTTCCTCAAAGCTCATATTATGATTATGAGGGGGGCGGCGGCTCTTCCATAGTAAAGGGACCTAGGGATGTGCCACCCGCAAGGGTATACTTTCTTCGAACTTCTGGTCGAGCCAAGGGTATACTTTTTGACAATTTTAGTCGAGTTTAGTCTAGGCAAGGGCATGCTTTTTTGGCAATTTTGGTCAAAGAAATTTCAAAGATCGGTGATCCCTGTAAAAAAAACGCAACTTCAGTAAAATTTTGGTCCAGAGAATGAGAAAATTTGGCAAGTTTTGTCTTGAAAACTCCAACTCAGGGCACTTTTGATCAAAGACCGAGATATAGGGGGTCCAGGGGGGCCATGGCCCCCTCAAAATTTCCAGTAATTTCTGCAGCATATCTTTCTTTTATTATCTTAGTTTATCAGCATACACAATGGTTATACTCCATATGTGCTTATTTATATCACGTTCAATGTATTTCTTCATTAGTCTAGGAAGCCCTTTAGGCAAACACAAGAACAAACTTGTCTCAAGACAGGAACACAATGCTATAACTCTACAGAATCTTTCAGGCAAAGTAGGCTTTTTCAATGTTTAAAACTTCCATCCCAACATAGATTCACCTGTATAGTCAGTCTGTATTGAGAAACAAAACTTAGCATCGTTCAACCTAGTCAAAGAGATCTCCCTAAAAGATCTTAGCCCCACTCGCTTGGCTTGCCTATGGCCCCCTCAAGCAAAAAATTGTATCTCGGTCCTTGCTTTTGATGGAGAATTTAGTCTACCCAAAGGTATCATTTTCACAAAAATTGGTCTAGCCAACGGCTCCATTTTGAAACAGTGGGCGGCACACGCCTATCCGAAGTTTAACCGAGAACCTCCCCCATGATTTTGATAAAGAAATATGAAGAGGGGAAGGATTTAGGTTTGTCTGAAGACAGTTCAAAACTTGACAAGCAAAATTTTGAAAACTTTCGCATCGACCTAGGATCGTCTGTCTTGGAGACAACAACGGGCATGTGCCAGCAAAAACTGTTATGACCCTGCCCTGTCATAAGCGTTTGATTGAAAACATGATACATGTCTTGGATAATACCAGTCTCTTTGGTAAGTTAGTTCAATTTTCACATCAAATGTGACCTGTCTTGGAAAATTAGCTTTTTTATATATAATCCATTAAAATAAATACAAAAAATTACAGCTACTGGTGCCTGTCATGGCGGGAATAGACACTAGGTCATTGGGTTCCCACCATGAGAGACACTCACAATTCAAACATTTACATTTTCCTGAGAAAAACACAATATTAACGTCTGTCTCACATTTAATATCAGGCGACGACCCCTGCAAGGCTATCAATGCGTAAAATATGAGTGAAAGTCAATGAGCATGGGACCCCCATTTGCAGACAAAACAGCCACTACCCCCTGCCACCCGCGCCACCCCAATCGGGATAGCAAATGAGAAAACAAAGGGCAGCAGCCCGGGGGACTACTCCCATACTTTACTTGACGGGATGTGCCGCTAAACAGTGTGTCCTTTTACGGTAAAAATTATGCGACTGGGTGTCTTTTTGCCACACACCCCCGTCACTTCCCTAGTCAAGTACCCCCCCCCCCCCCCGGGGGGGCAGCAGCCATCCAGCCACACAGCAGGAATCGCATCCACCGATTTCCCCACGCCCACATTTTATGACGGGCTTTTGATGAAAATTAGCTTTAATGTAAATACCTCTGCCAGAAAAAGATATTAAAATGCATAATCCAATTACTGAATTTTCGATCAAAAGTGAGAGCATAACCCTACTGGCAGGCATATCCCCGGATGCTCAATGTATAGTCCCCCAAGGTCTCGACTAATTGTCTTTGAAGCGACTTTTGGCTCTCTCGCTTTATGAATTTTTTCATTGCTGTCTTCCATTGACAGGAAATAATAGCTTTACACGATGCTTTTCGATCTCTCCTCAAGAACGTTCACTTTGACATTAAGTGTCATAATTGATCTCTTTTATTAGCAATACTCTTCCAATCTTGTAAAGTTAGCTATTGGACTTATTTCATTGACAACTTAACATTACTTTCGAGAACGCTCAGCTAGTGACCTTTAAAAGTCCATCTTTTCATTTACTTTCTAATTAATGAAAATTAGTGTCTGCATCAAAAATAATGTCATTTCAATTAAAGGACTATTTTTTGTAACTACTTTTCGTATTCATCACCATTTCTGTCAATTCACTAAAAACATAGATTGCCGATACAATAAGGATTGGGGCATCTTCGCCCTGACCTTTGTCGGAAAGAGAATGAAAATGAGTGCCAGTTTCTGTGTAACTCATTCTCAAGTTGCAATCTGATGTGACATGATCAAGCCAATGTTGTTTATCGGTGGCATGTAAGTAAAAAGTTAAAGTTCTAAGACTTTGAGCCATTGCAGAAAGCTTCTTGAAATAGTCAGTTTGAGTACTGAGAGTTTCGTACGAAATTCATACCAGTTCCATAAAGTCTTCATGTTTACTTCGTCCTGCGCACACGGACCTTTCTCATAAGAACCTAGAAATTTGAGCCATTAGCAACCTTCTTGAAATTGTTAGATTTGAGTACTATACAATCAGATGCACACATCAGTTGAAGACGAAACAGGGCTGAAAACAAGATAAGGAAACAAGACACAAGGATCAAAACAAGGTAAATAAATAATCAACCAACACATCTGTATCCTAGCACCCTTGATTGTAGCATTAAAAGTAAAAATTCAATCGTCTCCAAGTATTATTGGATCAGCTAAGAAGCAAATTCAAAAATATTAATCAAAGGTATGATAATCGATTTTTGCTGATTTTTTTAAACAGAAGTACCTTTCGACACATAGCATAGGTTCCAAATCTTTAAATCTACGAAAAAAGGAGGGTGTAAAATTCTTTGACCTATTTCTTTAAACTGAATGACTTAAAAGAAACTTTAGCCACTTTTTTATGATTCCATCGTTGGACTTCTCAGAAATCTTGAATATTTGTCGAAATTACAGCCATTTTATATTTCAGCTCATTTTATGATGTGTCGTCATCAAATTTCTAAATCACAAACCAGAAAAGTAAAAGAGTTTTGCTTAATACCATTTCGTATGCATCCATCAACTATGGTTTTCTTGAAAATTATTTGATCTTTCGTCAACAGGTTTAGAAATTACGATAGTTTTAAGTTGCTTTTGAAAATGGTCTTGAATTCTTAAAAAAGGAAAAAACACTGTAAATTCTGAAAATATTGAAGATTTCAGAAAAGTCCAACGGCAGATATTCTTTAAAATAGTTCAAGTTTCTTTGTGGCCGTTCAGTTCAAAGAAATAGGCCATAGAATTTTACACCCAGCTTTTTAACAATTTGAAACCTATGCTTCGAGACATCTGGTATAAACAAGAATGCTAAATTTTTTAAGCAACTAAAATGCAAACTTTTCGTGCAAGCATTATGAACGCATATCGGGATTTAGGGATCGCCAAACTAAGGTAATATTTTGATATGAATTCTGGACTTTCATTATAATTTCTGCATCTATTTTCAGATTCAGCTTTTTCTTGCTTTGTACTTCAATCAACGCAAACACAGTTCGACTTCCTTGTAAATATCAATCTAAATACGACATCAAGAGAGAACATGTTGTTCTGCAAGGATACGTCTTTGAGACGTTGCTCTTTAAAAGCGAGAGAGAATGTCAGTTGGAATGCCTGAAGAATCACATGTGTAGCTCGATGAATATTGAGGAGACAGGAGACCAAAGATGTGAGCTAAACAATATAACGGCGTTAGATGTGGTAGATCTGTTGTCTTGGAAGTCAAAGCCTGACTGGAAATTTATTTCAAGTAATTATTCCAACAAATTGGTAAGCACCACATTTCCATCATACATTCATTCTTTCAGACCTTTGTGGTGCTTCAAAAACACATAGTGGCTGAAGAATTGTATGAAGGTGTTAGTTCTTCTCTGGAAAGTCTAGCATGAACTGCTTTCAGGATGATGCTTCAACATTGCGTAGGAGCAAGCCTAATGTTAAAATGAAATAGAAAATGGTTTTATTGTAAAAGAAATAGATTCAAGCACGTGACCATTAAAACAATCCCTGGTCCGAAGAGAACGTTACCCGTGGTGCAACTCCTGATGCTGAGTGCCAAACAAAGAGGCACTGAGTACCATTTCCAAAGCCTTCGGTAAGCCTCGGCCGAGATTTTAACACACATACACACACACAAACTTCCATACGATGTCAGGGAGCGAACACTCTACTACTAGGCTAGAGTTGTGATATAAAGTGCTCAAAATGTTTCCAAGATTTGTCGTATGTCCTGACGTCACACCAACTGACGCTCTAAGTCAGGTTAATGAAAGGTCTAAGTTATAAAAGATTTTTGGAAGAAGTTAGGAGCATGAGAAGAAAGCTTGATAATCTAGGGTTGCCTGACACTTGACTGCATTAAATATTCTATTCCACGTGAAGGATTTCACAATTGCTGGTAAGCTTCTTCTCCGACACCATTTCTTCGCTTAGCTTGAGCATATGATTTTAAATTTGCTTGCAGGTTGGCCAAATTTGCCACGAGCTGAAACCATGTCGAGTTGGTGATGTTTGCAAAGACATTTGTTCATGTCCTGGATATAAGTGTTACCCCAGTGAAGGTGAATAAACATTTGATCAAATCTGGTCGTTTGCTCAGACGATAATGCACAAAACTGCAGTGCAAAATCACAAAATCACAAAATAGAACCAAATATGACTTATGAGATGCGTTTCGGGAATCCCTGAAACCCCGAAACGCTTCTCGTGGTCGGCTCTGTCGACAATTGACCTTGTAGGAGTCTCGTTTCAATGTGTGGCAGAATACTAGCACCTCTGAGGCCAATTTTTGATCTGTAATATAGTGAGACCCAGTTTAAGCTGCTTAGCTTGGAATTAGTCTCGTTTCATGAATGACAAATTTAACTGGGACTCATTGTTATTACTTTCAGGGAAGAAGCTTCCGCGGGAATAAACTTCCGCCGATTAGGTTTTTTCAAACGGTACAGGGTGTCTCAAAAAAATTGTTCGACGTTTGATTGAATATTGAAAAATCAGGACAACATGAACAGGCTCATGGAAAGATAAACCTGTTCCAAAGATTATGAAATGATTTTAGAGACTAAAATCGTGCAAATCGGTTGAAAATTCACTGAGTTACGAGCTTTCGAAGGTCGGAAATATGCGATAGCTGAAACCAGAGATCCCCCAGATTACTTGTATTGCAAAAAGCTCGAAGACGGAGGTAAGAGAAGCTTATCCAATGTCATACCTCTCGTTGATATCACAGCAAACCAAATACGACTTCTAAAGTAAATCATTTCTTGCGATCATTCTCAAAATTTCCTTAACATGGGATAAGTCCAAAAACAGTGGTTCAAAACATGATCGGCGAGAGACAGAATCTGTTTCCTCAAAGCATCCATATGCTTGACAGTTAGGTTATCGAATACCTGTTTGAATCCCACTTGGTTCACCCTGAAACAGCTGAGAAATAACAGAAACGACGGTCTATGGGCCTCTGGTTTGAGCTTTCCAACAAACTTGAACTTCAAAAGCTTGTAATTTTTAATCGGATTTGCAAGATTCTTGTGTCAAAAATTAATTCAAAATCTCAGGAAAAGGGTGACTTGACCAAAGATCCATTCAGCATATCGTTACTTTTAAGTATTCAATCAAACGTCGAACAATTTTTTTGAGACACCTTGTATAATATCTCAAATGTTTCTTAACTCTTCAGTAAGGCCCGTTTTATAAGTCGTGCCGCGCCGCGCCGCGCGGAACCAAGTGAATTTCGATCGATTTTGCCTGGTTCGGCACGGCGCGACTCTTATAAAACCAACCTGACCCTTGGTTGGACTAAGTCGAACCATATGGCAAAGGCCTCTCGACTGGGTCGACCCGGTGCGACTTATAAAACCAATTTCAGTCGCGCCGTGCCACATCATACTCACACGTGCATAGAAGAACTATAATTATTTCAATAATGTCAATAGCATATGAAATTAAAAAGAAAATCTTCTAAAGTCATTATTGTGCGCATTCGTCATTATGGTTCGGCACAGCACAGCACTGCAAAAGTTTTGTTCTTATAAAACAGGAGAGTCGCTCCAAGTCGAACCTCAGTCGAACTCAAATTTCTATGGTTCGGCGCGGCGCGGCACGACTTATAAAATGGGCCTAACTGTGAATCTTCCGATTCTATTGCTAATGCTTGTTAGTTACATTGTGCAAAAGGTTGTTGTTAATCATGATCATATTTTATTTCCTTGCACTTTATCTAGCCATCTTCGCTATGGTAACGTTGTTTGGAGTACCGGGTGTCTCAAAAAGTGCCCCCTTTTCGCTGGAAATAGGAGCAAAACGATAAGATATTACTACTCTCCGAGTGAACAGCTAAAGTTATCAATTTTCAACTAGATTCACATACCTTGCATTTAAAAATCGTCTACCAAACACCGGAGATACGAGCTTGCAAAGACAAAGTTTACGGTGCACCCGAAACCACAGGTTTTGAAAACGGGCCTAGCCATGACTTGTATCATGCATATTTCCATAGCATCTGTCAACCTTAAAAGAATAAAAGACTCGTTGACATGGCCCTGATTAAACATAATAAAGATGTGGAAAGGCCTGATTCAAAGTAGGTCGTTAGGGTCGTGCAGATCGTGCAGAAAGAACAAAAGACAAAGGACTCGAACCCTGCGTCTTGTTTTTTGGGTCTTCTTGCATTACCCCCAACGACCCTAACGACCTAGTGACTCAGGCCCGGGAGGGGGGGGGGTAACTTAAATTGTCCATGGTACGGGGTTGTGCCATTTTTTAGGGTATCTTTTTCATGATAGATTTCCAGATTTATGGGTATGGTTTTCAACAATTTTTTGCATTTTCCAGATTTATAGGTATAGTTTTCTGTAAGAATTCCTTTATTGGTGAGCTGTTTTGGTATTTCCGGATTTATGGGTATGATTTTCAGAAAATTTTCGCATCTATGGGTATACTTTTGAGAAATTTCTCCGGATTTATGGGTGGTACTTTTACGATTTGAATGGCACGACCCCGTATCTTGGAAAGCCAAGTGACCCCCCCCCCCCCGGGGGAATCAGGCTCAGGAATGATAAAGTCGAGCCACATCTCCAAAAATGAACGTGCATGCGCCCTTTTCTTCGTCATTCAAGGAATTCAAATTGTAAAACCAGAGATCGTAGAGATCTACAAATTCCCAGAGTAAGGTTAGAGTTTGCAAAGCTAAGTTTCTTCTTTTATGGTGCCATTAACTGGAACAATACTTCTGACAGAATTCGAGAGACAGAATCAATCGCTCATTTTAAAAAGAGAGTTTAGAGAATATCTCTTGAACCTAATGCAGAGGATTCAAACACGGCCCCTTGGTAGAGCAGCAAATCATTGTTGCTCTTTTTCTTATTATTAAACAAATATACTGCTTCTAGGACTTTTTTCTTGTTGAGAGGCAGTTCATGTATAAACATTGATAGAATGAAAAATGAGATTGTCTAGAGGTATAACTAAATGGCAAAAAGTAAAATTGCTTTCAACTATTACATTCAACTATAGTATCTGATTCTATATGTTAGAAAATTTCGCGGGAATTGACTTTATCGAGTTTCAGATTTTGAAACTTTTACGCAATAAACTTTCTCAAATTTGGTTAAAAACGCGAAAAACGCGAATTTTTTTCCCCATGAAAGTTTCTTACGTTCTGCTTTTATACTATATATCTTTGATGGCATGTAAATATTTTATCTACGTTTTTATTGAGTATTATTTGTATTTTAAAGGATTATTTTGCATTTTGATTTTTAGAGTTGAAATTAATTAGCTATCTACTGTAGCTATCTTTTACTATCCAACAATAAATAAATGAATAATAATAATAATAATAATAACCTGAAAGTAATTTGAGACTGCGTTCACACGATGCCGGCACATTTTGAAAACGGTGAAAATTCTACGGATAGGCCTCCCGTTCACGCGAAAACGGCACATTTTTTGCCGGCAGATTTTGACAACGGTAGATTTTGAAAACGGAACTCTAACCGACACATTTTGGAAACGGCATCGTGTAAACACCTGAAAATGATGAAAACAAACATTTTTAACCGCTTTCGGAACAAGACAGATCAATTCTTAGAGTGTTGGTACACTTCTTTGGCATCAAAGTCTTGCAACGAGTTTTACAATCAGATTTCCTATCGTTTTCAAATTGTTCCGGCATCGTGTGAACTCTAGCTCAAATTTTGCAGCCGTCACATTTTTCACCGTTTTCAAAATGTGCCGGCATCGTGTGAACGCAGTCTGAGATCTACCGTTGATATTCTCTGATTGTTTCTCATAGATGTGACAATTTCCTTGGCCTCCAAAACAGGGAGAGACCTCCGAACAAGAACAACCCAAGTCATCAAAAGGATAGATTGTCAAACAATCTACGAAAGCCACTCAAACAAGTCTGCTTATTATCAGATCAAACCGTTGCCATCATTAACCATCACAGTGTACTGCTGGATGATGCCGCAAGAGGGCTGGATAATGGTACAAGCAAGAAACAAACAAATAGAGTCTGCAGCTGTTACCCATGTAATCAAAGGGAAATTCCAATCCCATTATTATTTGAAGTCTTTCTACTGGATTGGATTAGAGAACTTACATATTCTTACAAGCACTTCCAAACCTGTGACTCTGCGTATTTTCCTACAGGACATAAGAGAGAAAAATTATTGGGCCCAGTATGATGTTTTCAAAATTGGACACAAATCTCATAATTATACTCTAAAGGTTGATGGTTATTCAGGCAATGCTGGAGATGGCCTAAGTCGTTTCAATGACCTACCTTTCATCACTTTCTCACTTGATACCTCCTTGTGCTTCGGATGGTGGGCACTTCAGTTGGATTCTACGTTCCAATGTATTTTTAACAATTTGAATTTGAAGCACGAAGCATTATGGGAAGGGTTGACAGTTATTCGTTCTTATATGGTGATAAAATTCAGAGAACCATGATACATTTACCTACACATGTTTCTGATAGAAAAGTCATTGGCAAGAAAATATGGACAAAAAAGTTTCGATGAGAAACGAAAAACGTAAATCGAATCAAATAATGCAGGAATACAAGGAACTCAAGATCATAAGTCCACGTAGCAAGCTGCTGCTCTTTTTTTCTCAGAAACTCTCTGCTTTTGAACAGCGGGCCTACGAGTTGGCTAGGATTTGCATGGATGTTGTTGTTGCTGAACAAAAGTGCCATAACAAAGACCAGAGAGGAAGGGGGAACTCCACTATCTGGTCATACAGAAATATGCACCAGTTTTAGGGGTAGTTTTTGGACAGAAAATTCAAGAGTGTGGTGTAATTTTATTGAAATTAAAGAACTGGAAAAAGATTTGGACTGGAAAAAGAGGAGAAGATAGCTCACAAGGGCCTTAAATTGTTATCAGAAGGTGACTTGAAAAGATGGAAATCCTGTGCTTGCAAGAAATAGTTTTGCAGCCATGCCCTGTATGATACCATAGAAGAACCTTTAATCTTAAAATATATGCGGTGATGTCATGTATGAGTCAAGATAGTAAATTTTAAGTTAATTCAAAAGCAGCAAATTTGATGCATTAACCTTGAATTTTTCAAGCAAACAAACTGAAAATTTGCGAGTGAAGCTGGCTGAAAAAATTTAAAGCATGTGACGGTGTTGTATGAACTCCCTACAACGAGTCTCTCTCGCGGAACATAGATGTAGGAGCGGGGGGGGGGGCAGTGGGGACGCGTGCCTCCCAAGACTTTCCAACAAACAAAGAAGTGCCTTTTTATTTTCAACCTCGAAGTGTCTTCCCCCACTCCCCCAGTTTGAGATGCTTCCTACGTCCCTTGACACGGAAAAATAGGGGAAGGAAAAAAGCGAGAAAGATTTGTAGCAAGTCCAGGTGCTGTGATGCACTAATGTAATCCTTGATTTTGCAGTCAGAACAGTTGGATGGACAGGGTTCGATCTTTGGTAAATTCCTATCACTTGAGCATCATAAAAAAGGGTCGCGCACTTTATTTAGTTTAACCTGCGTGTATCACCTACGGTTTACGTTGAGTTGAATTTCTGTTGAACTGAATTATTCAATTTGACGGAGAATTTGAACTCAACTGAAAGAGCAGGAGATGTACGCAGGCTTATTTAGGAGGTGTGTTTGATTGGTGATTCCAAACCTACCAAATTCTGAAAATGGTAGACTTCGCAGAGACGGAAACACATTGCTCAATCAAACACAAATTTCTGCAAAAGGGCAGAGGTTTCAGATTCATCCTGGCAAAACGAGGTTTCTAGTTGAAATACGAAGACGAGTCCAGTGCTTGGCAACGAAAATTTTAACTGACTCAACTTCCATAGCAGCACAAGCAAATTTGCCTCGTCTTCAGTTTCGCAAATGAAAACGAGAATCTCTCCAAAGTCTGCCAAACCTTCCGTCTGTTGGAGCTGAAGGTTCGGTAGGCCTTCCAAGCCTGCCAAATCTGCCGTCTTCGGATTTTTGCAGTCAATCAAACACAAATTCCGAGTCTTCCAAGTCCACCGTTTCAGAATTGGCACCAATCAAACTCACCCTAGGTATTCTCTACTACGGCGATCCCAGCGCTGGGCACTAAAAGCCTCTACTTCATCGTCACCTTCACCTTCACAAAAGGACATTTTCTATTTTCTCATTTTCTATCCATTCATTCCCAAAGGACTTTTAATTCATTGTTCCTATAGGGTCACGCGGTCATTCCAGGAAAGCGAAGTTTGGCCAAAAAAATTGCTCCTCGATTATTAGCGGTGTTTAAAAAATTGTCTTCGTTTTAAAGAGAATATGACATTTGTGAGAGCATATTTGTCATTGACCTCTATGACTTTTCAGCCTTAGCTAATTGCTTAATTAGTTGGTTAGAAACTGCTTGAGAAATTTTGCCATGTAGATTACTGTTATCATAATAATTATGTATGACCATTTTCTAAAAAGATAATTCCTAATGTCATTTTACAAAAGCTTCAATGTCAAAATAACTAGGAAGGGACTATTTAGAGCGAAAATCGAATTCCTTGCTGAGAAATTGCAAAGCTACTTTTCGTTTTTCAAGTCTTTAGTTGGAGAAGATGCAAAGACTAGCGATCATTGGCGTTGTGTGAGTTACATGGAATTTTTTCTTCTAGGTGTCCCAATAAAGGGGGTCTATTATAATTTCACGGTTAGGGGGATTTGACATCATTTTGGATGCGGAATACGGTTTCTGCAAGAAGATCAATGCGGTATGAGGTTTTCTGTTGCAACGCGGTTGCGGAAAAATTGAATTCAAACGAACGGTCAGCTGCTTTTCGCTTACTTCGTGGCGGAAAGCGGTTGGTTTCGTTCCTGAGACATTGCATTTTACGTTGCTTTTACTATATATAGATGTTACTGTTTAGATATGATGATACTATATAGATGGGAGTTGGGTAAACATCTTTCAACTTGAAAATAGTTGGGTAGATTTTTTTTCAGTCACCTATTTAGTTGGATAAGAAGATTTTTTGAATTAGAAAAAATTTTCGTCAGTACCAACCCATCTGTAATTAATGAACGGTCATTGACTAATTCATTAGCAGTGTTTAGATCTGGAAACAGAGTGCCTTGTTTGCAGCAAAGAAATTTACTTCCTTTTGGGAACACAGACTTCACCTCGAATTGAACTTTACTTTGTGTAAAGGTCTATTGGTTAAAGTGAATAACCTGAGTTAAAAGATGAGATCGCATAAGTTTATAAATAGCCTATTGTATTTGATAATCCCGCTCGTGGCGAAAGAAAGCAGAGCCAACGAAAACAATGGAGGGATTAAGTGTTTCTTTGTCCTATTTATAGACAAGTGCTATTTATCTCAGGTCATTCACTTTAAGTTAGAGAAATTGCTTGAAAAATGGTGTTATGTGGATTTATATTCCCTTAGCAATTTTACATGACTGTGCCTTGTCTCAATAACTAGAAACGGATAGCAAGACCGTTCACTTGTTACATATAGACGTTATTTGTGCTACAAATTATGTACTCACCTCTCAGATCTATTAGATAGATGTGTTTCGGTGTTGCAAATTATGTATACATCTTTAAGATCTATTGAATAGATGTTTTTAGTGTTGCATGTTATGTATACACCTTTCACATCTATAAAATAATTTTTTTGGGTTTCAAATTATGTATGCACCTTTCAAATCTATTGAATAGACGTTTTGCATTGTTGGCTACTTATATATACATCCCTCTTTTCTATTAAGTAGATGTTTGTGGTGTTGCAAATCTTTGTTTACACCTCTCACATCTATTCAATAGATATTTGTCAAAAGTCTGGTTTACTAAATCACCTAAATCAACTAGAACACAGTCTTCAGGTTACTCGAGAATAACTAAGTGAAATTCCTTCTCTGATACATTGAGGGACCGCCTTGGTGGGGTTATCTCAGACTTGTCAGTTGATGCTGAGTTTGTCATTTGCATTTGTTCTCATTTTTCTTTCTCTGTTTACAGACTCGGCTTTTTCTTGCCTTGCATTTCAATCAACGCGAACACACTTCGACTTCCTTGCAAACATCAATCTGAATATGATGTCAAGAGAGATGATGTTGTTCTGCAAGGATATGTCTTTGAAACATTGCTCTTTACAAGCGAAAGAGAATGTCAGCTGCAGTGTCTAATGAATCAGATGTGTGGTTCGATGAATATTGAGAAGACAGGAGAGCAAAGATGTGAGCTAAATAATATAACGGCACTCGATGTGGAAGGTAGTGCTGCATTTAAATCAAAGCCTGGGTGGAAATACATTTCAAGTAATTATTCTCGAACAGTGGTAAGCATTAGCCTTTTTTGCGGCATTTTCTTGCAGTCATTAAAGAACAAATCTACGTAACGTCGAAGCATGTGCCATGTACGAGAAGTTCAACCTCTTCCCCTGGGCCTTCTCGTCACCGTTCCAATATGACAAAAAGCTCTGGGGACGAGGTTGCGAGTAGTTTACCACGACCCAGGTGACAAAACGTTTTCCAGACGAGACCTAAGATCAAGACAAAGCGATTTGGCAATCTAAAGAATAGATCTCACACGTTTTTGCAGCCAACAATAATTCTTTCCTTTCTCTACATTTTGATTTGACCATGAATTGATTGAGTGCACTCAGAGGTGTGAATTCTGTTGTTCTGCAAGGTTAATTAAATTGTCTTCTCGGAAACCTAATTCTTTGTTTTGAAAACTTCTCTCTTGCTTTTCCAGGGTATTGCCCATCACATTGCTTACAGGTAGAAAAGTATCGATTCGTGCGTATCGGCATGAGCAATAGGACACCCAGGGTGTAGCAGTTTGAAATTTATATCAGAAGCGAGCCACCTTAACTCATTGTTTTTTTGTGTTTTGAACTTATTTTTACTTGGTAAACAACCACCTTCCATTGTTTCGTAATTCTGAAAATTTCCGGTAGTTAGCTAGACTGACGACGTGATTCCTTGTATTCGTTCAACATTTATAATCTGATGTTTTAATTTCACTCATACAAAGGACTCACGACCAAACAGATTCTAAACAGGGACTTAAATCTTACGAAAAATCAAAAGAAACTAAGAACATCTTCCATCCTACGAACGTCGAAAGAAAATTCGAACGTCTCTTCGAACGTCACTTCGAACGTTGCTTCGCTTCGAGAAGTCGAACTTTTCCTAATCAGCCAATCAAACACTAAGAATTGGCACGTGGTCTTACCTTATTAAGAAAGTAGTGATCTGATTGGACGCGCCGTGAACACGGCGGACTTGGCCTAATTAGTCCCTGTATTGAAGCGTAAGGACATAAGTCCCTCAACTGAAGCGATAACAACAACAACAACGAGCGTAAGTTAGAGGGACTTATGTAATGTAGTCTAGTAGTTAGCCAAGTTTTTCCCGTTTAGAGCTTTACGACTAAGGTGGCTTTGCACTTAAGGTGGCTCGCTACCAAAAATTTTCAAAATTACCAAGCAATGAAAGGTGGTGGTATACCAAGTAGAGATGAGTTCAAAACACAAAGAAAACAACAAGTTAAGGTGGCTCGCTTCTGATATAAATTTCAAACTGCTACACACTGGGTGTCCTATAGCTCATGGTATCAGGAGGGCAAGTTGAAAGTATGAAAATGTTTTTGGATCCTTGTTTCAGGTTGGTCAAATCTGCCAACACACTCAACCGTGTGGTAAAAAGTATCGATGCCAAGACAGCTGCATATGCCCTGGATACATGTGCTCTCTCCTTCCAGGTAAAATCAGACCATGTTTACGCGACACCTGGCGCAGTATGAAAACGACATGTGAGTTAATGGGAATGTGCCTCGAGGGGGGGGGGGATGGGGTCACTTGAGTTTCCAAGAGACAAGGCTGTGCCATTTAAATTTTAAAATTACTACTCTTAAATCCGGAAATTTTCTGAAAAGTATACCCAAAAATCCACAACATTTTCTGAAAATCATGCCCATAAATCCACAAAGCTGAAATAGCTCACCAATGAATGAATTTTTACAGAAAAACCATTTCTAGTAATCCGGAAAATGTGCAAATTGTTCCAATCTACACCCATATAGCCGGAATCTTTCATAAAAATGTACCCTAAAAAGTGGCACAGCCCCTTACCATTAAGGACTTAAGTTACCCACAAGGATTTAAGTTACCCACTTGGGGGATATGCCATTTTCAGGGTGTCATTTTCAACTATTTTTTCTAGCGCCGGGTATCATAAGAAGGCAATACTTCTAGAGGCAGTTGTCAAAACAATGTCAAAATGGGATTTCACTATATCGGGTTTTTGTTCAGCCCAGTCCTTATGTTTTGGAGAAAATCATTTGGGACAAAATTCTACAGCTGGGTCAAGGATATTTTGCAAATTTATTTCGTTGTGTAGTATTATTTGATGTATTCTATCACATTTATCATGTTTGGATCGAAATAGTGCTCCAAATGTAATTTTATCGCGATTTTCCCAATTTTGGCCAATTTTTCCGCTTTTCTTGACCACACAAAGGAAAATGCTGATGTAAGCAAAAATGATATTAATTTTAGGTTAATTTTTATATTTTCAGAAAGTACATGCCTGAGGCTATTAGCACACCAAATTTAGTTGCTCTATCTATTACCAGTCAAGAGTTAGGTAGGGGGACGTTTTTGTCTCCCTCCCCGCAACCAAAATAGGACGTATCAGATAGCCCAACCATTATGGGATTAATTGAAGTGGTGTCTTTGAAGAACGAGACTTCCACGTTTGATTCTGGGCCCCAATGATTTGCTTGCCACCACGCCACTGAAATCAAATTCATTTCTAAGATTGATAGAATACTATTCGTTAACCCGAGGGCTTAAATTCCATAATGTTTCTCTATCATAGATACAAGAACGGACTGCCAAACAATAAACGAGCGTGGCTCAAACAAGAGTGGGTACCATTTAATCAAACCGTTTGGGGCCTTATACTTCAATGTGCTTTGCGAGATGACACTGGATGGAGGCTGGATTTTAGTCCAAAGGAAATCCGATTTCCTTGATAACGAAAAGGCCATGTATATTTTATTCGAAGCTGAGGCTACGTTTAAAGACTTTTACTGGATTGGGTTGGATAATTTGCATCTTCTGACAAGCAGTGGCAGATCTGCGATTCTTCGAATCAACATCGTAGACGATGCTTTCCGACACTTTTGGGCTCAGTATGAATTGTTCAGAGTTGGAACACAAGTAGATAAATATCCCCTAACAGTTGGTGGTTATTCAGGCAATGCTGGAGATGGTCTTAGCGAGCGTAATGGCATGAAATTCTTGACGTTTTCAATTGTCAATTCACATTGCCTTGGTTGGTGGACAATGAGTGATCCCTCATCTTGCATTTATGGCAACTTAAATTCTCAAGACATAGCGATCTGGGGACACTGCATTGTCAAAAAATCT